>JAJGRX010000600.1:0-402393 GCA_025461125.1 Carex kokanica
TGCTCTTCCAGCTCACTGTTGTGTTTATGTATTATAGGATAAGAGAAAAGATGCTGTGAAAAGGTCTAGCAGCTATGACGGTGGGAAAAGATGTCTCTCTTCACTATTCACAGATGTCGTAAATTGCATGCAAACTGAGAACCTTGAGTTGAAGAAGCTTGTTTATCTGTATCTGATTAATTATGCCAAGAGCCAACCTGACCTAGCTATACTTGCTGTGAATACATTTGTCAAGGTTGGTACTACTGCTGTTCAATGTTTTTGAATTAGCCTGTATAGGTACAGGATAATTTGTGATTGAACTAAATAGAATACTTGGAAAATAGTTTTAAAAAATGAGCAAAGAAAATCATAACAAATTTAGCAAACACTGTGCAAGGGCATTTGAGTGGTTATGATCTGTGACTACTCGACATTGAATGGGTGCTAACATTGTAATTATTTATTTTACTTGCTACCTCATAGGATTCACAAGATCCTAATCCCTTGATTCGAGCATTGGCCGTCAGGACTATGGGTTGTATTCGTGTTGATAAAATCACCGAGTACCTATGTGATCCCCTTCAAAGATGTCTCAAGGTCTGATTTTGTATGCTATTTTTATAATTTCCTTCGTAGAACTTTGATTAGCATGTGTATGAGGTCTCTGGACATATGCATAGAAGAGACCACAAAATAGTAATAATAATATTAAGACAAGGTAAAACCATCAAACCGGCACAAGGAAAGATACAGTACAATTCAGTACATGCCAATTGCAAACGCAGTATTTTCATTATATGCGTTAAATATTTTATTATTAGTGAACATAAAATATTTACATTATTTATACAGGATGATGATCCCTATGTCAGAAAGACTGCAGCCATTTGTGTTGCCAAACTGTATGACATAAATGCGGAACTAGTGGAAGATAGGGGTTTCTTGGAGAACCTAAAGGACTTGATCTCTGACAATAATCCAATGGTGGTGGCAAATGCCGTAGCTGCCCTTGCAGAAATCCAAGAGAACAGTGCTAGGCCGATATTTGAGATTACTAGTCACACTCTGTCTAAGCTTCTTACTGCCTTGAATGAATGCACCGAGTAAGATACTAAGGATCTACTATATTTCTTTTCTTTTTTTTGCAAACTGCACCATTTATGTTTTTGAAACTACATTCCAGTTAAAATTTAAGGTCAAATAATTGTGTAATGAGTATGTGTGCAAATTCTTAAACGAACTGCTAAACCTTTTGAATGACTTTATTGTCATTTTTATACAAAATATGTTTTTTATACTAATGAGAATTTATCAACTGGCTTTTGTCTTTAAATTATCTTAGAGATAGTTGTGATACTAGTAGCGATGATGAGGTATTGTATTTTAGGTTTTGAATTGGAAAGCTTGTTTAAGAAATTTCATATATGGGCCTGCAAGACATCAACACATGTGTCCGATAATTAAAAAATTAGTTTCTTATATGGTTCTGTACAATATGAGTAAATATCCTGGGTAAAATTTTAATCTTAACCTTTATATCTTCCATATTTTGTAAGTATTACAAGGAAGGATAATTAGTTTGAGCATGTTTTGGTGTGTCAATTGAAAAAAAGGGAGTTTAAAAGGATCTCACTCGGGCATTATGAGGATAAATGCAATGCATCCTATGATCTGTAGCGTCTGCTGCATAATCTTGTAGTTTTGCATGACACTATTTTTTGACATTATGGCTGGGAGGTGGCAACATATTTTCTGATTTTCCTCCCCACTATGAAACTTCTTTCCCATTACTAACCACTCCTCCATGTGTTTAATGGTTTAACATCACAACCTAGAAAGTATTTTTTTTTTCTATTCAATATCCACATTAATTATTCTGAACTGGACTTGAATATTCCATTCAAATTCTGTCTGTCGAGATGGGGTCAGGTGTTCATCTTAGATGCTTTGGCGAGGTATAAAGCGCCCGATGCCCGTGAAGCGGAGAATATTGTGGAGAGAGTCACACCCCGTCTCCAACATGCAAACTGTGCAGTTGTGCTTTCTGCTGTCAAAGTATGACTATCCTTTTGTTTAACCAATAAATTCAGGAAGATTCAGCTTAGGGTAATGGTTACTATGTAAGAGTTACATTCAGCAATAATGAAGAAACATCTCAATCAGAAGCTTTGAATCCCCCCCCCCTCCCTACTAAATTTACATGAAATATTTAGTGTGATTCCTAAAGAAGAATTTTGTCAGTTCCTAAAATTTTCTGAATCAAAAAGTACCTATATTCAAACTGCTGGATGTAAGACAGGTTATTGTTATTTAGAGAGTGTTTTTATATGAGTATTTATTTTGTACTATTTTTTGTGATAAAAGTGGCAAGCTACCAGTTTCTATATTACTAGAACATAGAAACAAAGTTTAACACAATGTTCAGCAAAAAGGAAAATCAATAGGAATCCGATGCAACCACAAAAAACTGTATGACTGATGTACCTTAACCTAACAGCCTGGCAAAGCCCTAAACCTTCATTAAAAACTAAAATAACAAGCACTTGTTTTAAAACCAACTTAAAAGTCTTTCAGACCTTGTTGTAAGCTGTGATTCAAAATTTTGTCTGTAGATGATTCTTTTGCAAATGGAAATGATTACAAGTACAGATGTGATTAGAAACCTTTGCAAGAAAATGGCGCCGCCTCTTGTAACACTTCTTTCAGCCGAGCCCGAAATCCAGTATGTTGCCTTGCGCAACATCAACCTCATAGTGCAAAAGAGGCCAACTATCCTTTCCCATGAAATTAAGGTGAATTGGCTTTCCTATTCTACACCAGTTTTTTTTATTCAACTTTTTAAGTTTACATATATTGATACTAAAGAATAGATTTGTTGTTTAGGTGTTCTTCTGCAAGTACAATGATCCTATTTATGTTAAGATGGAGAAATTAGAGATCATGATAAAGCTTGCTTCGGACCGCAACATCGATCAGGTACAGGATCAGCATTTTCTCTAAGACAGGGTAATTAGAGTTCTAATTTGTTGAGCTTGAGCTGTTTGTCAATACTGTTATAATAACCATTGAATTGTGTAGGTTCTGTTGGAGTTCAAAGAATATGCAACAGAAGTAGATGTTGATTTTGTCAGAAAAGCTGTACGTGCAATTGGCCGTTGTGCCATCAAGCTGGATAGAGCTGCTGAGCGATGTATCAGTGTCTTGCTTGAGCTAATTAAAATAAAAGTTAATTACGTTGTTCAAGAGGCCATAATCGTGATCAAGGATATCTTCAGGCGTTATCCCAATACGTAAGCTCCATTACATTGATTTCCCTTCCATGTTTGAGTTCATCTCAAAAATAAAATAAGGACCGGTTACTTGCCAGTATAGTCTGGTAGATCATGGTACCAATAAAAATTTCTCTGACACTTTATTATGCTTCTTTAGTATTGTATTGAGCTTATGTAGACACAGCCAGGAGCTTAGCATTTAATCTTATGTTATGATTTTTGTTATTTCTTGTAGCTACGAGTCCATCATTGCAACACTATGTGAGAGCTTGGACACGTTGGATGAACCAGAGGCCAAGGTAGACCCTTAACATGATATTTCTGTCAAACTAATAACTAGTAAAATCCTTATGGTATTGTTTTTTTGTGTTATTGGCAAAATCCAAGTGCTGTCCCGAAAGAAGCTTTCAAAAAATATGGGATTAAACTCCTGTAAGTAAAGCTAGCTGATCTTTTGGTTGACCCAGAACTGGACAAGGCTGTAAAAAATTCCTAGTCTTTTGTTGCTGTCTAATTGGTACCAAATCAAATAAAAAAAATGTCAATCTTGTATCAATTTTGCATGTTTACTGGCATGGCAATTTAATAGCTAACTGATTTGTTACATGTAACATAGGCATCAATGATTTGGATAATTGGGGAATATGCGGAGAGAATTGATAATGCTGACGAACTCCTTGAAAGCTTTCTGGAAACCTTCCCAGAAGAGCCTGCAATGGTTCAGCTACAATTGCTCACCGCAACTGTGAAGTTATTCCTTAAGAAGCCAACTGACGTGCCACAGCAATGATTCAGGTCACTTGTTTATTTCACATTTCTTTTCAGTTTTCCTTACCTTTGTTTCCATTCAATTATTACTCAAGTTATCTTATTGGTACTTGGTTGATAGAAGGGGCAATTTCATGTCATGTTTTCTTCTTCTTCTTTTTTTTTTTTTCAAAAGAGAGAGAAAGGATAACTGATCTGCTATACTATGTACTCGTTGTAGCAGTATTAGATGGGAGTCAGCTTTAACGAATGAGTCATGACATATATACTAAACTAGTAACAGGTTTTCTGATTGTTTCCATTAGATGCAAATTTGTTAAATGTGTGAGATTTATGAACAGTACCTTCAATTAATCCAAAAAACCTGAAATCCAAAAGAAGAGAAAACGGCTTTTAGTTGTATTGTTGCATGTATATATCCTATCCTTTTGTTAAATTTAAGGGCTCGATATTTAACAGTCTATCTGCTCTGTGTTCTGAGGTCCGAGATAGGTCTGAATGGTAAGGTGACCAAAGTATGAGCATTCATGACTCCCTATTTAATAATCATATTTTATTTGTTTTTGTAGGCCGTTCTAAACAATGCCACTGTGGAGACGGACAACCCTGATTTGCGGGATCGTGCTTACATTTACTGGCGCCTTCTTTCTACTGATCCTGAGGTAGGATGCTCAACAACTACATGAATGTTTTTGGTACAAAATATTTCACTACTGTCTTTCAGCTGTTATCCACTTCTAATTATTTTATGGCTTTTTTGTATTGAACTACACTATATGTGGAATAATTGAGATTAATTGGCTTTCTTTTTGGGATAAATTTCACATAGTAACATGATACCTTTCTGCCTCATTTTTTACAGTTTTAGATGATACATCATCACGGGTCCAAAATACATCCGTTGTTGAAATCGTTCTCTGATTATAATTTATATTTGATTAAATCTATGATTTTATCATAATCTTGTTAGGCTGCCAAGGACATTGTTTTGGCAGAAAGCCTGTCATAAGCGACGACTCGAACCTACTTGAGCCGTCCCTGCTGGACGAACTGCTAGCAAATATTGCAACCCTTTCTTCAGTCTATCACAAGCCTCCAGAGGTGTTTGTCACCCGTGCCAAGGTTGTAACTGCCAAAACTGATGAAGAGGAGTACCTTGACGAGAACAGTGAGACAGCATACTCAGAGACGCCTTCTCATGTGGTCTCTGGTGGGTCCCCTACTGCTTCTGCTTCTGCTGTTGCTTCGACCAGTCAGCCTGCATCACGGGCCCCCCTACAGGGCCTGCTGCTGCTGCTGCACCACTGCCGGACTTGCTTGGTGACTTGATGGGCATGGACAACAGTGCAGTTGTACCAGCTGATGACCCAGTTACCCCGTCAGTGTAAGTCAGAGACTTGTGATTTTGGCTTTTTTTTTTTTTACTAGTTTTGATCACTTGGTTTATGTTGTATGCACCAATGTCACACTCAATCTATTATACTGCAACACAGCAGTATCTGCACAATATTCTTTAATTCTTGCAATTGATGCTTAGTTGTTCAATTTAAGAAACAAAAGTGACTTTTCACCCCTGACTTGGTTAATTGGCTTAATTAAAGCAATTTTGACAATCCTGTACAAACATAGAGCCCGACATGTAAATTTGCTTGACGGGATATTTGTTCATTCTCGTCTTTTGAAAACTTCTGTGCAAATCTCAAAAAAATTTGGGGGTTAGTTAAATATGGTGAAGTTAAAATAATGCAGATGGCAATTTGTTGGTTCTTGAAACTAGCAATGTTACTGGGTGCATAATCAAACTGAAGTGTGAATAATGTATTGTTTCCTTTTTTCTCTTTTAAGGCCTCCTTTGCCAGTATTAGTGCCATCTTCAACCGGTCAGGGTCTACAGATAAGTGGACAGCTTGTGAGACATGAAGGCCAGATATTCTACAGCTTATTGTTTGAGAATGGGTCTCAAGTTGCACTGGATGGTTTCATGATACAATTCAACAAAAACTCATTTGGTCTAGCGGCTGGTGCACCTCTTCAGGTGATGTTTGCTTCATTTGATTAACCTTCAATAATTTTAATGGATCCGCCTAATTGACACTACTCTACCAACTGGTTATTGCAGCATGGTACTATATCTGGCCTCTTATTTAAAGTTGCTCAAAAGAACCTCAGGTAGTTGGATATAAAGAATTGAGCTGTGTTTGTATGCATTTTCTTAGAGAGAATTTTGTACAAAGAATTGAGCTGTAGCCATTAAGTTCTAAAAGCCAAGAGAAAACAAAGATAAAAAAAAATAAAAAAAAGGTGAGCCAAATGCAGAATTAGTTTACTAGTCTATAAGTTTCAAATTGTGGATTGTGCAGGTCCCAGCAATACAACCAGGCACATCAACAAGGACGCTTGTGCCCATGAATTTATTCCAGAACATCATGCCAGGCCCACCAAGCAGCCTCTTGCAGGTTGCTGTGAAGAACAGCCAACAGCCAGTCTGGTACTTCAATGACAAGATCCCACTTCACGTGTTCTTCTCCGAAGATGGCAAAATGGAACGATCCATTTTTCTAGAGGTACGTCCTCCTAAAATGCCAGATTTTTTGTGCAGACAAGAATATGGAAAATAATTTGCATCCCCTGAAAATCTCAAATTTTTTGAGTTGATCTTTGGAAAATCCGAACTGTTCAAATCCTTTCTGCACGAATCTCAAAGCTCAATAATACAGGCCCCCTGCATTCTGAATAGGCACTCAGAAAAATTTGGCCCGGCTTTAGATAAACTGAAAATTTGATATATTTCAGAGGATACGTACTCCATGGAAAATGGCAAGATCTTTTGCTTAATGTGTATTTTTTTTTTATTTCAGACATGGAAATCCCTTCCTGATGACAACGAGGTTATAAAGGACCTCACGAACTCTGTAATCCACAGTATAGATGCAACTGTCGAGCACTTGGCAGCTTCAAATGTCTTTTTCGTGGCAAAGAGAAGAAATGCAAACAAAGAAGTGTTGTACCTTTCTACCAAAATCCCACGCGGGATTCCTTTCCTGATCGAGATCACAGCTGGACTCGGTGTGCCAGGTGTCAAATGCGCCATCAAGACACCAAACCCAGAGTATGCACCAATCTTTTTCGAGGCAATGGAGACCTTGCTTAAGTGAAGAACTATATAGTTTACGTCTGTTTTGAATTGGGAATTGTACTCGTTTTATCATTTCTTTTCCAAGCTTGTCTATTTTTCACGGGCAGTACTGTGAGAGATGGGAGTCGCACAAAGTGGGTAGGTTATTGTTTGTACTTGTGGTTTTCTTTTAGCGGTTATTGTTGCAGCTGAGTGCTCGAGTAGGTTTAATATCTGTGTTGCTGTTATTTCTATTTAAAGTGAGTTCTGTATACTTCGTTTGTACATTGCTATTCAGCACACATTTTGGAGTATATAATTGCTAATTGATTTGGTCAATCCATATACAATGATTCACATTTTTGCAAGGGCTATGTTATAGACCTCGCACTTGGTGGAAGTTTGGTGAGGATTTGTTTCTGTATATGAACTATAAACCTGACAGGTGGGCATACCGTGAAGAGTAGCACTGTTTTTGCGAGTTTATGCACACAGAGATGGGTAAAGCAGTTTGACAAAATCAAGGAACTGGTATTTAACCATTGAAAGAAGGGAGCGGAGGGGGTCTGATGGGCCAAATTTTGTCCGGTCTGGACTATCCAATCCGTGTGTCAAGATTCATGCAGTCCGGTATAGCAGTTTAAATTATAATTGTATGCACGAAATTTGAGGTGGATTGAGCGGTTACGATCTGATTTCGGGTCCACTTTGGTCTGATGGCTGATGCACGTTGGATACACTCCGCTCCCTGGAAAGAGTGAATTAGAAAGATCCTGGGGCGTCGTCTCAGTATTGCGGAACACAGGTAATAACACATTCAGCGGGCCTTCTCGTAAAGTCTGGATTGGTCCGGGCCGGGCCGGGCCTAATTTAATATTATTGAACTTCGCCATTTTCTCACTTGTCACTTTTGTCTGAAACTGTCTGAAGCTCATTTTTCTCCGAGCAATGCGACTTGGACATGCATCCTCACGAAACCAGCAGCACCTCAAATCCACCACCACCACCATCTCACCTAAACCATCAGTGCTTCGTAAGCACTACTTTTACCACGGCCCTCGTGCCGCCCGATTCTCTCCTCACCGCCCCATCGTCAATTCCCACCTCTTATCTCGCATCAATCCCCTTAAACCCTTTAAACCCTCTTCTTCCCCATCCCCAACCCAAACCCCACCTAAACCTTTCTCCTTCTCCGACTGGGACCCACACTCCCCTCCCCACCACCTCCCCTCCATCCTCCCGCTTCCCCTTCCCTCTCCGACCGCCGCCTCTCCCCCCTCGCGCGCTTCATCCTCTCCTCTCTTCGCCGCCACAAGCGCTGGGGGCCCTGAGATCCTTGCCGACCTCTCCAAGCTCCGCCACGTGCCCCTCCTCTTGTCATTGAAGTACTCCGCTCCCGCCCTCCCTTGTCCCCTTCTCTCTCCACGCCTTTCTTCCTCTGGGCCGGTAAACAGAAGCGCTTTCGCCATGATTACGCCTCGTTTAATGCTTTCGCACACCTCCTTTCTCTTACCAGACGACCCGGGTTGGCCGATCAAGTGCCCGATTTGATGCGCATGCATGGTAAACCCCTACTGAGAAGCAACTCGATGTGCTTGTCAAGTTGCATTCACAACGGGTCACCCGTTACGTGCTTTGGAGATATTCCGAAAGATGAGAGCGGAGTTTGGGATAAAACCGAGGGTTTTTCTGTATAATCGACTTTTCGAGGCCTTGATACGAAAGGGGCATGTTGATCAGGCACTCTCGGTTTATAATAATGAGTTTAAGGAAGATGGGTTGAAAGAGGAGGCAATAACCTTTACAATTCTTGTTAAAGGGCTGTCCCGGGTGGGGCGGGTTGAAGAGGTTGTGGATATGTTGGAACAGATGCGGTCACGGGTTTGTAAACCCGATTTGTTCGCTTACACGGCCATGATTAAGTTGATGGCTGATAGAGGAAACATGGATGGCTGTTTAAGAATTTGGGATGAGATGAAGAGGGATGGTCTAGAGATTGATGCAATGGGTTACGCAACCATGGTGTCGGGTCTTTGTAAAGATGGTAAGGTCGAGAAGGGTGTGAGTTATTTGCTGAGATGAAACGAAAAAAGCTGTTGATCGATCGGTCAGTTTATGGGTCTTTAATTGAAGGTTTTGTGGGCCCAGCAAGGGTTGGGCAGGCTTGTGGTATTTTGCAAGAGATGATGGATAAGGGTTACCGGGCAGATTTGAAAATTTATGATACTCTTATTTGGGTCTGTGTAATATAGGTAGAGTTGATAAGGCTTGTAAATTGTTTGAAATTGTAGTTCAAGACGGGCTCAAGCCAGGGTTAGAAACCGTGTCTCCGTTACTTGTGCTTTATGCTGATTTAGGTCAGATGGATTTGTTCTTTAGGTTGGTTGATCGAGTTTCGATTTGAGCTTACCAGTAATTGATTATTTGACCGATTTCTTGAAGTTATTTTTGGATAAAGGGGGGAAGGAATTGAATGCACTTAAGATATTTGACGAAATGAAAGGGAAGGGGTATTGTAGTGTTGAAATCTACAACATCCTTATAGAAAGCCTTTACAAGGTAAAAGATCAGAAGAGGGCAATTTCGCTATTTGAGGAAATGAAGAGGCTAGGAAAGTATTTACCTGATTCCGGTACTTACAGCCTTATAATACTTTGCTTGGTAGAAGAAGGGGATGTGAGAGAGGCATGCTCATGTTATAATGCTATGATAGAGAGGTCATATACACCTACTGTAAATGCTTATTGCTCTCTTGTCAAAGGGCTTTGTAAAATTGGTGAGATTGATCCTGCTATTGCACTTGTCAGAGATTGCTTGGGAACTCTGACAAGTGGACCCATAGAGTTTAAATATGCTTTGACAATAGTAAATGTTTGTAAAACAAAGAATCCAGATAAGGTGGTTGAGGTACTAGATGAGATGATTGAACTTAGTTACCCATTGGAAGAGATAACCTACTGTGCAATTATACATGGGTTTTGCAAGTATGCCAGCTCAGCAGAGGCGCGAAAGGTGTTTGCTGTTTTGCAGGAACGAGGTGTACTGACTGAATCTAATGTTATTGCTTATGAGGAGATATTGAATGAACATTTGAAGAAGGTCACGGCTGGATTAGTGATTTCGGGTTTGAAGTTTTTCGGGCTGGAATCTGATCTGAAATGGGCAACTAATCCTGATTAGCATGTCATAGTTAAGTTTTCTTTGTAGCTTTTGTCAACTGTGATTTGTTCAATGTTGCTCTAAGTTAGATGTAGGATTATTTTTTTGTAAACTAAAATAAAAAACTGAGATAGTAATTTGTATTGATCTGGAAAAATTGTGTAGTGTACTATTTTTTATATGAGCTTTTTGTATGCTTTTGTGCATTGTTTTTCTTTTTCATTAACAATAAAAGGAGTTACAACGAGAAGAGACTAGAGAGAGTACAGCTAGAATGGAAAGAGAAGGGGAAAAGGAGAAGAAAAAAAGAAAGCAAGGATATAGAACAGAAGAAAAAATACAAAATATACAATTCTCTGAGTAATATTCCTGCTTTTTTTTTCATTTTGAATCAAGGGCTTCCATTAATTAACATTATTTTTCTTTTAGATGACTCTTGTAGGAGGATAATATTCCTGCTATATTGCATTAGTTCCAGTATACTACAAAATACAAATCTAAAGTTCTAAAGATGCTAAGTTCAATTGCACTCATAATTCCTGTTTCGGCTGGCTTTGAACCCCGGTTGCAGAAACAAGCTCTTCGCTCTCCACCGGCTCGGCATTTTCATCCTCAATTTCTTCAGATATTTCATCATATTCCATCTCATCCTCCTCCATTATAGCTATGTTCCTCTCAATCTGAAAAAGAAGAATATTAATCAATTAACACCTTCAGCTATCAACAATCAAGGTTTGTTTTTTCTCTTGTTTGATTGTTTGGCATTGTACATAGTAGTTTCAGCATAACAAGAATAAAAAAGGCCTAGTAAATATCATTTGAGGAATGAATCATAGTATACTATTTTTGTTATTGCTATAGTATAAATGTAACTTTTGTATCTAGTATCCTAATGTATATGTTGTGTATTCTAATATAGGGGTAAATTTATGTGCCAGCTAAATTAGACTTGAATTAGGCAAAATTGAGTCTACACCCACCAATTCTCACTAATTGGATGTTTCACAATCACAACTTCAAAATTTGGTATTCACCCATCAAAATCTCGAGGCATTTGATAGTTTTCTATAATTTTGAAATTTGGGTAGGAAGATATAAACACAAAATTGCTTCAAAATTGCATGCACTCAACACAACACAATCTCAGTACCTCATCCAAATATTTCTGATCTAGTTGGTTGCCAACTTTTATGGCCGTCCATACTGTAGCCACGATGAGAGAGAAAGGAAGTAAGAAAGCGAAGAGGATACTGTTTGTGCTGGGGGGGCCACCTGCTCTTGGTACCGGTACCAACATTCTGTGCCTCCTCTCCAGTTGGAGAGTTCTACTGGAGAGGATTGTAACTGGCACTGAAGAGAAGAAGCGACTGTTGGAAGCATTACCGGTGGTGAATTTTGAGGAAATAATGGTGGGCGAAGTGTGGAGAGAGAGAAGCCTCATGTCCATTTCAGAAACAAATAAAACAGAGAGATAAGAGGAACTCTTTTCTTTGTTTGGTTCTCTTATCCAACTGTAGACTAAACGGATTGCAAACTGGTGTAATATGGGTCGGGTCCAGAGTGCGGATCCAAATTAAGGCCGGCCCAAATTTCATGATGGTTGAATTTAAATTCCTAAACTAAATATTTATGGCCCAAAAATGCAATGCAAGACTATCCACGTAACAATTTTTTTTTTTTTTGGTTTTTAATTCTTACCTTAGTGTGCATCATTCTATTCTAATATTATATTCACATTTTTAAAATCCGTACTAACTAATAAATTTGCAGAAAATACATTTGAAAAGTTGGATTTTGATGTGCGAACCTACAAATTTACAGCAAGAGTTTTTTTTTTCTAATCAAATCTCTTTCCAAATAAGTTGGAAAGTAATTTTTTTATGTTTATATTTTGAAATAATAATAGATTATATAGATAAAAATATTATTTGATACCAGAAACAATAAAAAAAAAGTTATCAAATTAAATATTTGCCTATGATATCATATTCATGTCACTTGAAATCTGATTGGTCATCTATCAAGCTATTTAAAAATATATAGATTCTTAAAATATACTTGATGTTGAATATTAAAACTACATGAAAAACATGTGCAATTTTTTTATTTTAACAATGATAATAAATCGACAGGGTGAGTTGGTCAACATCTCTAACAAACTGAAATGAGATGTTGACACAAATTATTGTCAAAGCTAATCAAGTTGAATCATACTTCAATGCTGATTTAGCACATCAATTTTTAATGTAACAGCTCATGTACGTAATTCAATCCGCATTCTATCAGAATCAATTGCTTGATTTAATTGAAAAGGTTGATCCCTCTCATAGCCAAAGAAACTGAATTTGATGGACAATTTTCATCCATTTTTTAATATTAAAGCTATTTTCCGGCTTTGCGTTGAACAAATGAGTCAAGAGTAGGTACGATGCCCATCGGACCTACTTTGGTTTAATGGGTTCAATCACCGTCCGATCTGCTTTAAGATGCGTGCACTCCATTTTAAAATTCGTGTGTATGTTTTAATTGTCGTGGGCACAGATCTTAAAGCAGATCGAACAATCTTGGAGCTCATTGTGGACCCAAAAGTAGGTCCGATGGGCATCCTACTTCAAACCTACGTTGTTCTCGGAACAAATACGTATTGGAGAAAAAATAAAAGATAATTTCTATTACAAATTTTGCATGAGGAAAATTTAAAAACAAATTAATTTCTTTCTTAAAACATCAAAATGATGTATAATGAAGAACAATACAATTAGCTGTGTAAAAATCTCCACAGCATAATACAAAATAGTTGCATGTTCTAAAAAAATAACATAGTACATTTGACACAACAAACACATTTATAAAATTAGGAGAGAGAAGTAAGAATACATGAGGCTTTCGATCAGAATAAATAAGAAGAGAGAAACAATCAAACATAAATATTAATCATGGCGTACTGGCATCAATAAGAAGACTTAAAACCTAACCACTTTTATGGAGTATATATTTCTTCTTAAATGGAAAATGAAAAATATCCAAGTTGGATTAAAATTTTCATAAATCAATATATTTTGAAGTTGTTATTTTAATAACAAATTTTGTTTTGGTTGTTACTTGAGGATTGACTGATTGTTTTGATATCCCTTGTAACTGAGAACTAGCCTTTGATCTAGTGGCAAAGACAATCAGGGGTGGACCCAGAGTGTTCCAAGGGAGGCAGCTCCCCCCCCCCCCCCCCTGGATTTTGAGTTTTAGTGGAGATTTATCGGTCTTGACCAACTTTGCTTCCCTGGAATATTTTTTGTCCCCCTCTGGACATTTGATTTGTAATTTTGGTTAAATTTAAGGTTAAAATTGAAATAAATTTGTTGAATTTTGATTGGTAATTAGAATTATAAGTTAGAGTATCATAAATTACAAGTCAAAGTATTGGAAAGTATAAGTTAAAACATTATTTTTTATCGAGTACCCAATTGGTTAATGGATTTAAATCCGATTCGATATTTTTTTGCCTCCCTGACGAAAATTCTGGATCTGCCCCTGAAGACAATGCTCTCCGTGTGAGAAGTTGCAGGTTCGAAATCCGAAAAATAAAAATAACAATTATTTATGAATATTAAATAGTTTGGTGGCTTGACCTCCGACCTTTACTAAAAAAAATATCCCTTGTAACCTTTGCAAATGCTCTCTTTTTTCATTCTGTTTAATGCATCTAAGCATGCAGGTTTTTCTCCTTCTTGACAAAAAAAAAAAAAAAAAAATCAAGTGTTAATATCAGTGTCCATTGGTGGTGTCTAATTTGGGTCAGCTTGATTTCAGACATTAGATTTCGAATTGTTTTGGGTTGAGTCTGAAAATGCAAAATAAGGTACTAAAATTATTTGTAAATGGTCTAGAGTTCAAGTTGTAATGCGCACAGTATAATGTCACTGAAAAGAACAGAAAAAAAAAAAAATGTATCCATTTGGACTAATTAATCATCAAAAAGGAAGGGAATGAGAGATAAGAGAAATACAATATTGTCCCACAAAACCATTGTAGGCTGGAATGAATCAGAAAAAGGCTAAAACACTTGTATCATGAGCCCCCACCTATGGGGCATTCTAGCTAGGCAAACAAGCATGCATGGGTTGGTGGCTTAACCACCTTTTTTAGGCTTTTAGCTCTGTCCCAACCCCTATTTTGTGTCTGTCCTCCTTTCCACTAATACAATCCACAATTATAATTTGTTATTTTATTGCTTGTGTTGGTTCTTGATGAATAAATATAACAAAAAACATTTAAAATTTTGAACATTAAGCATGCGTAATTTTTTATGAGAAAATTTGTTTTTTTTATGTCATCATTCTGAAAAGCTTGCGAAAAAATCTATATTAGTTATCAGATGTAGCATGTAACGATCATTTTCGGACCCAAAAAAATTGTATGAAGACTGAAAAATTATGTTGAAATCAAACCTAGTTCTCTTTCTATTTATATGTTCTTGTGGAAATTAACACTACTCGCTACGTTAGTTACTCAACTCTATATTCAGGGACAGAGCCACTCACCATGAAAGGGGTCAATTGACCTCATTCATTTTCAAAATTTTCATACTTTTGACCTGAATTTGCTATATAATTTATTGTAAATGCTATGAATGCTTCAAAATTGACCTCCATAATTTTTCATGAAAAATTTATCGCGTGGCGTCCGATACCGATACCGGTACGGATGATCGAGTTTATGCTCTATTCATACTTTCACTAGCATTTATAGATATTTTAACGCTCCAGCAATTTTGACCATGAATAGATCTCAAGATTAATAGTTTATTGATTAATGCTAACAATGTAGATCCTAGAATTCTAAAACCCTAAACCCTAGAGCTAATGACATAATGATTGATTGAATGGGTTGTAAATTGGCTATTTGTAGGATAACCCAATTCGGGCTGAGCTGTAAGGCCGACAAAGTCCCTTATTGGCCAGGAGACAGAACAGCTGCTCATCCCCAATTTTCTCGGACCCACTACAAAGAACTTTTATTTTTGATAGTCTTGGTCTACAACATTAAATGCTAGACCAATACAAATTACCCATTTGACAATTGGATAGTTAGATGGTGAAGAAAAATAGTAGAACTAGGGTGTGATGTGCTCACCAAACTTTTTGGTAAGCACAACTCTACATAAATTATCGGATTCACTTGAAACGAGATGAATCCAACCGTTGTACTTTACGAGTGATGCGCGTATATGCAAAATTTTGAATTTTTTGAATTCATTTAGTCTCAAGTCAAGTGGTCAAAATTGATAATTTTTTGAATGCATTAAAACAACTTCATTTTGGATCATTCATTTTTCATCAATTTTGACCAGTTGACTTGAGACTAAATGAATTCAAAAAATTCAAAATTTTGCATGTACGCGCATCACTCGTAAAGTACATCGGTTTCAACAATGGATTAATCTCGTTTAAAATGAATCCGATAGTTTATGTAGAGTTGTGCTCACCAAAGAGTTTGGTGAGCACATCACACCCTAGTTATACTCGAAGAAAAAATATGGCATGATTTGGCTAATATGTTTTTGACTTGGTCACGTTATTATAAAATAGGGTTAAAAATATATTTTACATAACATGACTAAAATGATGAAAGACAATCACGTCACATGAATAGTCACAACACGCGTGATTGTGCCGTAATATGATGTGATCAAACGTGACGTGATTAGATGTGCTTAATAAATTTTATTTTGATATTAAATTGAGTCATTGAATTAAAATATACTAAAAATAAGAAAATATTGCAAAATAAATTGAAACAGAAAAGAAATATAAAATAAATTGTGACCTAATGTATGACATAACGTGATCGGGTCAATTAACGTAACATGTTATGATGTGTTATTTTCAATAAAAAAAAAATACATCACCTAATACACGTGTCACATCAAGTGATCAACAGATGTGACGTGATAACATATTTCTGTAATATATAATGATAGAATTAATAATAATGTGATTAATTTATTTCAGTACAGCTAGTCATGATACAACACAAAAATTATCACTTAAGACTTAACAGTGACCGAACCTGTAAGAGATGATTTTTGTGAAATTTGATGTTTAGAAGGACTTGTGCACAAGTGTTACAAAACTGAAGGGAATTTAATGCTGTAAAAAGAGAGTGGGGACAAAATCTCGTGGTGGGACAGTTCATATTTTACCATGTGCTTCCTCATGCTCCTTATCCTCTCCATTGCTCTACAACTGGAGATATCCATTCAGTCAATTATCAGCGATCACCGATCGATCAACTTCTCTGACTAGCATTTAAATTTTGTCACTCCAGTCAAAGACTACGAGCAACTTCTACCTGGCATTGCCGCATTAGTTGCTGGGAACACCACGGTCAAAGCGACAAAAGACTCGGTCCCTTGATGACTTGATGTACTCTTGCACGGAGATATAAGGAGTTATAAGGATGAATGTGCAAAAATGACATTTAAAATTAAATGGGGTAGTTAGAGGTGGTACTGGAGAGGTACGAGTCAAGCTGAGCTGTATTAGCTCTGCTACGCATCGGCCATCGCGGAGTGAGTTGGGAGGAGCTTTTTAGGCGGAAAGGGAAAAATCATCCGCTTCCAGATATCCACTCTCATATTCCTACCAAATTTCACTCACTAAAGAAATTCTCAACCGTGGCGCACTATAAATGGACGAGGTTATACAGAAGGAGATTTTAGTAGAAAGTCGTATGATACCCATGTGAGAGGAACATCTGCAGGGATCTTAACCGCAGGGTGCTTAGCTGGAATTAGCGGATGACAGCTGTGGATGGTACTACGGCTGCAGATACGCAGCTCCCGTCGCCGTTCGCTTTTTTGCGCTCGTTTGTTTTGTGTTTTCTTCCTCTCCAAACCCATCCCTCTTCCTTCCATTGCTCCTCAACATATAGCGGGTCATATACCTTCTAGTAAAAAACCCGCATCATAATAGTTGTGAGGAAATAGAAATAGAAGATCAAAGAAGGGGTTTGTATTCCTGTCCAGAACTGTAGCCGTGAGGTGCTCCGCTGTCCCCACTCGCTATTCTCTCTCTCTTTCTTTAGCAATTAGCACACTCTTTACTATGTGCCCCCTCCCGGTGCAGTGTGCGTGCATGTGTAGTATTTCCTAAATTGCCCCTCCCTTCATGTGACTCGGGCTGCAGTTTCTCTGGTACATGACAGAATTTACTTGAGAGTTTACTGGAGTGCCGACGTGGCCCGTACAGATCGACAATCGGAACTGTGTAACCTTCCATGCGACGAGTAGATATTTACTTTGCGCTTGACAAATAAATTTAGATAAGTAGCATACCATATTACTTTTTGGTAAGTAGTAAGTAGAATAGTAACTAGTAAGGTAAAAAATGTCAAAAGTTGAGGAAGAAAATTTATGAAAGACATTTTTTTTTCCTTTTCCATTTTACTACAAATAATTGGATGTTTACCTTATAATATGAAACAATGTACCTTATACACATCATTATATTACCGAAATTTTTATTAATACCATTTTCTGAAAAAAAAAAAAACCAAAACACCTTGAATTTCAGGTTTCTCTAATTCTACCCAGGCCGCAGAACACTCGTGCAGCCCCATTTAATGGGGTCCGCACTATGCCGATGCGGCTCCAGGGTCTGCACTATGTCGTTGCGGCCCCCTGGGAGACTATATAAGGGGGCCGCTGGTTTCATTTTTGGTGTCCATTCAAAGAAGCTTTCAATCCCTTCGAGCTCGGGTAAGTTTTCTTCTTCTTTTCTAGTTTTAATTTTTAGTTTAGGGTAGTAATTAGGTTTAGGGTTTAGGTTTAGGATTTAGGTTTAGAGTTTAGAATTAAATATTAATTTAGGGTTTAGAACCAAAATTAAATAGAATTGTACCAAAATTTAATTAGAATAAGATCAAAATTAATTGTTTGAGCATCAAAATTAAACTAGACTTGTACCAAAATTTAATAGGTTTATTTTACCAAAATTAATTATTTGAGCACCAAAATTAAATTAGACTTGTACCAAAATTTAATTAGATTTATTATATCAAAATTAATTGTTTGAGCACCAACATTAAATTAGACCAATTCCAACATGTAAGTAGGGTTATTTTACCAAAATCCTCATATTTGACCAAAATTGGTACCAACATTAATAGCAAAAAATTATCAAATATAGCATGAAATATAGTAGAGATATACCGCCTTCCAGTAGGGGTGTACCATCTTCCAGTAGAGCCGCACAGGTGTTCTGCGTCCTGGGTAAAATCAGAAAAACTCAAAATTCATGGTGTTTTGGTTTTTTTTTTTTTTCTAGAAAATGGTATATTTAAAAATTTCGGATTATATTTAGGTACGATTGGAAAAAAAAAAGATTGCTCTCTTTTTGTTGCTAGTGATAATACATTATTAATATTAATGACGAAAAAACAATGTAAAGAATAAGATTGTTTTTTTTCCTTATTGAGAATTTTCTTAAGTTTTCTAATTTTAATCAAACAGTCTACATGAAATTATTTATTTTCATATTTTAGAATGGATGTTGTCATGTTGATCTAATTAGAATTCAAGATTAAATTAGAATTGTAAATTAAGAATATACGTAGTCAAACTTGGGACTGATTATAAGCTCTCTCTAGAAAGAGAGAGAATGAGCGTCTGTGGTCTCTTTCTCTTTCTCATTTCTCTTGTATTCTAAGTTTTGCAGAATTTGTGTGAGAGGCTTGAATCTAGAAAGTGAAATTGAGAAGACAACTCTTTATTTTTTTTTAAACTTCACAGAGGCTGTGAAGTGGTGAGAGATGCTTGCACTTTTGACTTTTGGATATCCAACAGTTCTAGCTAGGATTTTTTTCCTATCCAATTGTGCTACCGTCCCATTTAGAAGACAACTCTCTCTACATTGAGTTTATGATTGAGAGCTTACTGCAGGAGAGAACCACACGAAACTTGATGTTTTTGTTTCTCATCATGTACTATGATCTGTTTTAACGGCGTGGACATAACTGTTTAATAGTGTAGGTACTTACATTAATACTCTCATTGAGAATAATCATTGCCTTTTGGATAACAATTTTTGTTGGAATTTGAGTATGAAAACCATTTTGTGAGACAACTGCATTGTTTGCTGAAGAGGTGTGTCCTTTCACTGAAGAGATACGTTCTTTTGAAGGAGTTTCTTTATAATTTATATATACAGTACTGGCATACCTCACATTCAATGCCAGAAAATTCAGACAGTTAGGTCTAAATACCTGCGAAAGAGAGAATCCCGAATACTAAGTCTTTCGTTTTCAATTAGTGAGGCACGTTCGGTATTTTGCTGCAATGTGTCTCTAACTAGCATTCTTAGAAGCATGACTAAATGAGAAATGCGGATTGGACAAACTGCGAGAGGACTTATAAGAACTAAAGTTTAAAAAAACCCTCCAAAATCAAGTTGCTTTCTACTGCACGCAGTAATTCTGATTTTGATATTTTACGATTCATTATTTCTAACAATTTTCGTAGTCTTCCCCACGTCATTAGTCATTTTTTTCATCCTCACCTTAAAAACACTCTTGTAGCATGCTATTTCTGTTTTGCTCTCATTTGTAACTATTGATTTCTATTGTTTTTCTTGCATGTTGATTTCTCGAATGACTATAATTTTAGTGTTGTGAACGAGATTGGTTGTGCGATCATAATAGATCTCAATTTGATGACTATTTTTTACATTTTCTTAGGTTAATGCCGCATGCGTAGTGGCAACAGTCTGGAGTGTACACAGAATGTTTGTAGAATTTATTTTTTAAATGCCTGCAATGCATTGAGTTCGATAAATTATCATATAAATTTTTTCTGTGAAATTTTCCCAACAAATTATCCAAAACTTTTTTGTATACATATATATTATCAGTATTTTCATTAAGTTATAATAATATTAAATTTGTAAGTATTTCGCTCCATGCAGCAGCGATATAAATATCTGATCCTAAAAGAAGACGAGATAAAACGAGGGTTGGTATCGTAATTTAGAGAATTCGTTGTCTATTTAGGTAAAACATTTTTAATGGACTATATAACATATGGATCTTTTTCCATCATTCAATAAATGAGGATGCATTAAATTAATTAAGGAAATCAGATCATGTCAAATTATGCGCATGAAAAATCAACCTCGTCAAAATTTCATGAATTGTATAACATGTTGCTAATGTGACTATGTTAAGAAAATATATAATATTTTTCTCGTTCAAAAGAGAGTATAAGAACATTATATCATGTCATTCAATTTATGCGCATGAGAAATATTCAACATTTGAAATTTTCCGAGGGCAAATTTTGAATTAGTCGTTGTGAATTAATCTAGACTAGACTTAAGACTTGACCCTTCCATTATGTGACCAAGCATTCAAAAGTATATTATTTATAATAATCAACTTAGGAAGCATTAGCTTTCTACCTTTTTATTATAAGTAATTATCTGTTGCCACTTTACGTCACTATACCACCACTGCACCATGCTTTGTTTTCAAGCAATAATGTAAGCCATAAGCTCCATGCTTAACTACATTTCATTTACTTTGATCCGTGTAACGGGTCACAAACGGCCAATTTTATAATTAAAACCATAGTAATATAACTCGCGAATAATTCACGTATAATTCGTTTTTTTTTACGTTTTTGAACCAAACACCGAATAAAATGCAAAAAAAGTATTATACGTTTTATTTGCGAATAAAACGCAAAAAAAATTGTTTTCTTTTTTACCGATTATACCCGAATTATTTCCGAATCAGAATTTTTGACCCTTGCTGAACCGAACCCAGACTATTCATTTGTTACTATGTTTAAAACTACAAAATGTTAAAATATCGAGTTGCATCCTTCAATTAAAATGAATTTATAACAACCTCTAATATGACGTAAATAATGATGTACCAATTTTTGTTAGTGGATGTCATAATGAATATATGTCTCGTCTTTATTTATTTCACAGACACTTTAAATAGTTTTGTTTTTTGCTTTTCCGTGCATTTAAAGACGAGGATGTAAAAAATACTTTATCGTTGCTGCTACTTATGTTTTAAGTGTAGATGGTTTGGTAATTTTCAAGTTAATTTTAAAGTTCATATGACATATTTGTCAAGGTTTTATTGTGATTCGCCGTGTGAATGTTTATATTAAACTACATGTTTCTCTTTTTTCCATATAGTGCAACTTTTCTCTTCCATTTTTTTTATGAAATATTTTGTATACACGACTCACAAATTATTAATAAACATATTTGTAAGCTTTTGTTTCCTCAACATTTTTAATAATACGATGTCCATCTTTCAATTGCTCGTAACCGAGTTTGTACTAATAAATATAGAAGAAATAATAATGATTCTTCTTGCACAAATAAAATATGTGTAGGCTCAACGACCCGCTTCATGGTTCTAGAACCTGTAATGAAGTAGAGAAGATCCATCTGATGTGTCCAGCAAGTGCTAACAGCGTTATGACCTGTCATGACGCATAAAAATAGATAAAACAAAAATACTAATCCATTACTGTTAAATCCATTACATTAAAATATGCCCAAAAACATTGTATCCCAACAAAAAAAAAAGTTTAAGAAAATAAATGAATAATTTCATGCCTGAAAAATGGATTAAAAATTGATACTTCCTTCATAAATATTGATGTCATTTAGTATAGATCAGAATATTTACCAAGGGTATGTTTGATTGAGTTAGAATAGCTAAAATAGCGAATTCAAACTTTTTATCTTATTAGAATAGGCTATTCCTAAGAGTTTTGAGATTTGACTATTATAATAAGACAAACAATAGCTATTCTTGATTTGGTTATTATAGCTATTCTTATTTTACAACCAAACATACCCTCATGAATAGCAACACTATCCAAGCTGCCTTAATTTAATATTAAAAAAATCATAATATTTATACTGTTGGATCTGAATTAGAAGGATCAAATTCGTCTCAAGTGTTCCAATAGATTTTTACAGAGCTAAACCGAATACATTAATAAGGAAATTTCCCTAAAATATGGATATTTCTAGGGAAAAATATATTAAATTTTGGATATTTCCAGAGAAAAAAAATATATTGATTAGAGTGTGTTGAAATGAACGGAAACTTGGTTCTTTCTTGGTAAAAAAATATTTGTTGATATTTTTTACCATAATAATATATTAACAATCACTAGTATTTTAAAATATTAATATAGTAATTAGGTTCCCATTCAGCTGATAAGACATGAGATTCCATACAATTATTGGTGTTATTTATATCATTCTGTGACAGTTACTGTTGTTTTGGCATCAGAAAAGATAACGGTGATTGAGAAGTCAACAGACCCAAATTAAATTCTAATTATTCTTCATGCCAGTGCTAGTAATAACGGTCTAATTAATGAGACCTGACATATATGCATATGCTTGCAGTAATTAACTATGAATAGTTTTGTGAGTTCAAGTAAATTTTTTTCTTTTTTACATTTATCAACACATAGATACTTGAATCACGTGTTGACATTGCCGACAACAATTGCAATAATTCTAAGAATATTTTAACAGCAAATAGCAACATTTCTTATGCAAAAATTCACAAATGTTTTTGAAAAACCATTTTTAAATAATTTGAAAAGAGAATTACAAAGCTTGAAATCACCGAATAGAAAAGAACACCAATTTCGTGAAACTTCTATCTTAGCGGATCGCTGACGTGGCGTGATATTATCCGTTAGATGATGCATATCTCTTGATCTAATTCAAGTAGAAGTCACAGTCAAAGCGCTGACCAAGACCATCCAAGGATGCATTTATTACAGTGGTATAGTTGTAAATATCGACTTACTAGGTGACCTATTTAAACGTAGCCCCCTAGCCTAGTCTATAGATCGCGTGGTAAATAGCAATCATGAAATTAATATTTCCACTTCCGGTCACATACCAAAATTAATAACGTATGCTCTGGCGTAGGATCATTGGTTTAATTTTGATCTTAGCTTTATACGAGTTCCGTCCGACTGTATTCGTAGAAGATCGTAAAAGGTGAAAGTGCGTGAAGAGTGAATCGTAAAATCCGGGGAGTCGCTATCGACGCCCCGACCGACACAAGTCAAACTACGCACCCATTCGGACCGGATCCGTCATTTTGAAATTTTAACAGGGGCAAATCTGTCAAAAATCGAAAAGAGAGGTCCTTTCGGAAATAAAGCTTACCCCGGCACGCACACCCCACTTCGCTGTCCAGCCCTACTTGGAACATAAAATTATTCATTACTCATTGACTGTATAGTGCAACTTACAAATTACCCCATAAAAACCCTTGATTTATAAATTCAATCCAGTACTCTAAGCCCATATCATAATATTAGCATATGTATCTTTTGAAGTTTCTTTCCAAATATATAATTTTTGAAATCTTAAACGGTTAAAACAATGTTACGAAAAAAGAAAGATCTTTCTAGAAAGCTCCAAAACATGAGGACCAATGTAGTAATTATAAGATTGTTTAGTGACTGTAATGCAATTCGCCCTCGTCACAATAAAACCCCCACCTCCTCCGTTCTTGCCTTTTCCTTTCCCTCCTCCCCTTCTCTTCTTCTTTCCATTTTTTATTTCTCTGTTCCATCCATCCATTAAACCCTTCTATCTCTCCCCTTCTCGCGAAACCGAGATCTCCAGTTCATCTCCAGTGAAGCTCGCATGAACCTGTAACACAGCGCCTGCTTCACCATGGGCGGAGGCGGTGGGGGGAGGGGGGTGTGGTTCGGTGTGGCGGCGGGTTTCGCCGCGGCAGCGTGCGTGATCGCTGCCGCGCTTGTATCTCGCCGTGTCAAGAGTCACCGGCGTTGGCAGCGTGCGGCGGAGCTGGTGGCGGAGTTCGAAGAGGGTTGTGCTACATCGGTGGGAAGGTTGAAGCAGGTGGTTGATGCCATGGTGGTGGAGATGCACGCTGGTTTGGCCTCTGATGGAGGAAGTAAACTCAAGATGCTTCTTACTTATGTCGATTCACTTCCTGATGGGTACTTTATTTGATTAGTTCTTTTATTGCAACAAACTTAATCTTTAGCTCTTTTTTAGTTGATGTTTGCACTTAATTACTTGCGTTAACTGGTTGGTAGTTTCGTTTGTTAACTTCTGATGCTTTCTCAATGTCTTTCCCCATGCCGAATTGGCGGTTATTCAGAAAATAAAACTAAACTTGTTTTTGAATATTCCTTTAGTGATGCTTCTCATAAGATTCTTACTTACTTCACATATAGTTTGTGTCTGAGTAAGCAATAATGCATTTGTTTATTCGGAGAAGCTTCCAAGTGGGTATTCTGCGTAGTATTGTTTCTGTCATATTGGAGATTTATTGTTCTTATTGAGTTGCTGAAGGCTAGTAGAGAGAGGATTGACCAAAGAGAGGATAAGGAAACTGAAAAAATAAATCAAAGAACTATCTTTTTTTTAAAAAGATTGTCCTTTTTTCCGGAACTTTCTTTCAAATAGCACTTATGACTTCAAATCAAGATATCTGCTCATAATAGATTTTCTAGAATAGGAATTTGTTTTTTTTAATGTAAGTTATGCTTGTTTTATCTCTCAAATTTGATTATTTATTCATATATTTTTTTTATTGTAAATCTGCATATCACTATTTTATAAGTAAAAGACTATACATTACTAAATCCTCCACATCTGTCATATTGGGGAGCACATGCAATATCATGGTTAATCTATTTGCTGTTGTAATCTACATTTCCATAACTAATAGATTTAAATTAAAGGTGGCTATCATACAAACAACAGCATGCAAAAGCCATTTATCCTACTCTGTAGATTAACAATGAAGTCATATATGGCTAGATTTCACATATCAAATCCATTTCACTTCAGTTGTGTAATTATGTTTTATTTGGTTTGTTTGTCTTTTGTGAAGCATTTGTTTGTTTTGTCTTAATTGTGCTCATTCTTTTTAGAACCTCAATCAGAGTTCTCTGGTTAAGCTTGGGCAGGGGTATATTGACAACCACAAGAACCAGCGCCAGAAAGCAAAATTTAAATGATGAATGTGTTATTCATCATTAGATAGATTATGTATCAAATTTGGTGGAGAACTGTTCAGTCGCCGGTCGCCAATCAAAATGCTGGTAAAACAAAACCGTTAAATTTTCAAAGTTGCTTGATGGATGGTTAATCAGCTTTCAAATTGCACCAAATTTGATACACGGGCTATCTAATTCATAGAAAACATATCAAGAGTTGTAATTTTTTTTTTTTTGACAAGAGTTGTGAGTTGTCGCGTTAGTTTTTTGTCAGTACAAACTATCTCGAAGTTGTACTTCTTAAATTATAAATTGCATGATAGTCCTTATTTACCTAGTACAATAAACACCATCACAAAATTGTAGTCTCAATTAAGAACTTGTTTTCTTGATTACAGTCTTTCGGTATTATCTTGTTGGATAGATATTTTTTTTAATTTATGTGTATTGTATCATTTTTTAACATTTTCCCCTATTTTAGGCTCTATATTTTTAAAATTTCCTTCTCATTCTACCCTACCAACTGTACAAGTTGTTTTATTGTTTGTATGGTTTTGATAAACTGTATATGGGCCAGTGTATTTTGGATTGTATAATATGGCTCCAATTTTTAATTATTCTTAATTATACTTCCCATGCTTTGGCTACTTGTGGACCATGACATAGCCTTTCCATTTGTCTACTTTGTATCATGGTCCCCAATTTAAATCATTCTTTTTCTAATTGTGTTATATATCTTAATGCAAGCATGTAAGTATTCTTAGTATAATACTTAAAAGTGTACACTCTTTATCTGGACTTCACTGTTTATAGTGCTTGAAGTGTACGCTGTATATATCTTAGTTGCCGATAAATGAAATTTTGCATGAAAAGTCAGTAATGTTTATGAGCTTGTTGCACATAATAAACTTACCCTCCTGCTACAATCATAAGAGATAAATAATCTCATACTTCTGATTTTTTTTCCATCTTTACAGGAGTGAAGAAGGCATATTTTATGCATTAGATCTCGGGGGCACTAATTTTAGGGTGTTGCAAGTGCAACTCGGCGGTAAAGGCTCTAATATTTTGAAACAAAAGGTTGAAAGGCAGCCAATTCCTCAAGAACTGATGATCAGTACATGTGAGGTATTTTGTAATATCTTCACTTTTGTTGGTAGATGAAACATTATATTTGGTTTCTCTTGCAAAAATTGATTTCGACATAACTTGAAAAACTTCCATTACCCCTGGGCATAATGAATAAAGCTGATGCTATACACAAACACCCTTCTAATTTATGAAGCCAAGTAAAATTCAAAATTTTAAACAAATAAATGATAACCCAGTTTTCCACCAAAGAAAAAGATGAAATAGTAACTCGTAAAAGTCTTGAAAATGTGTAAACAAAGAAATGTTAACCTAGTTTTACAGAAGCAACTTTGTAAATGGTAACACATTTATATATTTTTCTAATGCAGAAGATGTTTGAATTTATTGCTTCTAAACTGAAACAATTCGTCGAGAGGGAAGAGGATCTCCAAGAAGGCTCACAAGAAACAAGGGCACTTGGCTTTACTTTTTCTTTTCCTGTCAGACAAAACTCTGTTTCATCAGGGGTTCTCATTAAATGGACAAAAGGCTTCGACATTGAAGATATTGTAAGCTCCTCTTATCTCTTTCTAATATCTTGGTATCTTTCTTATTATGCTGTCAGAGATGCCATGATCTAGTTTTAGTACAGTAAATATATACCTTGTTTGGTGGTACCATTGAGCTTAATCTTTTTAGGAGCAATTAGTTATATTCCATGTGCTTTTTTCTTTTTCATTTTTTTGTGAAGATCCTGTTCTCAGAGGAATATTCTTAGACTTCATGACCTTTTCTAATGCCAATTGGTTTCCTTTCAGTGTCAATTCCAGGTGATGAAATTGTGTTGCATGCCTATAATATGATATTCCATTAAAAATTAGCATTAAACACGTCAAGGGATTATAAAATACTTGGGCTCTAAAGAAATTGTATGATTATTTTGTTTGTTGCTGTTTCATACTTAAAAAAAAATAGGCTCTGGATATATTATTGGAGACCTAGAACTACCACTATTTTTAATGTTAAGTGTGCTGTTGTTATTTTAATGCCCCTCTTGATTTTTTTTATACTTAACTTAGTTATGTAGTTAATGGAAGCTATTTTTTTTATTTCACCACTGTACTAGAAGGTTTATAAAGCAGACTTTGCTCTTTCCATTTTCATTTTTTACTATGCCCCTGTTTATTTTATTATTCTTTCAATTCATTAACAGGTCATAGTTGTTTTTGGTTATTATTAAAATTGTAGTTTAATACTAACCATAGCCATGTGACATGACATATCATGAAAGATAGGTAGGTTTTTGACTTATAAAATGTATTTTTTATCAACCACTTGTTGCAACTCCCAATCACCTGTTTTGTTTGAATTGTGTTTGGTTAGGTTTGTTTCTAATTGGTTTATTATGCTAACTACTAGTAGTACTTTTCATTACCATATTTGGTTTTCTTTCCCACAAGTTTGAAACAATTCTGTTATTAGTATTCATCAGATCATTTTTTAAGCCATAGTAGTGCTTGACAACTGTTTTCTGATATATGTACCTCCTATGTACTCAGATGACAATTAGATAAAGAGTGAGGCTGCAGTACTATGCATAGCGCATACCGGTCCGTACAATGGCTCCATATCTTCATTTTTAAAGTCCAAACAATCGATCCAAACTGCTCAATATGATATCTTTGTGAAAATATACTTGGAGACCAAAGTTTATATTTTTCAGATTTGTTTTTACTATTTTTTTAGATCGGTAAAAAATCACTTGATCTAAAGATTCTGGACTATTTGAAATTAGTGATTTAAAAAAATAGTAATTTAAAAAAAATGTAAAATTTAGTCATCAGGTATATTTTCAAATGGAAATCATGTTGAGCGGTTCCGGTTGATCAATTGAACTTCCAAAACGAAGATATGAAGCTATAGTACTGACCTATCTGTGCTATGCACAGTACCGTAGCCTCACTCATAGATAGATAAAAACAATCTGTTACCAATAATAATTATATTTTCACTTCTCTATTATCTACTTGATAATATTGCTTATTTGTTCTGATATTTGTAATGTCAATATTGATATTTTCAGGCTGAAAAAGATATTGTGGAATGTTTACAAGAAGCCCTGACCAAGGAAGGACTAAGCATGCAAGTGGCCGTGTTGGTATGTCTCTACATTTTGTACTGTGAACAGATGTGTACTCACATTTATTATTTTAGTTTTTGCCTTTTTTTACCCCAAAAATATTATTAATGTTACTCTCATTATTTTTAAATACGAAGGATTATTGTAATTAAGTGACAGTGATCTTGTTAATCAGGTGAATGATACAGTGGGTACACTAGCGCTAGGTCACTACCATGATCAAGACACAGTGGCTGCTGTTATCATAGGTACTGGCACAAACGCTTGCTATGTCGAGCGACCTGATGCGATAATTAAGTACCAAGGGCTTCTTACCAATTATGGAGGCATGGTATCTTTGCTTTTTGCTCTGAAATTTCCATTTTATTTTTCTTGCTATTACTGATAGGTTTGTTGAGTGGACAGTCACTAGTAGCTATACTTCATTGTTTCATACTCCTTTCCTTATTTGAGAAGAGAAGATGTGGGATAATATTTTTTTTAATTACAGATGTTATATAAGGATGTCTACTACCCTTGTATAATTAGAACTTAATTAAATGAACTATTTACTCATGTTCTACCGGTTTTACATTATCTGTCAATTAGGTAATCAATATGGAATGGGGTAACTTCTGGACATCGCATTTACCTCGAACATCATATGATATCGATCTTGATGAAGACAGCCCAAATCCCACTGATCAGGTACATGCTACCTCCTAATAATTCATTGTTTTATTTAATCTATTTGTTGTTTTTTATATTATTTTGGGCTTTTGAGTTTTGACTAGTTATGTTCATACATAACCCTGGAAATTTCTGTATTTTATTGTAGATAATTTTTGCCACATATTCATTTGTTTGTGATGTGGTGACATATATAAATTATTTGATTTTTTGTAATTATTGGGGTCCAAAAAAATAGTTGGGCTTGGTTTGTTCCTTTCCATTAGCATCGGCAGTTAAAAGATCAACGGCACTGTTTTTGTTTAATAGGGCTTTGAAAAAATGATATCGGGAATGTATCTGGGTGAAATTACAAGAAGAGTACTTTCTAGAGTTGCAGTAGAGTCAGAAGTATTTGGAGATGTCAGTGACAAGTTGTCTCAACCATTTGCTCTAAGGTATTATCTTTGTCACATTTTCTTATTATAATTGCAAATCCTTCATGTGAAGCAATTTAAGTTAATTCTCGTTATTCTTATGCCTATTCAGTACACCTCTCATGGCAACAATGCACGAGGATGACTCTGCCGAACTTAGAGAAGTCAAGAGGATATTTGAACAAATTTTACAGGTTTAAGCTTATTTCATATCATATTCTTTTGAGTATGCTGCTCATCCAAAGAAAATAATGATGTAATGATAGTTTCACAGAATAAGATAGGTTGAATCTCAGGGACCAGAATTAGTTTGTAATGTGGCCTAACGAGTTCTCTAAAAGAGTGAGGCTATGGTAATATGCATATTGCACAACGACTTGCGCTCTGAACTCACATGTCTGTTTTTTAAAATCTAAACAGTCAATCTGAACAGTTCAACATGATCTTCATCAAAAAAATATACTTGCAGACCAAATTTTACAATTTTGTAGAATTTGTTTACTTTTTATTTAGACAGGTAGAAAATCACTTGATTTGAAAATTCTGGACCTTCCAAAGGCAGTGGTTTTCTACCTGTATAAAAAAATAGTAAAAAAATTATGAAAACTGTAAATTTGCTCTCCAATACATTTTCATGTGTGGAGATCATGTTTAATGATTTGGATTGCCTGTTTAAACTTTGATCCATAGCACAGGTCAAACCGTCATGCATATTACCATAGCCTCACTCCTAAAATATTTCTAAATTTCTAAAGCATTTGTTGCTAGAAATATTTCTATAACTGCCTAACAAATTATATAAACATGACCTTTGTGGTCCTGAAAAGAAAGAAAAAAAAGAAAAAGAAAGAGACCTGTTGATACTTGGTTCCAAGTAACTAAAACTATCATTTTGATGCCTTTTCAGATACCTGATATTCCTCTGAAAACTCGGCGACTTGTGGTGAAAGTATGTGACATAGTCACAAGACGAGCTGCCCGATTGGTTGCAGCTGGAATTGTGGGAATCTTAAAGAAAATAGGAAGAGATGGAAGTGGGCCCTCTACAAGTGGTCGCCTGAGGGCCCAGTCCAAACGATCGGTGGTGGCTGTTGAGGGTGGGTTGTATGAAGGTTATGCCTTGTTTAGGGATTATGTAGATGAAGCCATTGTAGAAATATTAGGTGAGGAGGTGGCGCAAAATATATTTCTCAAGTCGACGGCAGATGGGTCGGGGACCGGTGCGGCTCTCCTTGCTGCTGCTCACTTGTCAAATAGGAAAGGTTACATATAGAAATTACATGTAACTCTCTGTGCAAATGTAAAAAAATGAACGGATGATGATTATTTCATATTTTATTTATATGTAAAGGGGTTTATGTGCAAGTTGTTTGTTGATTTTTTATCACTTGTTCTTGGTTGTGATCAGAGAAATTGGGCAATCTATTAACCAGAATCAGATCAGACTCAGGGTAAAGATTTTAACAGAGCAGTTTCGGATTCATGCGGTGGCATTGCTGTTTTGACTCTTCTTGCTGTTTTGACTCTATAGTCCGTGCCCTGCTTGAAGCCAAAACTGCTGTGTTAACATCTTTACCCTCAAGACTCGTAATAAAAGAGGGTCCAAAATTCAAAACCTTTAGATCCATGTTACCATCTACCAGGTCCAAATCCAATCTGTGAGGTATTGTAAACATCAACCAGTCTGAAAACTATATGAAAGAGAATATACAAACAAACGTATTACATGAATTCGCTTCATGTATGTATATCTATGTATCAATTATTTTTCTTAAGATTTGCAAACTGCACTTGAAAGAGCAGCACAGCAGCAGTATTCCATTGGCGAACCAGAACTGATGCAATTATGCACACAGACATACTAACTAAAACCACAGAAATAAAAAATATGACTTTCCTAACACATGTATGCTGTATGCATAGACTGACCTCAACTTCCAAAAGAGCTCTTCGGTAAGCAATTATGTGCTCAATTTAGAAAAACACCCTCTTTTGTTAAGCTCAACAGAACCTTTTCAGAAAACATGGCTCATTGTGGAAGCTTTTCTCAGTTTGTAGCGGTCTCAACAATTATTTGTATGGCCGCTGCTTAAATTTTTCTTAGGAATTACCTGATTAACTCCAAATGAGAGGCTCTCTCTCAGATAACACAACTGTTGATCTGTATTTTTAGCACTATTGTTAAAGAAAGTCCAATTGAGCTATTGGGCTGAGGAGCTGCTGCCTTGCCATCTTAAATATTGTAAGAGGAAGAAGCTTATATAATTATTCCTTCATCTATTTTGTTGTTCAAGCTATACATTGGGGAGAATAATGGGTCAATTGGACAGTAAATTAATTGAATTTACAGGGTGAATTGCCAGTAACTATAAGCAACCATGATTCTACTCAACAATGCTTTAAGATTGTTAATGAATATACTTCACTGGTTGGCAGTGGATACCAAAATTATTATCAACAATTAACCAAAACTCCCAGTTCTAGGAGCCAAAAAACATGTTTGAAGTTGAAGCTTTTAATCAACTTTTGTTGTTTGTAGTTTCGTTTTCTTTTTTTTCCCCTTCACCATAATTGATTGTTACGAATTGTTAATATAACTGTCTGTACTCGTCAGATCTGTTGAATTAACTAGTTTTTAGGATTTATTGTAGTATGTTTTACTTTTTTTAGTTAGCAAATAATAATAATCGGTTCAATTTGAGATAATGTGATATTTTGACACTTTATTTAGTGATTAAATTGAAAGAGTTTGTGGTATTTTTCAGTTTTGTTGACAATACATGGCTGTTTCTGGTCCTGAAAATAACCTTGAAAATTGTATAATAAAAAGCAAAGAAAAATGAAACCAACGATATAGTGCAGGGTTACAAGGCGGCTTCTAAACAAAACTTCATAGCATGTCATACAAAAAAAAGAAAAAAAAAAGAGAGACAAGATAGAAGACTAAAAGAAATAACAAACAAGAACGAACAAAGGAAAAAAAAAAATGGGATTTCCAAAATGCTTCCTTCATAAATTCAACTTAGAAGCTTTGGATAATACTGTGAAACAAAGAATGTTAAGGCATTATCAGCTCGGGGGAACATAGTAGGCATAAACTGCATAGTAAGATTGCACACATGTAAGAATTAGAAGTACCAGAGCAGCAATAAGAGAAATTGCTTTCCATGGACTGCTAAAATAATCACGAATCAATTTTGCTCGCTGCCTGTTCCAGCTGGATTCACAGTATCTGGTCACTTCTTCGAACAATTCAGCCAAAAAGTGATCTTCCATTACAACCGTGCCTTCACTGACCTGGTGGAAGAAATTAGTCAACTCCTCATCACTGCTCAGACAGTTCTCAAGGATCCCACACTGCTGGAGTATCATCACATCCTTTTGCGTGTTGACTAGCGAATCCAAGAATGATGCAAAGCTCGTCATGTGTGCCGGCATTTCACCCAATTTGCATTGTTCAAAGGCTACGAGGTTGACGAACAGAGGTTTAGTGTCGTCGGTGATTCTTAGTTTAGGGATTTCCAAGACACCATGATCAAATGATATGTCGAGCATATGTCGAGGGGTGCTTTTTGGTCTGAATTTCATGCCCGCATCTTGGAGCTCACTGGCACAAGGGATCATCATCACTGATCTATTCCCGATAGAATTTGGGGTCTCCGTCACCATCACCGATATTCCTACAGGCTGTTCGGTAAATATTTTTGTGAGCACCCATAAAAGAAACTCATTAAGCAATTCTTTGATTCCATTGGGGCTCAATATTCTGGTTAGATGAAATGATTTGGAACTCAATATAACTGGTTTTCCTGGGTTGGGCACTGAACAATGGTAACAGAGATGGACCAAATGATGAATTTCAGCTGGAGGATTTGGAAATATGGAGTCATTTGTTGGTCCTCGGGCCATAATACGAACAAGGTAATTAACAAAATTCATTCTATGTTCTTGGTTTACACCAAACTCGCACAACTTCTCGACAACAAAGAAGGGAATTTGGTTCTCTAGAAGCAGCAAATCCGAAAGTATGAATGCACAATTCCAGCCAACCTCATAAATAGAATCCAATTCTCCTTCGTACCATTTTAAGAAGTACTCGAGCACAAAACACCCATCAAGCAGCATCATCTCTACAAAGCCATCGCTGTCAAGATCCACCATCTCACTATAACACCTTCGTGTTCTATCTTCTATGAGCTTCATCTCTGATATACATAGATCCAAACTTATGTGATCCCCGCGGGAAATGAAATCCCTCAAGAACCGCCACTTTTTCTCCTCCATGGCTCGGAGGCTTGTGTTACCATGGTGGAATGGGCCGATGGAGACAACAAAGGGCTCAAAGAGATTCTTCTTGCTTTGGCGAATGTTACATGGTGCACGGAATATGGTGAATTTCTCTGTCTCGTTTGGTTTGCCCCATAATGTGTCGAGTTTATGTTGCATTGATTCTGACAAGTGGCCGGCTTCGACATCTACAACTATTTGGTCTTTTTCCATTAATGTATCTTTGTGCATGGAATAGTTTTGTTTCAACTTCAACAAACAAAGATCGATATTTAACATTTGTACTTATTTTGATATCATTAGCGTGGTACCATCACTTCACCATCCACAAAAGTTTTCTTTCGTCTGAGCTTTTGAGATTTTGACTTCATGAATTGCCTAAAAATGATTGATCACGCCTCATATTTAGTTTTGAATTGATATGAAATTCGAATATTCGGAGTTTGGAACATTAAAAAATGTACTTCATCCAATTAGATCAAACATGCTACATGAATAAATAGACAAAAAATATTAAAAAATGACTCAATTTCAATAACTATTTCATAGTTCAAATCTAATGTATTTTATACGTCTTAATCGTGAAAAACTAGACAAAATAGTTTACTAGTCTAAAACGCAAAAATATAATATGAATATAACTATTTTGTCATTTTAAAATTCTAAATTTTTACAAAAAGTTGTACTATTAACTCTCCACATAAAAAATGAAATTAGAAAACACTTATTTATCCAGCCCTCTTATCGTAATTTTCTGATTCCGTCCTTATATTTTGGTTTTTATTGGCTAAATAAAAAAAGGGCATCAATACTATATCAATGATATAAAATGAATTTTTTACCTATTTTTTTGACACAGATATAAATTTTACCCGATTTTTTTCTTACCATCTTTAAAAAAATATAAAAATAAATCCAATAGTCATTTTTTTGTGTGAAAATTCCAGAATTACCAGGTCCTCATTTAAAATTTGCGCAACCAACTGGCTGGTTGCGCAGGTCTAATATGTGCAACCAAATCAGTATGCGCATATATTGATTTCATACCTACGTACTAGATAATTCTTAAATTTTCTCAAAAAAGTGACTATTGTTTTTCTTTTTTTTCAAAGATGGTAAAAAAAAAGTTCGGAAAATTTTACGGATAACATGGTTATATATATTCATAGAAAAAAAAAAATATAACAATCATCATGATCCATAAACCTATTCAACAACTAAATCGATATACTGTCAAAAGTCAAAATGAGCATTTAGAAAAGAAAAAAGATGATCTCAATCGAAATTATCGAGCAAAAAAATACATGCATTATATCTTTAAATTCTATGTTAAAGCAAACATTTTTTTTTTTTTACTTTTGGTATACAATTCGTTAACATGAAAAAAAAAACAATCCCGTAATGTCGAAAGTTATGCAATATTAAAACGGAAAAACCGTTTATATAAATTTAGAATCATTTACTGCTGCGATTTTTACAATAATTTGTAAAAAATGAGGGCCTTTTCGTCATTGCAAAATTGAAGGGGTTGTTTGGAGGAAAACAGACGATTTTTTTTTTCTGTTACATTTAATTATTTAAAGAAGAGTGTGGCTATGTAGCCGAGATTTTTATTAATATTCAAAGTTAATTACAAATTAATAAATGTTGGGAATTTATAAAAATATCCATACCGACTATTTTCTGGCCGGTTTTAATTTTTTTCGGTATCGGCCAGAAAATGGCCGGTACTAATGTTTTTTTTAGAGACATTATGAATAGCAAGATGCTGAAATCTAACACTAAAAATTCAAATTTTTTTTTAAAATATTTGTTAGAATACTTTTTTTGATATATAATTAGCATATTTATACTAAAATACGCTAAATTACTTGAAATTATGTTAAATTACGCTGAATTACAGAAAATTACTCTAAATTACAATAATTATGTTAAATTATGCTAAAATACGGTAAATTACGCTAAATTATATATGAATAGGGATGATATCTTCACTGAGAAAGCAAAAAACGACGACGAAACTTCAAACGGCCATAAAACGGCACTCAAGTGTCCGATTTCAGCAAATGACCACTTTTCGGAAAGCTTGCGAAAATACGCATGCGTCAATGTCGACTTTGCGACTTTGCCGGATTTCAAAATTCAGAATTGCCAAAAAACAAAGGGAAGAGCCTCAAAACTTGAGTTAAAGTTTCCAATTAAGATTTTCATTTCTATTATTCAATCTAAGTAACTCAGTAAATTAGTTATATAATGAACTTGTAGAATACCAATTTTTATTATGTTTGGAATTTTTTTACAATTTTTTATGATTTATGAAAGATGGCACAAAATCGGCATAATTTAGCGTAATTTAGTGTAATTTAACATAATTATTGTAATTTGGTGTAATTTAGTGTAATTCAGCGTAATTTAACATAATTTCTATTTAGTATAAATATGCTAATTATATATCAAAAAAAGTAATCTAACAAATATTTAAAAAAATTCGAATTTTTAGTGTTAGATTTCAACATCTTGCTATTCATAGTGTCTCTAACAAAAAAATAATAATTTAGTACCGGCCATTTTCTGGCAGGTACCAAAAAAATTTAGTACCGGCCAGAAAATGGCCGGTATGGATATTTTTATTAATTCCCAACATTAGTGGGTATATTTATTAATTTGTAATTAACTTTGGATATTAATAAAAATGTCGGGCTATGTAGTATGCATATTATGAGCGATCCGTGCTATAAATCTATATCTCTATTTTTGAAGTTTAAATACTCGTTTTAAATGGTCAAACATGATTTCCATATTAACATATATTTTTTTTAAGAGCAAATTTTACAATTTAAAAAAAATTTGTACTCTTTTTTTAGATTAATAAAAAATCACTGTTTTGGATAGCTCAGAATTTTCAAATCAAGTAATTTTCCGCCCATCTAAAAAATTAGTCTAAATATTCTAAAAAATGTAAAATATGATTTGCAAGTACATTTTTATATGAAGATCATGTTGAAAATTTAAATTGACTGTTTAGACTTTAAAAAAAAAAATATTGAGTCAATAATGCGGGTCGTTGTGTAATATGTATATTGCCATAGCATCCCTCTTTAGAAAATAAATTTTGAAAAAGTGATATCGTTTTGGAAAACTGGAAAGATAGCACAAATGGTATGGAAAACCATGTCACAGAAGACACCGCTACAACGCTTTAGAAAAAAAGGTCCTCTTGGAGACTTGGACGCTATTAAATTTGTGTGTGTGTGTGGCGTGCGCACAAATATTAAAGCAGACACATACAAATATTGAAGCGTTGCGTATAAATCTTGAAGCAAATCCTTTGACGGTACTGCAGTGGTAGGACTTAAAAGTCTCTCTTTTTTTTTTTTGAAAATATATACTGACATAGGCACGGTTGGACTTGGTCATTCTCGAATTTACAGATTAAAAAAATAGGGCTTTATTGACTTGCTTGTAGATAAAAGCACTTTTGCTCACATAATGTTTTTTGTGGCCCATATAAAAATACACCTGTCACATCTTATCGGCCTTTTGAATCTGTTCAATTGCATATTTTTCCCGCGCAAACTTCCTTTTGATTCTGTTCAATTGCTTGTTCTTTCTTCTTGACTTTTTGTTAATGTAACTCTCTTGTATGATTTTTATTTTTTATTTTTTGCAATGATCTGTTTTATCCCTTTTGTTACATTTTTTTGCAAGATTAAATTGTGTCTCTTATCATTAAGATGCAGTCTCCAAATAGTATAACACTTTTTTTTTTTAATTAAAAGACTCGGTACATCTCAGTATATTTTAGATGTTATTTAAAATAAAAAATAAAGATGCGTCTCTTCGAAAAAAGATGAGAACTCGTACCAATAGTACAACACTCAATATGTTAGTTGCAGCCATAGTAACAATTAATTTGTGAATAATTTGCGTTTTATTCTTTTTATTTTGACGTTTCTGAACCGAACTCCGAATAAAACTCAAAAAAACGTATAATATGTTTTATTCGAGAATAAAACGCGAATCACAAATTATTCGTGATAAAAACGCGAAATTTTTTTAATTTTTTTTTTTGGGGTTTTTTTTTGAGTTTTGTTTTTGTTTTCTTGTTGTACCGAATCATTTTCAAATTATACCCGAATTTACCCGAATCATGAATTTTTAACCCTACCGAACTTAACCCAAACTATTCTTTTGTCACTCTGCTTGCTGCATGCCATCATTTAGTAATTTTAGCTTACTACTTGCACATGCTAAATTTTTTCTGGTGATGTTCAAGGAAAGAGGAAAATATTCATCTTTTTGAAAAAAAAAATTCCGAAATTGATGATGACTTAGTCTAAAAGGAGATTTTTCTGTTGCTTTGTTTTCGCATGTAGACGAATAGATAAATGAGTTTTAACAATTTGAATTAGTTATTTAAAATCAATCTAATAAGTTTTAAAGTTGAGTTCATAAAAAGACTTGGTAAACTTAATAATACTCTGATTCTAAAACCTAAAGTTTGGTAAAATAATAACCGACACTAGTCAACTAAAATAGCAGCCCTAGGCCCAACGAAAACAAAGATATGTAGTAGTAATAGCTGGCCCAACTAAGACTCCAAATATACGGCCCAAATAAATTATACTTTACTCAGCAGACTATTTATTATTTAGTAACCTAACCATCGGGCCCCACCTGTCAGAACTCATCTTCTTCTTCTTTTAATAGCCTTGACAAAACTTACTTGACTCGACGCTGCCCCCAAATCATCTATCCTGATCATAATTCACATCACCAAATCCGAAGAATCGGTCAAAATCAGCGTAATTAGACGGTGAGAACTGTATTCCGACCAAAAAGGGTTTCGCCTAGTCGTCCAGTAATTGGATCGGGGGTTTAATCTCCTAATTTTAATTTTTTTTCCGACCCAAATTGTAGAAAATTTCATGGCTTCTTATCTTATTAATCAAATTGGTAAAATTCCAGCTGAGGCTATGTAGTTTCTGTGTTCAATTTGTCAGATTTTGTTATTACTACCCCCCCACCCCACCACCCGTTGGCAAACTTCTATATGTGATTAAGTCAAAAGTAGAGTGAAAATGCTAATTTTATCAGCATTTGTTTTCGTTCGTACTTTTTAGTTTTTCAATTTGATATTTGATTTTGGTAATGTATTGTAAAGAGAGATAAAGGAAGAACAGATTTAGATGGCAACTTCCAAGCTTCAAGCCCTATGGAATCACCCTGCTGGCCCAAAAACTAGTTCTCTCTCTCTCTCTCTCTCTCTCTCTTTCACACACACACAGAGCAGGGTACTTAGCATGACTGTCATGGTTTTACAAGTTTTCGATGCTTTAACCAATGTTTAACTGTGAATAATTGCTCTAGTTATCTTGCTATTCTCCAACTCAGCCACTGGTACCTGAAATTGGTAATACTATTTAAATAATGATTAGTTTTTGGGATTTTGATGTATTGTACTTTGTGCATATACTGCAGTTCATTTTTGGGCACCTACATTCAAATGGGGAATTAGCATTGCTAACATTGCTGACTTTGCCAAGCCTCCCGAAAAGATCTCTTACCCTCAGCAAATCGGTATGTATAAGTCAATATTTCCAGATTGTGCCTGGTATAGTTTTATATGCAGAAAACCCCAACTTTTCTTCATTTTTTGAGAGTAGCACCAAACAGTTGTCTTAGATCCTTGATTGATTCAAGCAAAACTGATCTAGCCTCTCGTCCCTACCATTTTTCATATTTATCAAATGGTACAGTAATTAACTTGTTTATATGAACTTTTTAACAATAGCTGAAACTTTTGGTTTGCTTTTATGAGGAGCAACCTTCAAATAACATAATACTGGTTTAATCATGAGAACTAATAGTGCTGTTTATCTTTACATATGAGATTAGTTGCTGGTTGCAAATATGAGAAATATTGGGTCTTATTTCTAAGCACAGCAAAATGTTTGGTCTAGTTTGCAAAAAGCCATTAAATTTTGTAAGCTTTATATATAGTTTGATATGGGGGTGTCAGAATGCTACTGTTCAGTAATAGCAGTTTCTACCAGTACATAGTAAATGAAATGCACATAAAAGGAAATGATAATACGTATCTTGGTAGGTAAAGAGGTACTTTGTAGGTGCTACAGATTCACAAAATGAAAAAAAAAAACTAAATAATTTTATCTTGGTAGTGGATTGACATGGGAAATGCAGCCTGGTTTCTAACAGTACATATTTTGTGATGACGTGTATTATTTCGGTGTGCAGCTGTTACTGCCACTGGAGTTATCTGGTCTCGTTATAGCTTGGTCGTTACCCCGGTATTTACTATGATCTACTTCTTCTTTTTTTCATTTGCATTTTTGCCTCTTTCTATATTGGAATTTGCTAAGAACATCTGAAATTTCATATATTTGCAAAGAACACCAATATTTTCCCAGACTTGCTAAACTTCCTTGAATTAATTATGTATGATCCAATCATTAGAGCAACTGATGGAAAAGGTACACCTTGGTAAATATTGACCTTTTTGCCCCCGATTTAATGAGCCTTTTCTCCTTGGAATAATTTCATTAGGGAAATATAGGGCTGCTTGTTTTCCCGTGCAATTTAAAAAACAAAAATTCATCAAATGGTTTTTAAGATACCTGGCTCCAGATTTATACTAAAATATCTTTGGTTGAATAGGAGTCGATAGTTGCGAGATTTAGGTGCTTATGCTATATGTTTAAATTGCTCATCATTATTTGCAAGAGTAACCATTGGATGCAATTTTGAATGCTTGGACCTGTGGTAATAGTGAAGGAAAAATAAGTTTGCAAAAGTATTTCCGCACTCAATGTGTCACCGTTTGAACTTTTACTTGTGTGGCATAAACGTATGGTAGCACGATACTGATATTCGCACTATAATTGCAAAACAATTTGTTCATATGACAACTTGCGATTATTTGTGTAGTGCCACTATAATTGCAAAATAATTTGTTCTTCTTTTGCAGAAAAACTGGAATCTTTTCAGTGTTAATGTAGCCATGGCATGTACCGGCATTTATCAACTCAGTAGAAAGATACAGTAAGTTTAATACTGTTGTTTTTTCTTTTATCTTATTTCAGTTTTTCCATCATCGAATTCTAATTTTTAATTTTTTGACTTCTTGGTAAGTAAACTTTGGTTAAATTTTTATTTTTAGGCAAGATTTCTTGTCTGAGGAGGAAGAAAAGACACCAGTAGAAGGCTGATAAATCAGATGATTTTTTAAAGCAATTTGGTGTTACAATTGGGTTCCTCTTTGTACTTTCTTTAGGCCAAGTTCTCTTCTATTTTTGTTGTGTTTACTTCTCATTGAAAGCTGCTTGTTCCAATTCAAAGCTGCTTCTGTAAGTTTGAACTGGAAAAACATTAACACCGTAATAAGGCAGTAATACTTGATTATTAGTTTTCCTTTTCTTTTCTTTTTCTCTCATGGCGTTTTGTTTTATATTGTGCGTTTTTAGTGTGTATCTTTGGTACTTGTTGTGAACTCATCTCCTAATAATCATTTTATAAGAATTTTTCATGCATCTTAAAATGTATATTTTTCTATTATCTATCAACACCTGTATATTGTGTTGATGTATATTTTGTCTATAATATCGATGTAGATCTGTATATTTCATTTAAGACAACTGTTGAGCTGTCACACGGTTTAATTTGTGCATGCATACATCTCTTGGCACAGATTTAAACAAGTACGACAAAATTAAAAATCATTCGGTCCATGACAGGCTACAGTGCCTGTGAAATACCAGCGAAAATATTGTACAATTGCAGTGAGGTACCAAAGAATTGGGCCTTTAAATTAAGTTCAAGAGTCGCTTGGCCCATAATACAATTAGGGACAATCAACCCATTTAATTCCAGTTTTTGTCCCAAAAAAGAACACAAGAACCAGTAACGGGTTAAAATACAAAGATTTTTTCATTATAAAATCACCTTAAATTACCCATAATTTACAAATAAGCCAAGTCAATAAAATAAATAAATCACAAATTTTATCCCTGTAAAATCCAAGAAGAAGAAAAAAAAACCTATTCTACATTTCTACCCACACAAATAAAAAGAATTCAAAGATTTCTTCAAAAAAAAAAAATTTCAAAGACCGTGTTAATTGACATATAATAACAATCCCCTATTTCACCCCTAAATTTTCCTCTTGGGGCACCCACCAAACTCTGAGACTCCTATCCAGCCCCCCACTATACACCACATAGCCTCTCCCAGTTCTATACCAAGAAGCTTGGAGGCACCTCACAGGCCCCTCATGGCCCTTTAGAAACCCTAATTTCACCAGTTCACCTCCATTCTTTCTTTTCCACACACCGATGCTCCGATCACCCGACCCGCTAAACACCAACTCACTCACCACACACAAACTAAGCACAGCCATGTCATGAGCTTTCACATCACAAATCAGGCTCCAAACCCTCTTTTCCTTCTCCAAATCGCACTGCCACACGGCCACGTGACCATCGGACCCCGCGGCATAGACAATTCCTGTGCCGACACATGTCGCAATTGCATTCCACGACATGTTACTCCGTGCCACTAAAGTATTCAGGAGGCAATGTGAATTTTTCATTTCATTTCTTTTGTCCCATGCCTTTATCTTGCCATCGGCTGATGCGGTATAGACCATGCCATCATGTACCGCTATTGCATTGATCGCATCATCATGGGCCCGTATCGATTCCAAACACTTGAGGTCTGACATACGCCATACCTGGCATAGTATAAAAATATTTTAATACACTAATTGACCAAATTGACCCATGCATTAGGCTTCCATAGAGATGCCAAATAGGTTGAATCAAAAGGTAAATATGACAGAAGGGATTCATTCAGTAAATTGACATTTCTTACATTTTTAAGTTAATGCTTCCCATAAATTTGCAATTTTTTTTAACCACCTCCAATTTGTAATCATGAATTCTTTGCCCAACAAGAAAATTGGATGAATGGAACAAACCTTAAGGGTTCTATCCCAAGACCCGGAGTACACCACATCTCCATGCACCGCAAGGCAGGAAATGCTATCTCCATGCTCAATCCACAACCTCCTATGGTTCCTTCGCGTCTGCACATAGTTGCTTTGTTTCAGACACCGGCCTAAATAATCCCGTGTGGTCGGTAAACTCGCAACCAACCTAAACACATTCTCTGACCGCGTAGACACCTTCCACACGCGAACCTTCCCGTCCTGATGTGCCGAAAACACGCGGTTGCCTACAGCAACAAGCGCCTTAACGGATCCCTCACCATGCCCGAACTTTGCGAATTGGCGCAAGTCGGGATGCTGCCAGACCGTTATGTCTTTGGTGCTTGAGGCTGAGAAGAGGAATTCACCACAGAGTGTGAGACTGGAGATGGGGCCCGCATTGTCATGGATGGTAGCAAGGCATTTGTAACGAGATTGGGTGTTGGGACTGGGAGGAATGGGGATTAGGAGTTTGTTGGGTTTGGGCAATGTTTCGGGTCGGGTAATGGTTTGCGGGTCTTGGTCAGAATAGTCTGTTTGGTTTGGGAACCTGGAAAGCAATGGAGTTGTTAAGGTGGGTTCTATACAGGACATTGTGTGTGTGTGTTGAGAGAGAGAGAGAGAGAGAGAGAGAGAGAAGCAAGGAATAAATAGAGAATGGGGAATGAAGAAGTAGAGAGGATTTCTTGTAGATGGGAGATCCATTGGTCGGTGTTTAAAAAGGTTCCTTTTTAATTTCTTAAAAAATGTCTCTTGTACCCTTGTAAATAGGAATAATCTAAGTACGCCCTGAATTTGGTTCAGTGTCATTTTTAATGGCGTTCATGAGATATTGTCTGTTTTACAAGGGGTCTTTCATATTACTTATATTTGTAAGGGTATAAGCGAAAATGTTTCTACTTAAATTTTGGGGGTTAGGACTTAGGAGGCGGTCCAACGGCTACTTTTTGTTGGTATTGTATTGTTCTTGTACAAACTGTAAAGGTGCACATTTTCTGGGCGCCGGTCCCACAAAAACGCTCCTCTTCAGTGGCTTATTAAGTACAATTAATTAAATTAATCAATTAGTTCATGTTTTATTTACCAGCACAAGTTTTTTTTTTTTTTCCGAAATTGACAAGTTCCACTTTTGCCTTGCATAAAATGTGATTTTCTTTTGTCAATATTTTTTTTTGAGTGAGGCTACGGTACTATGCATAGCACGGATTTATCCGTACTACGGCTCAATATTTGAGTTTTCAAAATTCTAACGGTCGATCCGAACCGTTCAACATGATCTACATATAGATATGTACCGGCAGACCAAATTTTACATTTTTTAGAATTTTTTTACTATTTTTTTAGATAGGTAGAAAATCACTTGATCTGAAAATTCTAGATCATCCAAAAATAGTGATTTTCTACCTATCTAAAAAAATAGTTAAAAAATTCCAAAACATATAAAATTTGGTCTGCAAGTACATATTCATGTGGAAATCATGTTGAACGGTTCGGATCGACCGTTAGAATTTTGAAAACTCAAATATTGAGCCGTAGCATGGACGAATCCGTGCTATGCATAGTACCGTAGCCTCACTCTTTTTTTTTTTCCCCCTAAAAGCATGAACAATATGAACTAGAGATATAAAAGTGCAATACATTCTCAAAAAAAAAAAGAAAATCATAAGCTTGGTTTACAATTACAGAAATATCGTTGCAACAATTTTTTTTTCTTCACTATTTAAACGCCGCCACCCCCCCCCACCCCCCCAGGCTAAATAAAGCGTGGAACAACTAAATTATATACTGAAATTAAATAAACAAAGATGAAGGTACATAGGCTACTTTACGGTGTTGAATGTATTTTATATGTGTACGACCGGTAGATGGATTTGGTACATGTGAAGTAGCTCAAAAGTATCCTTTCCTTTGAATCAAACTTTCTTGCACTTTTGTTTCCTTCTCTCTATTATTATTATTATTATTATTTTTTTAAATCTTTTGTTTCTAAACTATAGTCAAGGTATTAATTCATAAAATACGAGCTCTTTTTGTGTTTGTTGTGAAAAGCAAAAATAATCAAAATGAATCTGTATGAGTTCAAACACGCTGTTTTTTTTTTTTTTTTTTCAATTCATGGATTTTTTTTTTTTTTGATAGTAAAAATATATACATTTATTAAGTCAAACTAGTATGACACTTGTACGATGATCAAAATTTACATGCGCGCAATAAAATTTGCATTGGCGAAAGATACACGATGGAGATGCCCACAATAAAAATTTAAACATTCATACATTTAAGGTATGTTTGGATGAGAGTTAGAATAGCTAGAATAGCTAGAATAGCGAAATTTTAGAATAGTAAATGAGAATAGAGAAAAAATAGTGATTTTCAGATTAGTGTAAAAATGGTGCTATTCGGATTAGTAAAAATATTGTTTGGATTGTATTTGTGAAATAGTGAATAGCTGTAACCAATAAAGAATAGTGTTAACAATGTGCTAATTAAGAAGAAAGATAGGCAAGTGGAATCTCAAATGAATTGTCACGATGTGAAAATAGCGGAAAGTGGTATCAAATTTGTTATTTCGGGATTGTGTTGACAGAAATAAAAAAAAGAAATATTTTTTCCTTTCATTTTACATTTCCGAATAGTAGCTATTACAACATTTACAAGGAATAGAGAATAGCAGCTATTCTAGCTATTCTGAATAGCAAAAATGTTGTTTGAATGCACATTGCTATTCCGAATAACTTTTATTCTAAAATAGTCTCTATTCTTGTTATTCTTATGTCATCCAAACATAGCCTAGAGTGTTTGTGAAGACAATTGCGGAGGAGTGGATATGTTTATCAACAAGCCACAAGCAGCAAAAATGACCAAAGAGAGATGGAGCAATTTGGACAATTGGCTAATAAAATGTGAACGCCTTAACTACATTAATAAAACCGGTCTTCACATGGCTTATGCTAAAAAACAAAGATACTTATTGCCGATAACTTAATAGTGAATGAGATCAATTAACTTTTATTTATTTAAAAAAAAATTCTACTTGTACATAATTTTTAATATAGTTTATTGTAAAATACTATGGATACCGTAAAATTGATTCATACACAAATATATGAAAATTTTATATGATTAACCTCCTATACCTTGAAAGTCGGGCTCCATCCCTGATTTTCAACATTTTTGCTACCTATGTAGAAATGCAGCTCTTAGATCCATAGGATCTCAAATTATTTCTTTAGCACAATTTTGGGTGAGATCCAAAGGACGGAGTACTCTTTTTACATTATCCTTAGTTCTACCTACTAATGTGATGCAATTGCCTATTTTGTTTGAAAATTTTTCTATTGCAGGAGGAGAGGGTAGCTGGAACAAGTGGTATAGAGCATTAGAATGATGATGAGAGTTTATCGATAAACCACCTCGCTGATTTTGACATTTAGCTATATCTTGTCTATATTGTTAGCTGATGATTTTCTGTTGCAAATTGTTTAGCTTTTCTAGCTTCATAATGTAATAGGATATGTGCTGGCATATGATATACTAATTGCTATGTTTTGAGATATGGCAGATAGGTACCAGAGGTTTGGTACCACGTCTGATAAAACTCTGTAGGTTTCGTTTCTCAATGAAATCGGTGGTATATACCACTTTTATCAAAAAAAAAAAAAAAAAATGTAGAAATGCAGCTGAAACAGTACAATGTACACCATTTATTTGAGGAATGCACTGTTGGTCTATTGCTTAACCGGTTATGCTTCGTGCTATGGGAAGAAAGGTGTAAAAGGATTTTCACTGATAAATGTGCTACGTACGATCGATCACCATGATTCAAGAGGAGATACAAAATGAATACAGGAGCTGGTTTCCGATTAACTCAGCAAATACTGGGATTTCACATTTCTTTATTTTAGCTTTGTTTCCTTTTCTTCACAGAATTTTTTGTTGCTGTTTCTTCTTCTTACAAAAAACTTTTGTAACATACGACTCTCGTGTCACAGTAAATTAAATTGGGAGACTTGACCCTTCCATTTCTTTCAAAAAAAAAAGCTACACTAATAAAAAGTGGACATGTACCATCATGTGATTAGTATACCAGAATTTGGGGAAAGCAAACTTGGTTCTATCTTTTGGACATGTATTAATAAAAATATTATCTTTTTATATAAGAGGTTGTTGTTTCAAAAGTCGGACGTAGATTTTTTTTTTTTTTTGCTTGAAATAGAATTTTTTTTAATATTAAAATTTAAAGATATTTTATGCGTCAGCTAAGACTGGGGGGGGGGGGGGGGGGGGTGGGGGTGAGTTGTTCTCCGTTCTGATGCTGATTTGACCAAATTAATATTGGTCCACTCATGGATATAGCAAAAAGTGTTAATCTAATAATAGTTATGTTTCAATTCATAGGCATGCAGCCATGCACCTAGCGACATTGCAGCGCCACCATCAAAATTCAAATTTAATTTCCAATTTAATCTGCACAAATGACCTTACATAGACACACACACACATATATATTGAAACCGCCTCGGCAATATCAACCCGAAGAAGAAGAGATTGAGGAAGGAGGGAAAAAAAGAAGAAGAAGAGAATATGGCTGCAATACCGATCGTGGCTCCACCAGCACCGGCCCCAGCACCTAAAATCATGGGGCTGGAAACGCCGCTGGCGGTGATCGGACCTCAGTATTGCGTGCCGTACGATGTTGAGTTAAAAGTGGTAGAAAAGTTGATTACTCTAGATAACGCCACCGCTTCCGTGACAGATACAAATGGCAACATGATGCTCAAGCTGAAGGGCCGCCTCCTCGGCCTCCATGACAAGCGTTGGCTTTGCGATGTAAACGATGTACGCATCGTTACCATCCAACAAAAGGTATGTCTATTCTTTTGCTCTTTTTCTTTATCATATAAAAAAATTGATTTTTTTAGCCTTTAATCTGGTGTCAAAAATAATGTCTTTCGTGTAGATGGTCGTAGATTCGAAATCTGTATGGAAATCTTTTGCAAATATTAAATAGCTAGATAGCTTAAACTCCAACTTTTACTCTTGAGATGAAAAAAAAAATATTTACCAAATTAATTAACTAACTGTTATTAATTGAGCAGCTGAGAAGTGTACACTGTAGATGGAACATGTTCAGAGGGGACAGCACAAACCAAGACAACTTGATCTGCACCGTTAAAACACCAAGAATAATCCAAAACTTACCTGAATTCCACGTGTTTTTGTCCGGCAACAAGAGCGAGGAAACTTGCGATTTCAAGGTCAAGAGGGGCAATAACAGTATGCAAATGAACTTCTATCTCGGAAACACTGACAGAGTTATTGCACAGGTACATATATCTTGCTTTCTGATCAATCATACATGTTAATTATACAATATCATTACCAGTTTGTATTGGCCCCAATACCAGTATCCCTGTATCTGTATTGACCCCAATACCAGTATCCCTGTATCAGTACTCTGTACAAATCCAGTAGGGGCTGCATTGGCAATATCATATTTTTTTTTTTCTCAAAATTAAACAAAATTCATCTGATTTTGAATGTGATTAATTTGTACGGTTCAGATGAATGTTAGGGAAAATCTGATGACCAGGATACTTGAGCAGGATGCATATGCCTTGACGATTTATACTAATATGGATTACGCATTTATTGTTGCTATGACTTCCATTTTAGACGATGATAGAGAGACTACTTCATGAGATTTGGGTTGCTTATTAATTAATTTACGTATTGATTTATGTTTATTTATGTGTTATTAATACGGTCGAATTTGTGCTGTATGTATTTCCTTATTCCCTTAATTAAGTTCCTGAATTCCATATAGAGATGTTTGATGTGTGAGAATTTAAATACTTAAAATGTGTTTTATGGTGTTTGATATGATAGAATCCAAACCTCAATTTTAATTTTAATTCCTTTAGTTTGATTGGGTATCATGCTCTAGATAATGGTTAAGTTTAGAATGTGGATGTTGTTCATAATTTAGAATTTTGATCTCTCTTGATTTATTAAAATAAGTCTTAATACGAATCAAAACAAACAGTTTATATTTCTCAGATTAATCATAAAAATAAAGTAGTGGGATAAATGATTCTGTTTCACCTATATTTCGATTTCCAACCAAAATGCCACCTTATGACGACCATATTTTTTATTTTTATTTTCAATTAATACAAAAATCAGTACGGGTAAGAGGGGGAATTAGAGAAAGGAGGGGAAGAGGGTGAAGCTGCTGGTGTGTGGCTTTTTGAGTGGCGAGTTGGTTTTGTTTCTTTATTATAACTCAATTGTTAATGTAAACTCAATCTCCTTTGAATTTTCAGTTTCGAATCCTATGAAAACATAATTTGATTTTTTTTCATTTATTGAGAAATTTTGATTTATCTATTACGTTAAATTTTAATTTGGCACGATTATGATTTATTAGTAATTAACTAATCTTGTTTTGGACGTTCTCAACTTCTTTTATTCAAATTTTGCCAAGTAAGTTTTTATTTTAAATTTAAAGTTTTAGAATCATTGAAAATTTTAATTATGTGTTTAAATTATATTTTTATTTTGTCATAATTTATGATTTACAGTTAACTAATTATTCAAAATTTTCATTATAACAAAACGCATCTAAAAAAACTTAAAGAAACTGTCCGCACTAAAAGGGGTAGATGTTTCATGGAAAAATAAATTGATACGAGTCCCAGAACTGTTTCAAGGCTTGTTGATTTTTATGATGAAACAGTGAATCGGAAATGTGAATCAGTGAACAGAAAGAATATATTATCATATTATGAGTTGTGATACAGTGAGCTTTATATAGCTGAAAGAATGAAAAACTAGCTGTTGGAAAAATAAACGGTAACTTTCTATAATAAGAAATAAAGGTTGAGTAACTTTATATCCATATTTAGTTGCTCCCTTTATTACTTATTTAGCCTATGATGAACAAAACCCGTTAAGGGTAATAAAACCCGTTAAGGGCTCTGAGGCTTATTTGTCCCTATTCTATTTTATTTTTCTACACTCCCCCTCAAGTTAGGCGTGAAGATGTTGCGTAACCCTAACTTGCTTATATTTGCTTCAAATGGTTTTGGGTCTAAACCCTTGGTGAAGACATCCGCTAATTGATCTTCACTTCTTACAAACGGAGTCTCAATTTCTTTTGATTGAATCTTCTCTCTAATAAAATGACAATCCACCTCGATATGTTTAGTTCTCTCATGAAACACCGGGTTGGATGCTATATGTCGGGCCGATTGATTGTCACAAAACATTTGCATTGACACTTGAATTTTGATTCCACAATCCGAAAGGAGTTGTTTTATCCAAGTTAATTCGCTTGCGGTAGATGCCATGGCTCGATATTCCGCCTCGGCGCTTGATCGTGCCACAACATTTTGTTTCTTGCTTTTCCATGTGACTAAGTTTCCGCCTACAAATGTGCAAAAGCCGGTTGTCGATTTTCTATCGAAGCTTCCGGCCCAATCTGCATCGGAATAGCCACACACATCATTAGACTTGTTATTTTTCATACAAATTCCTTTTCCGGGAGTTCCTTTTAAATATCTTAGAATTTTATTTATTGCATCTAAGTGTGGTGTTCTAGGGGCATGCATAAATTTACTAATTTGGCTTACCGAAAAAGAGATATCCGGTCTAGTTACCGTTAGGTATATTAATTTTCCTACAAGTCTTTGGAATTGATTTATATTATCTAATGGTTCACCATCTTCACTATTTAATTTATTTTTGCCATCTATTGGTGTTGAGGCCGGTTTACAACCTAGTTTACCGGTTTCTTCCAACAAGTCTAAGGTGTATTTTCTTTGAGAAATAAATAAGCTTTGATTTGAATATGCAATTTCAATGCCTAAGAAATATTTTAAGTAGCCTAAATCCTTAATGTCAAACTTTTCCTTAGTTGGGTTTTTATTGTCTTAATATGTTCTTGGTTGTTTCCGGTGATGATAATATCATCTACATACACTAGAATGATTGTAGTATTTTCTCTCTCAATTTTTACAAATAATGAGTGATCGGCACTACTAATTTTAAAATTGCAAGATATTAAATGAGAGCTTAATTTTTCATACCATGCCCTCGGAGATTGCTTCAACCCATAAATTGACTTCTTCAATTTGCAAGCTAGTGTATGTTTTGGGTCTTTTTCATAACCGGGTGGTAATGACATATATACCTCTTCTTCAAGTATTCCTTGAAGAAATGCATTTTTTACGTCCATTTGGTATAATTTCCAATTTTGGTTTACCGCAATAGAAAATAATATTCTTACGGTATTCATTTTTGCAACCGGGGCGAATGTTTCATAGTAGTCTAGACCGTAGGTTTGGGTGTATCCTTTGGCAACTAACCGAGCCTTATACCGTTCTACCGTACCATCACTATTGTACTTAATTTTATATACCCATTTACAACCTACTAATTTTTTATTTTTTGGTAATTGAACTATTACCCAAGTGTCATTTTTTTCAAGAGCACCTAATTCTTCTTTCATGGCTTTGTTCCATTTGGGAATTTTCATGGCCTCTTCATAATTGTTTGGTTCTTGTTCTTTTTCAATTGAGGTCAAGAATGCTCTATGGTTGGAAGAAACATTGTCATATGTAATAAAATCTTGTATAGGATATTGTACCTTGTAGGTTATAAAATCCCTAAGCCTTGTTGAAGGTTGTGTAGTTCGAATCGACCTTCTTAACGGTGCTTCTTCAATATCATGACTCTCTTCATTTTCGGAATTTTCTTCTATGTTTTCCTCATTCTCAATTTCATTTTCAATTTCATTCTCATTTTCAAGGAATGTTGGTCTAGAATTTTCTATTGCAATTGGTAATGTAATTTCCTTGGAGGGTTCTCTCAAAAAATTCTCATAATTTGTTTCTTTGTAATATGGCTCTTTTTCTATAAATGTTACATCCCTAGAAATATATAATTTTTTATTTTTAGGGTCATAACATTTATATCCCTTCTTTTGTGATGAATATCCCAAAAAAATAGCCTTAATTGAGGTATAATCCAATTTGTCTTGCTTGTTATTTTTGTGTACATAACAAGTACACCCGAAAATTTTTAAATGCTCAATGTTGAGTTTCCTTTGGTAAAGAATTTCTAATGGGCTTTTATAATCTAAATTAACACTTGGCAATATATTTATTAAATATGTAGCGGTAAGAACGGCATCCGACCAATAAGATTTTGGAACATTGTTTTGAAATAGAAGTACTCGGGTCATTTCAAGTAAATGCCTATTTTTTCTTTCGGATACACCATTTTGTTGAGGTGTATAGACACATGTTGTTTGATGTAAAATTCCTTTTTCTTGAAAGAAATTTGAGAATTTTTGATTTACAAATTCCGTTCCATTATCGGATCTAAATATTTTGATTTTAGCTTTGTATTGATTTTCTATGAAGTTATAAAAATCAAAGAATTGTGAAAATACTTCACTTTTATCTTTTAATAAATATAACCAAGTTGTTTTAGAAAAATCATCGATAAATATAACAAAATATTTGTATCCATTAAAAGAATTAATTGGGGCGGGTCCCCATACATCCGAGTGAACCAAATCAAAAGGTTTCTCACTTTTACAATTTGATAATTTAAAAGGCAATCTAATATGTTTTCCTAACTTACAAATTTCGCAACTACTATTATCTAATTTAGAAAAATTAAAAAGACTCTTTAAAATCTTGTCGGAAGGATGTCCAATTCTTCTATGCCATAGTGTGCTTAATTCTTCATTTTTGGTAGTGTTGAAATTGAATTTTTCTTCATTCAAAAAATAAAGCCCATTTTCTAGAAATCCTTCACCAATCATAATCTTGGTTATCCGATCCTGAAAAATCACATTGTTTGTTAAAAAAATGAGTTCACAATTTAACTCATTTGTGATTTTACTAATGGATAATAGATTTGATGAGCAATCCTTTAAGTACAAGACATTTGAATTAATTTTGAGAATATAGTTACTTCACCCTCTCCAAGAATTTCCATTTTCTCACCATTTGCAACCGTAACGAATTTTTTGGTTTCGTATTTTTTAAAATTGGTCAATAAATTTATATTTCCGGTCATATGATCTGTTGCACCTGAATCCAATATCCATCTAAATTTATTTGAAAAAAATGATAAATTTGCAACACAGATCATACCAGTGTTCTTCTGTTTTTCTTCTTTTTGATTTAGCATCACAGTGAGCTGTTGGAGGAGCTGCCGCATGGGATCCTGAGAGGAAGAAGAGGAGGCGTCTTTCGGATTTAAAGCCATGGACGGTTCAGATTCTTTTCTCCCATCCGCCAGAAATCCTGACCCTTTCCTTTCGCCTTCTTCTTTTCCGCCCCTGTCTCGCTCCCAGCCAGCCCTTTCCCCTTTTCGATCGCCAGCTCCGCCTTTCTTGTGCCACTTAGGTCGGAGGTGAGGGTTGAGGAACCAGCACTGGTCCTTGCGATGACCTTCTCTCCTGCAGTGATCGCATTTGAGACCGGCTTGGTCTCCTCTCACCTCCGGCCGATAACTAGGGTTAGGTCTAGTCATGGCTGCGAATGCTTTGGTTTCGGACATTTCAGGAGGTTGTGGTCCCATGACTGTCCTCCTTGTCTCTTCTCTGTCTATCATTGCCGCTACCTCGTCTGAGGAAGGTAACTTGGCAAGCAATAGTATTTGTGATCGCACAGCCTCATAGCTGGAATCGAGGCTTGCTAAGAACTGAAATATTGCATCTTGTTCTTCTCGTTTTTGGATTTCAGCAAGGTCAGAGGTGGGGGGCCGATAAACCCTCAGTTCATCCCTTTTCTTTTGAAGGTAACCGTATAATTCCATAGCTGTTTGGCCTTGTTGTTGTTTTGCTTGTTGGTAATCTCTTTGGATTTGATAAATATGGGAGTAATTTTTTCTGTGGCCATATAGTTGTTCGGCCCTTTGCCAGATTTCTAAGGCGCTGTCTTTGTAAGAAAGTAAATCGGATACCTTTGGTTCCATGGTTGCGAGGAGCCACGTAATGACAGTGTGATCGCTGGTTTGCCATTTTGCTAACTCCTTTTTTTCTGATTCAGTTGGGGGTTCTGATAATTTGGGGATTGTGTGATCTTTGTTGATGTGATTGCTTTTTTCTCGGCCGCTTAAGGCAAACTTGACTTGCCTTGCCCATACATGGTAATTTTTACCATTGAGCACTACCCCTGTGAGTTTTTCGTGATTCTGTGCCATTTTGGTTTTTCTGGCTTTTTCTGGTAAAGAGAAGTGTTACTGGTATGCTGGTATGCTGGTATGCTGGTACTGTTCTTTCTTTGCTGGCACTCCTGGTGTGCTGGTAGTGAGATTTGCAGTTGCTGGTACTGCTGCTGATGATTCTTGTTTTTGAGTCAGGATTTCATTCCCGCTCTGATACCATGTTGATTTTTATGATGAAACAGTGAATCGGAAATATGAATCAGTGAACAGAAAGAATATATTATCATATTATGAGTTGTGATACAGTGAGCTTTATATAGCTGAAAGAATGAAAAACTAGCTGTTGGAAAAATAAACGGTAACTTTCTATAATAAGAAATAAAGGTTGAGTAACTTTATATCCATATTTAGTTGCTCCCTTTATTACTTATTTAGCCTATGATGAACAAAACCCGTTAAGGGTAATAAAACCCGTTAAGGGCTCTGAGGCTTATTTGTCCCTATTCTATTTTATTTTTCTACAAGGCTAGTACCAAAGGACAAGTAGCAGTCCAATCAGACATAATAAAATTCAAAATGAACACAGGAGCACGCAATCACAGTTTAAAATTGACGATAACAAATGTGCTTTGGAGAAGCCTGACAAATCTTAATTTTGGGTGAGGTCATTTAGGCTCTGTTTGGACACTGTTACTGTTCATGTGGGAAAAAAAAATTCATTCTGAGTGAATTTTTTTTTTTCCCACGTGAACAGTACAATTCAGTTCAACTTTTTTATGTTCCCATGCCCATTTTCTTGTGCCGAACAGGACCTTAGTGAGTCGGTACACATCCAAAGAAGCTCGGTATAGTACTGGCTTTGTGCAGTCCGAAACTGTCTCTTTGAGCCGGTACACATCCAAAGAAGCTTAGTCTCTTTGAGTCGGTCAATGAAATCTAGTAAATAGGTTTCTGAATTAAACTTCTACTAGGAGGGAGCCTCGCGTTGTTTTGGCATTTGCTTTGGAGGCAGAGGGTAAAGTATATAGAAAGTTTATATATGAATGTTATAAACAACATATAGATAATTCATAATTCCGTTCTAAACTATTTGTATGATGATATTATGAATAATGATAGAAGTCATAAATATAAATAACATATTAGGTAATTAGATCGAGCACATAATCCACATTATGTAATGTAGAAAAAAAAAATGAGAATGTGATGCAATAAAATAAATGTAACAGAAGTAAATAGAGCTTCTAAAATTAGAAGAGGAAAATTAACAATGTAAGCAAGACAAATAAGAAGAGCAATTACAAAATTGCTCAAATCAAGAAAATGCTTTCTTCAGAATAGACAAAAATATGAGACTTGAGTTGTCTTTTTTCTTCTGTACAGATTGTCTACTACATATGTTTAAATATCTTTATATAGATAATTCATCTTTTTTTTATAGATTATTTTTTACCTTAAATTACAAAAATTTGCATCACATAATCACTCTAGATAAATAAGTTCTTTTATAAACGTTTATGAGTTGTAATAACAAATGACTACACGACAAATATAAAATAGATTGTTTACCAAAGTAGCTCCCTCATCAAAGTTCAGTGTAGCGAGACTTTCATCATAAAGTCAAAATACACATAAATTATCCTGAGAAAAGCTCAGAAATAAAAAATTCTTCCAAAAAACTAAAAGGGCATTGAATATTACTTATCAACTGCTACTTCCACTTTGTCCGATTTTGTAGAGAGTTAAAAAGCTCTTATAGATGACCTTTAATAAAAGGATTTCAAACTAGCTTATCTCAACGCTCGAGTATCTGATTTTAGCAAATGATTATTTTTTAGAAAGTTTGTGAGGAGTAGACATTGATTTTGATATCTTAGCATTCATCGGAACAATGGTGCAGTCAAATATCTCAAAGACAAAAGAAAGAACAACAATCATGTTGCAATTCTGAATCTTAGGAACCAACAAATATATCAACTCAAGAAAATTGTTAAATTCGATAATTATATATTTTGCAAATTAGTCAAATAGAGCATTAGAGTATTTCTTACAACAACACATTTGGGATTTGAACCCAACATTAGAATAATTGCAACAAACCCGCCCCCCTTAATTTACTTTAATTGCACATTCTTGAATTAGTTTAGATTAGTCCTTGTGAATGACCCTGGTACTACACGATCAGGCTGTGTGCTTACAGCCACCTTTCCATTGATTATTAGGTATATAAATTTAAAAGAAAAAATAGTATATAATTGACCCCAAATTACTATATACAAATACTCAACATTATTCTTTAAGAACCGTGTAAGATTTGTACATTTTTTTTTAATAAACTGTTTGTAATGTGCTAACATCCATGTTTTCTAGCAAACAATGGAAAGGTTAGCAACATATTTTTTCTTTAATTGCTAGAAAACATGGATGTTAGCACATTACAAACAATGTATTGGTGCCATTATGCTAGATCAGACTTGCTAAGTCAGTGCAGACCAAATTACCATTTTGCCCCTGCAGACTGGTAACAATTAGAGTATAGGTTTTCTCTTTTCACTGTATGAGATGAAATCCAAATAATAGAGCTTTCAGTGGCAAGTATTTCAACGATTTTGATAATTATGAAGCATAATACATTTACTTCTTCACAAATTTGATAAATAAATCCATGCTTAACAACTCACCTATGAACCTTTTGTTAGACTTGAATCATTTGATTAAAAAGACTGCCATGATATGGCTTCATCAATTAACCTATCCACAGGCTAAACATATGATTTAGCAAGACCACAGTCCCTTTCTCACTCATTAGGGAAACAAAAACCTAATACTGGTATTACTGTCAACTACTCTCATAATCACATAACAGAAAGTAAGGCTCATTTCTTTCGTAGTATTTATTTTTGCAAAGAAAATTTTTCAAGCAATGGCATTGGCATGGTGAGAATTGTGGTCATCAATTAAGCTAGCAATGAAATAATAGGAGTGATCGTCAACCGGTTGCAAGCGAAGAATCAACGGTGCAGATGCACTCTTACATGTCTCAAATTTATGTGGTTGCAGCTGGTTCTTTAAGAAATTGTTATCATCCCCTTGACAAAATGTAAATTTCAAAGGTTATACAAGTTAAACAACATCTGTTATGCATTTGAACAATCACAAGATCTTTTATTTTATTTTATTTTTCAATGTGGCTTGTAATTGTGCTTATTTGGTATTTCATAAAGTAACTGATCAATGAGGATTGGAGCTGAGATTTTGTTGAACTTTGAAATCAGGCAAGTAGCATCATATTCCTGATTGAAAGAATAAAAAAGAACTCAGTTACAGTTTAAAATGCACAAAATTGCAGTACTGTTTTTAATATGGTCTAGTACCAGCATGTACTGGTCAGTATACTGTACAAGCTTGATGGTCAGTTTTTGAATTCTCTATTAGAGTACATTGAGATAGAATTGATTTGTAGTACACTCTGTGCATAAAATTGAATCAGCGACTTGTGCACCAATGAGACTCAATTGTGGTTTAATTAGGTTTAATAGGTTTTAATCACACATGAGCAAAGCTGGGTTAAGAACCACACTGGTAAAAGGTGGCCAATTTTTTTACAAATGTAATAAAGCATACCTCCCAGTCTGATTTGTTGCCCCCAAATAGTTTTAAAAGGCCTTCTGACCCCAAGGACAATTTATGGGATTCACAATTGGTGCAAAAGCTGAGAACGACTGGAAATTTGAAATAAAATTGCAATGTTAGAACAATATGCTGCAATATGCACAGTATATTGAATGCCACCCAAGAGATGTCAATGCACCGGGTCCACCCATGGAATGACCGGAACTAGAGTCACGTTAGGGGATCCGACTCCGCTGTTCTCGAAAGGGAGAACAGGACCCTGTTATTCTGATCCCAGCCATTCACCTTTATCGAGATTCGGATATGAAAAACTTTGAACGGTTCAGATCGGAATAACAGGGTCCTGTTCTCCAATTTGGAGAACAGCGGAGTTGGTTTCCACGTTAGGTGTTTCCCAATGACTTTTTTTAATAGTCGACGAAATGGTAACAGAGGATATTGACAAATTAATTATTTGGATTCGGTTTGGTGGAGTTAAAAATTTGAGATTCGGAAAAATTCAGGTATAATTTGAGAAGGATTTGGTCTCACAAGAAAGCAAAAAAAAATAAAAAAAATAAAAATAAAAAGTATATGTACTTATTTTAATTTTTTAATTTTTCAACTTTTTTAATAAAATTTGGAGAAAAAAAAGTTTGAGAAGTGCCTAAGAATTTAGAATATACATATAATATTATTTTCTTTTCTTTCGCATTCAAAATCTTCTGTATGAACATTAGTTGATTAAAGATTTGATTTAAATCAAGATGGTCACCACGTGGTGGGGTCTGCTTATGCCTTTCAAAATTCAAAAACCGTGCCTCAGATTCACCCACGTGGTGGGGTCCTGCCACGTGATGAATTTCACCCACAATGCACGGACTACGGAAGAACGAATTTATACGGAACGACGAATTTTTCGAATAAAACGCGAATAATTTGTAAAAATTGTTTTATTCGCATTTTATTCGCGAATAAATCAGTAAAAATTCGGTCAACCGTTTTATTTGTTGTTCGGTTCGGAAACCTAAAAAAAAAACATTTTATTCGCGAATAAAACGCGAATCATGTTACTATGGTAATGAGTAATGACGAATGACTTCCTACTTCGGGGCAAAAAATTAGGAATTTTTTTAGAAACCATAAATAAAAATTTTTTTTACCAAACGAACTTGATTGCTTTGATTAATTTTTACAAAAATCATAAGAACCGAATTGTCATTTCGGTTCGAGTCATTTTCACAGATTTCGAAAAAAAATGATGTACCTGTTGATGTAAAACTTGTGAAAATACCTCTGATCGAAATGACAATTCGGTCTGAAAAAAAAAACTTCGGACCGAAATGGTATCTCAATTCTTATAGTTTTTGTAAAAACCAAAGCAATCAAGTTGGTTTGGTAATTTTTTTTTTTATTTATGGTTTCTAAAAAAAATTCAAAAAATTACATGGCTATAATACTTTTAATGCATTTGTTAGACTCCCAAATATCAACAACAAATCAAATTACAAAAGATAAAAGAAAAACAACCCAATAATATTTCCAATGGTACGAGACGTACGACAAACATATGGACCCCGATATCCCGCTATCAGAATTCCCAGCCCAAATAATGGGAGTAAGTAGAACCTTTTTACTCCATCAAATCCCAGTATCCCCCTATCAGAATTCCTCCCATTCCTCTCCTTCCCTTTCTCTGTCTATTTCCATTCTCCTCTTCAAAGCCAATCCCGTATTCCCGTGCCATGGCGACCCGCCGGTTGGAATTGTTCGTAAGAGATCGCAGTATGTCGGGCACCATGACTATCTCAGAAGCACTTGCCCTCTTCGACCGCCTCATCCTCGCCAAAGACCCAGTGCCGTCAATATATCCCTTCAACCTTCTCTTCACAGCGCTGGTTCGCATGAACAACTTAACCAACCATTACGCTACTATCTTTTCCCTCTTTAACCGATTGACCCAAACTAAACAGATCTCACCCAATGTCTACACATATAATATATTAATTGACTGTTGTACCCGACTAAATCAGGTCAGATTAGCTTTTGTTTTACTCGGAAGGTTTCTTAAGGAGGGACTGGAGGCCAATCCTAGTGTCTTCAATCCATTACTAAAGGGTCTTTGTAAGGATAATCGGATCCATGAAGCTGCAGCCATAGTACTCGATAAAATGCCTAAGCTGGGCTGCACCCCTGATCTCTTCTCCTATAGCACTCTTATGAATGGGCTGTGTAAGATGGGACAAATTGACAAGGCAGAGGAACTACTAGATTACATGGTTTCTGAAGGACTTGAACCTGACGTTGTGACCTATACCACACTCATAAATGGGCTGTTCAAGAAAGGGCGAGTAGACAAGGCAAAGCAGATGCTGCAATGCATGATTTCCAAAGGCCTTGAACCAAATGTTGTAACTTACAGTGCTGTCATGGATGCACTGTGCAAGGAAGGAGCAATTGAGAAGGCAGATGAACTACTAGATTCCATGGTTTCTAAAGGGCTTGAACCTGATGTCGTGACCTATACCACTCTCATAGATGGGCTGTGCAAGAAAGGGCTACTAGACAGCGCAAAGCAGATGGTGCAGTGCATGATTTCCAAAGGCCTTGAACCAAATGTTATAACTTACAGTGTTGTCATGGATGTGCTATGCAAGAAAGGAGAAATTGAGAATGCAGAGGAACTCCTGCATCACATGGCTTCTAAAGGGTTTGAACCTAATATTGTGACCTATACCACTCTCATAAATGGGCTTTGCAAGAAAGGGCTGATAGACAAGGCAGTGAAAATGCTGCAACATATCATTTCCAAAGGGCATGAGCCTAATGTTGTGACTTACACTGCTCTCTTGGATGCACTATACAAGAATGGAGAAATTGACAAGGCAAAGGAGATGCTGCATCACATGATTTCTAAAGGCTACATGCCCAATGTTGTGACTTACAATAGGGTCATGGATGCACTATGCAAGGAAAGAGAAACTGAAAAGGCAGAGGAATTGCCACATCACATGATTTTTGGAGGTCGGCATCCTAATGTTAGCTATAGCATTCTTATAAATGGGTTTTGCAAGACGAACAAATTAGAAAAGGCGAAGAAGTAGCTGAGTGAGATGGTTTCCAAGGGGATATTACCGAACATTGTGACGTGCAGTATTGTCATGGATGCACTTTGCAAGAAGGGGGAAACTGAAAAGGCTGAGGAATTACTAAACCGTAATTTGAGAGTTTGTGCTTGGATGGACTTGCCAATTCAGTATTGACCTGGTACATGTATGTTCCTGTGGCAGCTATTCTTCCACTAGTGGACTTGAGCCATAATATAAAACTGGTTTCTTTGGTGCAAGATTGAGGAATATTTGTGCTATAAGAATTTACAGCTATTTAATTCAAAATTTGATTCTAATACTTCAATGCTGAACCATGCAAAGCTGGGTCAGTTTCACAACATGTTGAGCAATGTTTTATTGGGAATACTTGATAAATGAGTTGAAACGGTGAAATTAATGATTGTATCCCCAATTATACAATTACTCAATTAATTTGGGTGTTGAAACCTTATTTAAACCAAAAATACAATTTTGGCCCCTGCAGTCTGCATGTCCTTTGAAACTTGATTAGTGACAGATCATGAGGATACCTTTGAAAGTCTGGTGAAAACAACTGTATGTATATAATATAGGTTTATCTTGTGAAGTGTAACTATTGCGCTTAATTTATTTAGGGGTCAGAACCAGTCATAAGTGTCACCGAAAGCTATTTCCTCGGATTTAAATTTTGAAGATAGAATTGCAGTATATGAATTGACAGTTACTTCATATACAAATACTAGAATTATATTTATACCTAGATATCACAATTTAGAGAAAATAAAAGAAAACGTGGATGCTTGCTTCATCGAATTTATTCGTGTAAGACACTGAATTTGCAAAATTATATTTCTGACCAGTATCAAGGTGAGAAAGGATCAGACTCCTATATAGAGTCTTGAGTTGTACATGAGTAGCTTGTGATCAAGCAAGACTAGATGGGGGTATTTTTTTTTTAAAACCAGTCAACTATCAAGGACTCAAAAGTCCTTAATTATAACTATAAGACTGAAAAAGATGGTCACATGAAACTTTAAAGCCTCCATGGAATCCAATGGAAATCTGAACAGTAGCCAAGGGAGCCATGTGAGAGGAGAAGCATTCAACTTGGAGGTTGGTAAAAATTTCATGCATTACCAGAAAATTGCCTTCGAAATTGCCTCATCTTTCTCTATTTCTCTTCATCTCTTTCTCTCTTTATATAGTCTCATCTGGTCTACGGCTGGTTGAAACGTACTCACCTGGACATTGCACTTTGAATTCCAAGTTGCGATTTCCATACGGGACACTGTTCATAACTGAACCTTTCTCTCTATGCTTACATAGTTTTCCCTCCACCCTTGTTGAAAACGTTTGATTCCTAGCCAGTAATTCGAGGGCTTTAACACGCCGTTCAACGAACCATGTATTTAACTTATAGAAGTGTCCTCTACAATTGCTGTCGCGGCAACATCCGGCTTTGCTTGAAAACATTATTCAAGGACTCGGACCCATTTGTGGTCATTATTCCCCATCGGTAACTTCCATCACGGGCTTGAAGTATTTTCTCATATGCGGGTAGTTCTTGCAGATCTCTAGGATTATTTTTGTCCACCTTGAGTAAGTACGTATTTGCCTTTGGACAGTACTACACAGAAAAAAAAAATTTAGATGATAAAATATAAGTAAATAATTCAGTAAAATTTCATCTAAAATATACATACCTTAACAAACTCTTTAAACATCTCTTCCACCCTTCTCGGCTTGCAACCAATTTTGAATGTATCTGTAACTCATTTGTCGTATTCGGTATTCTTGTTTTTGTTGTCTACAACGTGTTACATACACAGCCTGTGCACACAGTCACCGTCCGCTATCGACCACCCAAAATCTCTACGATCAAAAACATATTTGATTCTTGTGTGCTAGTCTGATATGACACAAAAAACCTTGTTCCCAACCACTTCTCTTCATAAAAAACTAATGAAAAATTCTCAATTTTCACCATCCTCCTTTTCAGCAATTGCAACGCCAAAGGCAACAACTGGTTTTCAGTATCATATGCACATGCTATCAACAGCCTCCCCTCGTAACGGCCAAACATGAAGCATACATCTATATTGATGACCAGTCTAATGTATGTCACAGCTTGAATGCATGGACCAAAAGCCCATGCTATGGCTTTGAATTGCAACGCGTCATCGACATCGGGTATGCTGACTTTCCAACATTCATACTTTGTGCTGGGTTTTGTACTTGCTATGGCCTGGAGAAATGGTGCAAGCAAATTGTACGAATCATGCCAACTACCGAACATTCCGTAAATCGCAAGTTCATGCCCTCTCCACAACCTGTTGTTATTTGGAGTTACATATTTGTAAGCACGTCTGACATGTCTACCAACCTCCTTAATGCTCATCGAAGAGTCCTCCTTAATGTTCGTCTTAATTACATCGGCAATAAGTGATGTCGTAAGTTATGCATAGTCTATCCTTAACGACGTAGACTTGCATGTATAAGGTGGTCACACTTCTTAATGATCCATGCGTCCCCTTTACCCACAGGGGTTGCAAAAAGTCAGAACTCGCAACGCGGTGCGTCTTTACAAACAACAACTAACCTTGTTCGGTCTATTTTTTGTACTCTACACTCTCAGTTGCCGTGAACATGAACTTCACTAATTTTCTTCACAAGTTCATCTATGTTGGTATAAACTTGATTCGGAGCAAGCTCCGAATTGTATACGACACGCTTCCCAAACCAACTTATGTTTGCTTCTTCAAAACTAGTTGTATCGTTGAATGTGGGGCACGGATGTCTATTTGTCTGACATCTAATTGGAAATCTGTCTTTCCTAGATAAATAATCTCCATCACCGTTTGATAAGTGATCAAAATCTCAATCTCCATCCCAATCATCACCCGTGCCCATTTCCATTTTCGGTATGGCATCAATCCCTTCACCATTAATGTTAGCATCGCTCCGGGTAACAACGGGTAATAGTATAGGTATTGACGGTGGTACAGATGAAAATTTGGCTTGGATTACGGGTTCAAGAGGAGGTGGTGGTATCTCAGGGGTATAATCGTCCATGTTACAATCAGTGGTATAATCATCATCATGAACGGGTGGTACGTACGGTTCATACGGCGATACATTACTCGAGTTTTGGTACCCGAGTTGTCATAATCCGAGTTGTCATAACTCGAGTTGTCAAAACCCGAGTGGTAGTGCACCGGGTTTTCATAACCTGTATTGTCCCTAGAAGGTCCAATCTCGGATTGACGCGGAACCCTTCTGGAATATAAGTCCATTTCCAGGGTATCCCTAGACTCAAAAGTATTGTAAACACTTCTCCATAAACTCTCATATGTTATTATCCACCTTGTAAAGTAAGGTCTATTACCCCCCTTACTGTGTCAATCCGAGTAGCTAAGTCTATGTCATACTGGTTGGGGTTTACACCAGTCATTTCGTATACCATTTGCTTAAGTTCCAGAAATGAGGTGTTTTCATTAACCTCGAAGCCGTAGGCTGCATCTTTCGTGTAATGTGCTCCCTCCGCACCTCGAACAAACTTCCCACCCACATACAGTGCAACCAACATTTTGAGAGCTACATTAACGAACAAACTTTTATCAGTTAAAAAATAATAATACAAAAATAAATTATTGAGGTATACAGATTTAATAAAAAATATAAAATAATAATATAAAATATTAATAAATAAAAATATAATAAAAAAACTTGAAATCGCCAAAGTTTTCGCCTGCTGGGATGTCTTCTACCGTGAGAGAAGATAGAGTGAATTGTGAGTGGAGAGGAGAGAGAAAACAACATTTTATAGGGTTTTTTTATAGCAGACCACCCAACTGTGAGGCAGTTTGGTATGGAGAGGTAACCGCCCCACTGTGGGGCGGTTTGATATTTTCCAGAAGAGAGGGCAGATTTGATATTTTCTTTTTTAGGGGTATTAATAAAAATATCGGGAGATTGAACCCACATAATTTTGTCCTTTTAGTATGCATGTTTTACAAAATAAGTAAAATTTTACAAGATGCAGATTATAACTAAATTGCCAACGATTAAGAACAATGTTAATAAAACAAATTAAGCATCATTGACAGCTAATAAAACTTCCAACAATGCATATCTTATCTGCAGTAAATATAACAAAGATTTTTTTTTTTTAAATAAAGATTGGATATCAAACCACCAAACTATTTAATAACCACAAGTTTAATTTGTTTCTCCTTGTTGATTGAATTTTTTACATTTGTAACAATCAAATCACTGATTTGTTATTATTTTCAGGCAAACTTTGAATTTAGATTTTTTTAAATGATAATTAAAAAAAAATTCGGGTCAGAGGAACCAAAATAATAATTAGATTTGTCTATATAAAAAATCATCTACAAGCCTAGAATCAACCAATGCAAACATGGTAATCTCCCTCAACATCTGATACCGCTAAGCAGTGACGCGGCACTTCAATACTCAAGGTAATTGCTTAATTCTTTGTATATATAGGCAAGCAGTGACGCAATCTAAATATTTATCCTACTAAATTTCAAAAACTAGCAAATTTACTCAATTATTGGCTTTTCTATTAAAATTAATTTTAAATTTGTAAAGCATTCATTTTCCTCTTTATTAAGAAAAATGTCAGTTTTCTAATTGGTTGGTTTTCAAGAACAAATTATTTATTTTCTCTACTTCTGTTACATACACAAGCGTATAATAAGAAGTCATTGTTTATGCGTCAGAAGCAAAGAAATAAATCATTTGTCCTCGGAAAACCAATCAATTAGAAAATTAATATTTTTCTTAAACATACTACATATATATATTTTTTTATTTTTTAAATGTCGCTAGGAATACACAAATTAGATTTGTGTTGGTGCTAACTTCCGAAATTTTAAAAATGTCTAACTTTGAATTTTGATTTTTTTTTTTTTTGTAAAATGCTAACTAAAAAATTTCGAATCAGAGGAGCCAAAAGAGAATATTTAGATTTGTCTAAATAATTTTTTTATCTACAAACCTAGAATTAACCACGGAGAACTTGTTAATCTCCATCAAACACCTAAGCAGTGACGCGACACTTCAATACTAAGGTAATTGCTCAAGTCTTTATACAGGCAAGCAGTGACGCAATCTGCTATTTTGAAATTTTCACCGTAGAAAAAGACAGATTTGATTTCATTCCGACTGTAGAAAACTTCCACACTAACGTCCCTTTCTCCACTACTTTTGGGTTATCTTACTCTTATTGTCCATATGGAAAAAATCTCCTAATTAAACCGATCTCTCAAACCGGCACCTAAATCTATAAATACCAAACTAGCTAGATAGGCACCAATAACATATATATCAAAAGTTTTATACTTTGGGAGCAAGAATTCCTTTGTCCTTCATTCCTCAACGAGCGTGAAATGGAACCAAACAAAAAGTACAAGATAATTATTATTTAATTTCTACATCTCTCTCTCTGAAAAAATATTTTTATTTAGCTGCCTTATAATATTATTTTTATAATTCATTTCAGGATTGCTGTGGTAACAGGAGGGAACAAAGGTATAGGACTGGAGATATGCAAGAAACTGGCTTCTAATGGAGTATATGTTATTCTAACAGCAAGAGATAATGAAAGAGGCAAGGAAGCAGTAAAGGAGCTTACTAGAGATTATGGTCTGACAAATATAATCTTTCATCAGCTGGATGTCACTGATCGTTCCAGCATTGAATCTTTAGCTGGTTTCGTCAAAAATCAGTTTGGAAAATTAGATATTCTGGTAAACTGAATATGCTTGTACACTAATGTACCTTTGAATAGTGTGCACAAATTAAATACTGTGCATTTACTAACAAATTATGTTAACAGGTGAACAATGCAGCGATTGGAGGATTTGAGTTCACAAAAATAATTGATGAAAAGGTATATTAATAACATATATGGTAATGAAAATTCATTTTTTTTTATTAGGTCACTTTAACTGGTATATTGATATTAATTTTTTATCATTTTTGTACAGCTTCCGCAACAAGAAAGGGCGACAATTCTCCAAAATAACTTAATAGAAAGCTATGAGAAAGCTGTTGATTGCTTTCAAACGAACTATTATGGAGTCAAGAACATGATGGAAGTATTTTTACCTCTTGTACAATTATCCAATTTTGGAAGAATAGTGAATGTTTCAACTTCACTGGGACAACTACAGGTAAATTTTTTTCAAATTACTCAAAAGAACATGTTAATAATGCATGTAAATTTCTAATGACTTTTGCTACAATTTTGATGTTGGCTTTTACTTTTATGTTGTTCCCATAATCATAGTCATCATTACCACATATCACAATTACTAAAACACACTCTCTCTATAATTTACAGAAGATGAACAATGAAAAGGTCAGGAATGAACTTATGGATATTGATAACCTAACTGTGGAGAGGATTGAAGATCTTGCTGAATCTTTCCTGAAATCTTTCAAAGACGAAAATACATTGGAGGAAAAAAAATGGACATCTCAATACCATACATACAGTGTATCTAAGATTTTAATGAATGCCTACACAAGAGTTGTTGCAAAGAGTTGTCCAAGTGTAAACATTAATTGTGTGAATCCAGGTTATGTCAAGACCGACTTGAATTTAAACACCGGGTCTCTAACTGTGAGTGAAGGTGCTGAAGGCCCGGTGATGGTTGCTTTGGCTGAAGGAGGGATCACTGGACAGTTCTATGATCAGACTCAGATCTCCACCTTTTAGCTAATAACATCAATTAATTAGGTTATTACTGTTATGTTTGAAACTTTTGTTCTATATAATTTCATCTAGATTGAAAATAATTTTTGAGTGTGTAATTGACTATAATAAGTTGTTTCATGAGGGAGAAAGGGTATACATACGGCTGCAGGCCTGATGCATTTTAGCAGCTGGTTTTTTAGAAATTTTCATTCTGTCCCTGACAAAATGTAAATTTCAAAGGTTATACCAGCTAAACAACAGTTGTTATGTATTTGAACAATCACAGGATCGTTATTTTATTTTATTATTAAATGTGGCTTGTAATTGTGCTTATTTGGTATTTCATCAAATGCCTGATCATTGAGGATTGGATCTGAGATTTTGTTGAACTTTGAAATCAGGCAAGTAGCATCATATTCATGATTGAAAGAATAAAGAAACGAACTCAGTTACAGTTTAAAATGCACTAAATAGCAGTACAGTGTTTTTATATGGTCTAGTACCAAGCATGTATCGGCCAGTATATGCTGTCCAAGCTTGACGGCCAATTTTTTAATTCTCTTTGGTTGATTCACAATTATTGTACAATTAGAGTACACTGAGATAATTCTAATTTATTGAGGTGTAATTACATTCTATGCATAAATTGATGCAGCATCAGAATAGAATCAGCGACTTGAGCAAAATTGAAGCTCAATTATGATTTAACTAGGTTTAATAGATGTTAATCACATATCACTAGTACAAAAAACCCTTTTACCGACTGTTAAAGTACCCGTACACCGACTGTTATTGAGGCATCAGTGATGGCGCCGTAAGTATAGGTATATCTGTTGTTGCAAGCAATACTCTTAGTATACTATTTGACTAATTTGCAAAACATACAATAATTGAATTTAACAATTTCTTTGAGTTAAGATACTTCGCAGGTTTAAGACAATTGGAATTGCAATTTGGATCTGTTATCCTGAAGAAATCATCAAGTTTTATCAAGACTTTAAATTGTAAAATCATATAATTGGTAAAATAGATTTGATGTTGAAGTCAGGGAACAATCGTTACCAACGATTGTCTAATCGTTGTAACGATTAAAATAGCTGCACAGAAAATCAGAATGCGAGAAAGAACACAATTCTTCCAGAGAATAATCGTTGTAACGATTATGAAAGCGTCGCAGATTTTTGAATTTAGCTGAAACCCTAATTGCATTTTAGTATCAATCGTTGTAACGATTAATCAATCGTTGGTAACGATTGTAGGCAGAATACTCTTTTGGAAGCTGCCTCTATAAATAGAGCAATTAGGTTTTCTTCCAAATTAACCAGAGCCGCCCCCAGCTATTCAAAAAGCAATTTTCACTGTGCAATATTTCCTCCATTGTTGTGAGAGCTAAAACTTCAAAATTCCTTCACACAACTTCAAATCTACTTCACTAATCTTGCTAGATTAGATTAAAGTTAGTTGTTGTGATCATTTCTCTTGAGATTATAAACTTAGAGACTTCGTTCTCTACTCTAGTTGGCCGAGTGACTTCCCATTGGTTGTAAGGGCTCACCGGTTCACAAGTTGTAACCTTTCTCATTGGGTAATAGAAAGGCGCACCGAGAAGCGGTTGCGACGCCCCGGAGACGTAGGCCATTTTGCCGAACTCCGTTAACATCCCGAGTGTCAATTCTTCTAAACTCTTCTATTTACGTTATTTGCAATTAATTTCAGTTTTTAAAGTAAATTAGTGGTGCCTTAGGGACAACAATATCTATACTGACGGATAAATAACAGTCAGTGTAAATACCTAACACTGACTGTTTCAATAAACCGTCAGTGTTGAGTATCTACACTGACTGTTAAAAAATAGTCAGTGTAGGTAACCATTACTGGTGGTTTTCTTTAAAAAACAGTCAATGTAGATACCCAACACTGACGGTTCTCTTTAAAAAACAGTCAGAGTAGATACCCAACACTGACGGTTATCTTTAAAAAACAGTTAGTGTAGATACCCAACACTAACGATTCTCTTTCAAAAACAGTCAGTATAGACACCCAACACTGATGGTTTTCTTTAAAAAACAGTCGGTGTAGATATCCAACACCGACTGTTTTATTTAAAAAACAGTCGGTGTAGAAACCCAACACCGACTGTTTTATTGAAAAAATATTCGGTGTAGGTCTTAAAAACAGTCATTGTTGGTTTTATAACTGTCGGTGTTGGTATAAAATTTTGGCATGATTCTGTTTGTATTGGGGCTAGCCTCCATATATTTGCTAGCAATATATTACTATTCGAACACCTTGACATTAAATAGAATGACATGCAATAATTTGAACAACATAAACAAAAGACAACACAATATAAACAACATAACAAATTCACAAAAGACAACACACTATAACAAAATTTACATAACACATTTACAAAATATGCATCTTAACTTGACAAAATTGCATTTCTTATAAATAGTTTATAAGTTGTCCAAGAAAAATGTACACCATTGTCGTGTTATTGCATGAAGTTGCGTCGCATATATTTTTCTGTTGGTAAATCACACTGCATGAATACAAATTGGGAAATTATAATTTTATCCAAGTTATATAAAAAATGAATCAAGTTCAATTAAGAAATACATACATTAGGAAAAACATCAAATTGCGTAGTAACTAGGTCTTGCATGTGTTTCATAACATAAAATCCACACACCTTGCCACCTTTTTGCCTAGGGCTCTAAAATGTTTCATTTAAGTAAAATCAATAATTAACATTATGTAGCTACAACGGATTAAGTTAAGTAAAAGAATTTGAAAAAAATAAGAGAAAATAAAAGCCTTATGACAGTAGCTATATTCAAGCTCTAGTCTTTCAGGAACAGGGACTATCTTTTTGGAATGGAATGAAAGTAGAAAGTTATCATACTAGACCGCAGGTGACACTTTTGGGCATTTTACTTACACTTATACTAATAGCCTATTACTAGAATATGAACCTTTTTCTTGAACTATTATATGTAGATTCCTACCTGGAAATAATATGTTCTAGTATCAAATTAACATATATGGAAGCTAGGGGTAAAATGGGAAGAAATTTTGAACCTTAGAAATACTAAATTTATGTTAAGAAATTTGATCCGGATTTAAAACTCCAATTTTAGGCATGAAGAGTAAACTCTCTACATATACAATCTTTTAAATGTTCCTCTATATTTCTTTATTCCTGCTTATATCCTTTCTTGTAATTCATTTCATTGTCTCTTACTATACATTTCTACTTTTTAATTTGCATGAATATTGTACAGATGTTATATGCATCAAGAATCAGCCAAACAATTTGTAAAAAAAGCACCTAAAATCAGTAGCTGCTACTCAAGGCAAAATATACACAGGTTGCACCGACTCCAGTATCCAGGTCAGAAATTTTTTATTGTACCAGTACTTGTTCCAGTTATTTGGATTTTTGAGTAAATTACAGAACCAACTATATCTAATTTCTTAGAAAATCTTTCATAAACTATCTATGAAATTTTCTTTGGTTACCTCATCATGTAAAAATGAAAACCATTGTAAGCTGATCTTTTTCATTATAAAAAAAAAATAGAAGTAAGAAGTGGCTTATAGGTTATCCATAGTTTTAAGTTAATTCAAACTATTTTTTTTTCAGGAATAAGATGTGACAGTAAACAATAGCATTGAGATCCGTGCACCAGAGAAAAGCTGGAAATTACGAAAAGCAGCCTGTAAATTCGATTTCCACTCACATACTTGGCCGCAGGTGACACTTTTGGGCATTTTACTTACATTTATACTTATAGCCTATTACAAGAATATGAACCTTTTTCTTGAACTATTATATGTAGATTCCTACCTGGAAATAATATGTTCTAGTATCAAATTAAAACTCAAGTGTACAAGTTCACACCTTGATGAATTTCTACTCATATCCCGTTGATCCCTCCTCGTGCACTCCTCCGTTCTCCACATAAGATTCAAAAATGTTGAAATTTATTAAATGTCAATGAATTAATTAATAATTACCAACAAACAGTACGTTGATTGTAAGTAAATGAAATTAGACTAAATGTTAGATGTATTGCTCACTCTTTAAATGGCAACGTGATATCGTAAACTGGTTCCTTAGACGCCAAAGAATCAATAACATACACCATATTATCATGCATGACAAAAACAAGAAGCACCCAGTGTGTACTAAATCATACACAGTAATAATCAATCTACATATGTCGTTAAAAATATATAAATTACTCAAATAAAAGTAACAACTTACTCCTGAAAGTATGGTCCAATGATAAATTTCTTATCCTGCATATTATTCAATGACTCGAGCAAGTAGCTTGAAGCGGCCTCCTTTTCAACCTTAAAAAGTGCCTGAGATATTCTACTAGAGTCCAAAAAACCGACATCAGCCTCGCGACCTAGATCGGTGACATGTCTCTTTAAATATCTGAAAATCATTACGTAAATGTTGAAATCAGTTAATTGTAAAATTAATCACTACGCGTATAAAGTTAAACAAACTCACATAACCCAGATGGATATTATTGAAACATCGAGCATGTCTTGCTTCGCTAGATCCGTCAAGTCATTGAAATCTAAGTTGATTAACGTCGACTGAGGAACTAACACACCCTCCTTAATATTCAAGATGAACTCATTCTTATCAGGCGGTTCTCTCATCACCCTCTCATGTATGGCTCTGAACTCAGGTCCCACATTCGCTAACATTTTCTTTGAAATAAGCGCCTTACGATGCATGGATTCTGCCACTTCATTAGATGCCGACTCGGGCATTGAAACATCTTGCTCTATATGCTAGAATAAATAATAACTTGTTAAATGAAAATAATTGTGATAGACGTAATGAGATATTGCTGATTAGGATTTTTATGATAAAACTGATGAATTTTAATCCTTACATTTACAGTGGGCTACTAAATATATCGAATATAAAAAAAATTAAATAAAAATATTATTTCACCTCGTCCAAAATAATCGAATATTTCGGCCATTGAATGAAACTTCCCAAGGTGTCTTCGATTTTGACAACATCCTTATTAATTTTAGTTGGGAGAGGAAACTTGAGAAAGATTTTGTCAACAATAGAATCTACCTGCACCTTCATATGGTCCTCTAATAGAGGCACACAGTGGATACGTTCGTCCTCCTTAGCTGGGAGCATATCTCCTTAATTTTTTGGCTTGATAACATGATCTTGGTAACTCGTTCTCAGCTGGGAGCATATCTCCTAAGAGTTTTAATAAGGTGGTAAAACTTTTATCACTCCAACCGTTACTTGCCTTTAAATTATACAATTTCAATACAGCATGCATTTTTGAAAAAATTTCACAACCAGGAAACAAAGGTTTTTCAGATTTTTTTTCCAGCAAACAACTCTTGTAAATTGTCATTTTCATCATCACTAAACATTTCTCCTAAATTGTCATTTGGGTTAAAATTATAATTCACATCCATTTCCTAATCACTATCAACACTGGAATCCTCATCCTCCTGGTCAATCTCAGTACTACCAGCGGTGCTTGTTTCTCCATAACTCTCTCCATGCCTGGTCCAACGAGTATATCGCTCTTTAAAACCATAACGAATCAAATGGTTTTTCACCGTTTCAATAGTGTGAAACTTCTTCAAGTTCAAATAGTCTTTACAAGGACACGGAATCATGTCATCACCCTTTGCCTTCATGTCTTGCTCGGCAAATTTTATGAATCTTTTCACACCATCTAAATACTCAATGGTATTACGACCTCCATACATCTAATCTCGATCTATCTGTAATTATAAAAATAATTAGGTAAGAGGTCAATGGCTCTTAAAATTACAACTTGGGGCTTACATAGGGCCGGTGCACAATCCTAACCCACTCTTTGAATGCTTTGTCTCACTAGTGAGCACATGTCAGCATGATTTGGTATTTAAGAAAAATTCGGCATCATTTCCCCTTTGTTCCCCAAGTATGCGTAAAAATCACATCCATTTGGAAATGAAATCTAATACGTACTCGTGGGATAAGAATAAATGTTACTGAATTTTTCTTAAATACCAAATCTGCTGACATGTGTTCACATCCTAAATGAGACAAAACATTCAAAGAGTAATCCCAATAGGTAACTATTCAAAATTAATCCCTATTGGATTAATTTTGAACAGACATCGACCTAAAAGGCATACTAAATGTCAAGGCAAATTGGATAGATCGCACAATACAATAATACTAAGCTACAAACTATTCCATATATAATTGGGTTGAAATTAGGAATACCAATCAACATAAAGCCATAAATCTAACTCATCAACAAATTTAATTAAATTTATGAGGAAACAAATTAAGTTACCTACAACCGTAGATAGAGAGCGTGATCAATATGCTTGTGCTGGGGAGAGTGATAAACAAGCTTGGAGTAGAGAGAGAGAGAGAGGGGAAAAAAACACTATTTAGGGGCTAAAATGCGAAAAATGCAAAAAAAAACAAACTAAAGGCGGATGGAGTTGGGAGAAAGACTTATATATCTTCAATAATAAACCAACACTAACGGTTTATAAGGAAAAACAGTCAATAAAAAAATCAACACCAACAGTTCTAGTAGATCCGACATTAATTAACCTAGGTTTTTTATGAAACACAACGGAGAACAACACTGACGCTTCCTTTGAAAAAACAGTTAGTGTTGGTGAAATGCTCAATACTAACGGTTTTATCAATAAAAGGGTTGGTGTAGGGTACTCACTCGATAATTTGGTACAAAATTTTAATTAAAATATATGCTCATTTTTCATATAGTCAAGGAAATTATCTGAGTCAGCATAACAAAATCCAATAGAACCATAGTATTATGGGATCCGTATCTTCCCAGGTACCTGACTCAACACCATTGAAATGGACGGCCCAGATTACTCTCAGCCGGTGCCTAGTCGAATGGCGCAGGGGCCAGTATTATTTGAGCTTTGAGATTCGTGCCAACTTGAAAGACGAATCCCGGACCGTCCGTTTCAATTGCACTCAGTCAGGTAACCTGAGGCCTGAGGGGATGTGATGACCATTAATTTTTTATTCCGACACAACTGGAGAGGAGCCCAGACAGAAACCATCATTTGGTCACACTTTCTCTCCAGTTGGTGTACCGATCAGAGAGACCGAAATGACGGCGACGGCGACGGCACGGAGGATGCTGGAGGACGCGGCGGCGGAGACGCTACCGACGCCGGCGCTGGACGCGATCCCGTCGAGATTCTACGACGCCTTCGTATTGCGAGGCCTCAAGGTGGTGGTCGCGGAGCCGCGCCGCCTCCTCTGCTCCCTCTCCGTGCCTCCGCGCCTCCTCGTACGATTATTTCCCTCTTTGATCTCCAAATTTCAATCAACCTATAAATTGCTCACACGTGTCTAATTTGAAGATTTCCGCGTGCTAGTTTGATTCATGCATTTTTATAAAAATTGGATCACGATCTTGGAATTAGCTTATCAAACCTAATCAAGCCCCTAATTGGTACAAAATTCCATCTAAACACAATTGACACAAAAAATCGAGGTGAATATGAGTCTGTATCCTCTGAGATATCTCAAATTTACAGTTTATCTAAAGCCGGGCCAATTTTTTTCTGGTGCCTATTAGGAATGCATGGGAGATGGGACCAGTATGGTTGTGCTTTGAGTTCGTGCAGAAAGAATTTGAATGGTCCGGATTTCACACAGATCAACTCAAAATTTGAGATATCTCAGGGGATGCGAATTCGGTGAATATGGCATCTGAGGGTGCTTTGCTTGGAGATTATTTATCAAATCTACTTCTTACGGTGATAAGAGCAGTAGGGAGTTACTGTACCAGCACAGTGGTACCAGCTTTAATCACTTTGTACCGACATTTAGATATCGCCTATACAATTCTTTTGGCAAACTGTAAAAAAAAAAAATCTTCGTTTTCACTCTGAGTTGTGTTTATTTTTGTTCAGAACACTGGTAAATTCATGCATGGAGGTGCAACAGCATCTCTGGTAGACTTGGTGGGATCGGCTGTGTTTTACACAGCTGGAGCAAAGACTAGAGGGAACCCACTTGAGATGAGCATTGCCTATTTGGATGCTGCCTTTGCTGATGTATTTTCGACCTTCTTTCTTTGATTTTACATACATGACCCTGTGGTCTTTGAAATTATTTTATGTGCGAGTTATATGCACATAAGCACTGCCCTTGCATTTATTTGAAATATGCTTTGCTTCTTCTTTGATCTGATGCTTGCCATTCTGATAACATTCATGAACTTACTGTAACATAGATGATATCTCTTATCAATTTATCTAATAAGATAAATAGTCTAAAACAAATAACATTCTGTACCAGTTCTAGCACTGCCTAGGAGAGCACACTGGTACAATCATTGATTAATTTGTGTATGCTATTTTTTTTTTTTTTGTATTTAGGAAGAAATAGACATTGAAGCAAAGGTCTTGCGTACCGGCAAAGCAGTAGGGGTTGCTACAGTCGAGCTGAGAAAGAAGAATGGAAAGATAATAGCTCATGCTCGGTACACAAAATATCTTGCATCTCCAAGCAAATTATAGGGTTTTTTTGTACACTTTTCCTCTTTTTCATGGTATTATTCAATTTGACTCATTATTAAGGAGAGAAGTATGGATGCACATGAATTACAGGCCTAATAATTCAAGTATATGTATTTTGAAGTTTTATATGTGAAACTTTATGTAATAAGGGTGGTTGTGAACGAATTATGCTTTGTTAGTGCTTATTGTATAATTATCATGTAACATTTTTTTTCTTTCTATTTTTCAACTTGCTCTTTCTTTTATTTTAATTTTTTTCCATATGTGCTGCCAACAAAGTGAGCAAAAACTAATCCAACAAGGAATAAATTTATTAGCGTTGGTTGTAGGAGCATGTTCATATCAATCATTTTTCTAAGAATTTTAGATTGTTTAATGGAGTATATGGATTTCCATTAATTATTGTCCATCTCAAACTCTGTAATCTCAACTTTACTTCTAATTCATTAAACAATTTAAGCGGTTATATGGATTTTTTTTTTTTATGTTTAACTACATCTAGGTCTGCAATATGTAATTGAAATAACTCTAATTTTCAAATTAATTTCAGCAAGAATTTTACATGATTGAAATTGTAATTTAGTTGGCTAAAAGTAAGGATATATATCTGTAGGTCACTATTTGTTGGTTTTTAATACTTGAATTGCAATTGGCAGGTTATTTTGGGAATATAATAAAAAAAAACTAAGGAGAAATGATTATGTTTGTTTATCCTAATGAGAGGAAAGACTGACAAAAGGTAGAGAAATGGATAGCTATTGTTAAGCATTGCTTGACGAAGTTACAAATAAAGAAAAGAGGAGGGTTCAAATGCCTTTATTTTTATACCTCCACTATGTCTTCATTTTTAAAAATTTTAATAACTCAAAATTTAAAATTTAAAAGTTTAAATAAAACCGTTGGATATGATCTATGTTATTTTCTCTATGTGCTCATAAAAAATTATCACATTTCAATTTTGTTTTTATGTGAATCAATAAGTTGAAAAATCAACGTCTAAAAATTATCCACCTTAGTACGTTTTGTTACAAACTCTTGATGACAATCAAAACAAAATTGAAATGTGATAATTTTTTATATGTGCAGAGATTAAATGATGTAGATCATATTTAATGTGTTATTTTGACTTTTAACTTTTAAATTTTGAGTTATTTAAGTTTTTAAAAATAGAGGCACGGTGGAGGTACAAAAAATGAAGACATTTGAACCCTCCTCTAAAGAAAAATGTTCCCTTGTCCAATTTTAATTTTAATTTTATATTATGAAGCGTATATATCTTCATAAAAAGCATAATGAAGTAAGGAGCACAAAAAGTTCCTTTTATCTTAAATGTACGCAAAATTCCTACTTTTCATTTCTATCAGAGCATCTTTTGCAATTGATGCAAGTTACAACTTACAAGTATGCTTTTCATAGTTCCAAAAAGTACTAGAACAAACAATTCATTATTTTCAAGGCGTTGCTAAGGGCATAAACCATTTTACATATACAATATAAGTTTTTATTTACTGTACTTGCATGCACCATTACATATTATTCCCAAGCTTGTTTTATGTATTCTCTATAATCACACAGAATAAAAAACTTCTGTATGTATTCATCACAAAAAAAAAAACAGAAAAGAAAAAGAAAGTATAAAGGATCATAATCTCACCAAATCCTAGGTATATTACTAGCACTACAAGCAGTATTGATTAAAATTTAGAACCCTTTGTACTAGTGCTTCCTCTTGGAACTGGTACCATTTTGCCTTCTCCCATGAGTCACAAACCATTTCTTTAACATCCCTAGCATTTCAACCAAATTCGGCTTCCTTGCATGCGCCGCATGTACTTTTTTCAATGTATGAATCCTCGACATTTTCTCATTTTTCACCATCGAATCGAACCCGAGGACAACCCCGATTGACCTTCGCCTTGACATCTTTTTGTCACCCTCAAAATTGGAACTGATAAATGCCTCCAAATTGTTGAATTGTTCCCACAAGCTATCCATCCTGTCCTCTTCATCAGAACCATCATCGAAGATACACAATTTCGGATCGATTGTGCTGTAATCACTCAATGCCGGTGAACCCGGCGCAAAATTCTCCTTCTTGGTTAAGTTGTTAGAAGAGAGAATGACTCCGTCAGCCGAAGAGAAGCTTCGCCGAAAATGCGTTGCGGTTTGTGGAGATGAGAGAAACCATAGAGAGGTGGCAGGGAAGAAAATTGGATCATTTTGGGGCTCTTTTGGAGCAATGGAGGGAAAACTAAACTCTTCCATTGCTAATTGATTTCTCTTGTTATATTGTTCCCTGTGAGGTTGGTTACCTTGTCATATATAATGATGCAATGATGAGAAGGAGAGTTGACTGTAGTGTAAGGTGCTAAGCTTACAAAATGGCTAGTTGCCTAATTGGTTAGGCGCTTTCTCTGAGTTTGATTTTATGGGGCGAGGTGTTTGGTGCAACTTTTGATGGCATGTTAATGCTTGAGTTGAAGAAAAACGTGAGGTGATTAACACGTCGGAACTTGATCATGTCATATGTCATGTTGTATCATATCACGTCACGTGACAATTCTTTTTTCACATAACATGATATGACATGACTAAAATGATAGAGGACAATTATATATGAAAAAGTTGCAAAATAATTCAAATAAAGAAACAATAACGAAAAAGAATTAGTAACGTGATGTGAGCATGTTTGCGTGACATGTCTTTTTCGATCGAAGGAAAACATATCAAGCAAATAGACACGTCACGCAACACATGAATCACGTCACGTGATCAACAAGCGTGACATGACGTATCATGTCGTGACAAAACCGATAACAGTGCAGCTAATTTTCTTCATTGACTATATTGAAGACGCAAACCTAATTAGTATCATAAAAAACAAATTCACCATAATGTAACAATTGATATGGTTTTGAATTAAATGTGACTGAGATAATCTCAAACCAAATGTATGCTAAAAGAAAATTTTTTGTACAGCGATGATATGTAGTTGCCACAGAGGATCCTTATATCTCAAGTATTTCAAGCAGCCAAAACGATTGGTACAAATGGTAGTTGAGACATCTTATTTGATACCGGATTTAGCGGCCGGATTGGATTGCCGATGTAAATTTGAAACAATATTAGATAAAACTTTGGATCTATAGTGGCCTAATTTTTTTTGACAATTTGGATTGAAAGTGACTCATGTCATGTCGCGTGATAAATAAAATTTTAAAGTGATTGACATTGCATTATGGAAAAAAAAAATCTTGTGGTTGAAAACATTAATTTAATTTAAATTTACATATTAAAAAATAAAATTTTAAAAATTACAAAACACAAAACTTGTTGTTTTATAAAATGGGTCATAATAAAAACTTCTAAATCTGAATTTATTAAAAAAAATGACTCAGAAATTATTCAGGATTACGTTTGAAAAATCGCAATACATTAATGATCATAAGCATATGTAATTAGAGTAAATTTGAGTGCTTACAGAAAAAAAATATATCTTCTTCTTCGCAGACAATATGAAATAGACTATGCAATATTTCGTATGGCAGGCTCAAAATCAACTATTACAGATGTCTAACACGAAATTCTACATAGAGGCTTCCGCAATCGATCTCAAGAAACGGACGAAACTGCATTGCGTTGTTGTCGCTGTTTCCCTTTTTCCATGCGCAGTGTTCCTCTGTGCATTCGTTACCTTTACCCATGAGTCCTCACCTTTCAATCCGCTACACGGATGTGTTTAAAATCAGCGCCATGGGAAGTTTTCTAAATAAATTCGGAGAAATTGTAACTTGTATGAAACTTTGTGCAGCGCAAATTTTTCGTGAGATTCGTGCAAATTCTTATCAATATTCGTTTTTATAAATCCAACGACGTGCAACACCGTCCAGCACCGTAAATAAGACACACTAATCATCACATTAATTTATGTTGTTAGGCTTTGTTGATGAATGGTTGAGTACTGATGCAACTAATTTTTAGATATTAGGTTAGGCCTAAAAAAAACTAAATCAAGGGGGTCCATTTTTTGAGAATCCAAGATTTAAAATTTCTTGGGAATTTGACTTTGCATGGAATCCTGTAATGACTTTGTTCCCAATTAAGACAAATGAGTAGTTCATACTCCAACAAACTCCAGCGAGATGAGAAAATCAAGGTCAAATTGTACTTTTGTTTGTAATAGAAGTAAGATATATCAAACAAAAATTAGTTTAATTTAATTATTATAACATGATAAAACGACATGTACTGGTCTATAATATCAAATACCGATTTATAAACTGATTAATATGTCTGATTGAAATTCTGAACAATTGTAGCAACTTGAATTATATTTTTGAACTGCTCTTTATAAGAATATTGGAATTAGAAATTGGATTGTGAGGGCATACTTAACGGAATAACGAGGTTTTTGAAACTAAATTTATTTTTAATATGGGATTTGAATTGGCAATTTGGAATTCCAACTGATTGAGAACTGATTTTACTAAAAATATCCTTACATTTTTATCGTTAGTTAAATATGTACGTATAATTTGATATATTTGTATGGTTGTTATTATTATTAAATCACTCATAGAGAAATACATCGTTAAATAGCTAGTTACTGAGCTGTATAATTTGTATGGTTGTTATTATGATTAAATCACTCAGAGAGAAATATATCGTTAAATAACTAGTTACTGAGCTTTGCAACTCATCTCGTTTTATTTTCTTTTTGTTTGTGTACAACGTATGATTTGGTCCAAATCATAGATGCGAGGGTGCCGTTTTATCGCCGCGCTCTAAAAGGTCCGTAAATAAGCCCAATAGGGCTTGTTTAAGCCCGAATATGGTCTAGCATCATCTATAAATATAATATGGTCTATTGGTCTTGTTCGGCCCAATATATTCATCAGTGATTTTAGTAAAGCCTGCTTTAGCAATGAGATTTGATAGATATTATGTTAGGCCCAAAGCATTGAGATGGTGGGGAAGGAATTCCTCTTAGATCTCAAGATTCCTTAGATCTCTAATCTCCCCGACTCTTTTTCTTGTTATTTTTTCAATCTCATACCTCTTCCCTTCATTGTGAACCTTTTTATTGTGGACAGGACGGAGGTAGAATTTTAATCTATGGAGATTAATATATATATAAATGATTTTTATTTATTTATTTAGAAATAAACAAATGAATTTAAACGAATCAATCACTTTTGGTGTGCGAATTCTAAAAAACAGCTCCACCGCTACGGTAGAGGATGGAGAGTTTAAGTTTAATGTTCATGGATTCATGGTATGCTTTTACCCTTCACTGTAGCACTGCTATGATGGAGCTGTTTTTCAGAATTCGCACACCAATGGTGCTTGTTTTGTTTAAATCCATTTGTTTATTTCAAAATAAAAAAAATGCACATAAAGTTTTATAGAATTTAATTTATTTTCAGGAAAAGAAGTATGAGGATCAACTTAAAAATTGTAGAAATAAATGAGGGTTTAATTTAGCAGACATATAGTAATTTTATTTTCAATATTATAACCAATAGTACAAGTTTAAAGTGTTGTTAAAATAAATGGGAGCAATTGATCCCCATTTGGCGAAGGTAAATCCGCCACTGTGTGTTAATTACATAATTTCGATTGTTTACACTTAACATTTGCAATTGTAAGAAGACCTATATTCTTTTAGTTCATACATAAAGGCATATCTGTGTGTGTGAGAGAGAGACCAAAAACTAATGTGCATGCGGAGTGGGGCCTGGGGGACGGTCTGATGGGCATCAGATCAAATTCGATCTCATGTCCGATCAAAATAGTTCAATTTGCATCAAGATATAATCATTTGTTTTTCTTCTTCATTTGAAAGCTCAATACAAGCTGGTGTGGTATATATCCCATTTTTTTCTAATAAAAAGATTATGCTAAATTATGAAAGTAATAATGGTGATTGTGATTTTTAATGTTAAAGTACGACCTAATGGTGGTTATGAGTTTAATGGAACTTGGGGACATTATTTCCACATTTCAAAAATATGAAAATTGTTCTCACAATTCAAGATATTGATAATCCATTTCAGTTCCAAAATCAAATTATTGAAACATTACAAACTTAATTCCCATTTCCAAAGTTTGCAATAAATGCATCTTGAAAATTAAAAATAAATTATCTTCAGGAGTCTGACTAGTATGACATCGATGTCATATTACACCAACTCCAAAACTTATTGAATAGACTTTAAATAACTAATTCAAACCGTTCAAACATATTTATTTTATGAGTGATGCGTTTACATGCAAATATATATATATATATATATATATATATATATATATATATATATATATATATATATATATATATATATATTATTTTGAGTTATTTTAGTATCAAGTCAAGCGGTAAAAAATGTTGAAAAATGAATGCATTAAAATTAACTTACAAACTTTCACATTTGACCACTTGACTTGATACTAAATAAATTCGAAAAATTATTTTTTTTGCATATAAGCAGACAACTAATGAAATAGATCAGTTTGAACATTTGGATTCACCATTTAAAATTGATTTGATAAATTTTTTAGTTGGTATTATATAGACTAAAATAACACCGATGTGATACTAATCATACTCTATCTTTAGTATTACTATTAAAATTTGTAACTAGCAAATTATATGCATTTTTCATAGGCAAGAAATTTCAAGATCCATTTTAATGTTTTTTTAAGAGAAGAATAGGGTCAAGCCCCTATTTACTTAATTGATCATTCGATTGTTTTAAAATTTAAAAAAATGAAGCACTTTGTAATTAAAATGTATATCAAGCATTGTCTCACCTTGTCAAATGTAGTAGCGTGTAACACATGTAGCATGTGAATTATTAAAAAAGAAAAAGAAAAAAGTGTAGCAGGTACATTACAAAATAAACATCATTTTTAGAAATCACAAAATGATGTAGAAACTGTTGGGAAATTGAGTGCGTTTATTAAACATGTGATGGACACCGCGTCTCCAGTCTTAGTCTATTTCTTATTGCTTAAATTATGGAATCAAAGAATAATTATTTGGTTGACATTAATGGCACGTTAGGCCAGATCAGCATTTCTTCTCTAACTAACTAAGCTATGAAATAAGAAACACTATAACTTCACGCCTTGCACTACTTCTAAGTTCTAATATAATATACCTCATTTATTAATTCAAAGGTTCCAACTCTTCTTAAAAGATCCGATAACCCGATAACCCAATAACCCAACATCATAATTTTTGGATAATCCAGATTGATGTAGACAAAACTTTCTTGAGCATTGATGTTTAGATATTACATTTCTTCAGAAATAGTCAAATTAAAATAAATAATTAGCTTATTGCTTACTAATTGACCTATAATTTTGTAGTGGGTTTATGGATTTAATTTGTGTATTTCTAGGACCAACCCGGTCAAGTATTTTGAGCAATAGATCTAACCAATATAAATGGCCCACACGCAAGTCAAACTCTGTTTAATTTTGCTTTAATGGATTTATGCATGTGTGCCCATGAGAACATCAAATTGTACAAGAACCTTATTATATCTGAAATTCCAACAGAATAACTTATTTTAATTTTTAATGTAATATCACATTTAATTTATATTAGAATTAACAAAAGACAATTAATACTTGAACACCTGAAACGCATTTTCTTGAAACTAAAGAGACATATCTAGAAGATATATAATATGAGTTTAGCTACGGTGCTTTAGAAAGTAAATAGATTTTTTATTTTCTGCTCATATCTCTATTTATAAAGTTTAAATAGTTGATGACACTTCTCAACATGATTTTCGTATATATATTTTTTGAAAAGAAAATATTTTTTTTTTTAATTTTTGAATTTCACTATATTTTTGAATTTTTTTTTTTTTAATGAAAAACTACGTTTTTAAAAAATTCTAAAAAAATAGTAAAATTTGATCTCCAAACACATTTTAATATGAAGGTCATGTTGAAAGGTTCGAATCGACTATTTAAATTTTAAAATATAAATATAAATAGAAAATAAAACAACCTCTTTACTTCTCAAAGCATGATAACACAACTCATATAGTATTACTAACAATATATGCACACACTAAACATGTTTCCAAAATTGTAAACGGTAGGCCTTGAGATATATACAAAATTTGACAGGGTGTTTCCAAGCAATATGTCTCTATAACAACCCTTTTTTATATAATAATCTCCCTATAACAACTAAATCAACTTGTTGGTATCTAACGTGCAATATTCTCTAAAAGTCTCAACAAAAGGTTTCAAAAGCTCTCAACAAAAGAAAAAAAGGAAATTCAACAATGGCTTCATCGTCCTCTTCTTCTCTAATCCAAAGGCCTCAAGCAACTCCAACATCCCCAAAAACAGAACCCGATGAAACCACACCAACTCCGAAACCCAAACCAACCAACCAGACGTTCTCGCAACAACTTCTGACGGGCACGGCCCACCTGGCCAACCTCCTCCCCACCGGAACCCTCCTCGCCTTTCAGCTGTTAACACCAGTCTTCACCCACAATGGCTCCTGTGATCATGTCACCTATCAACTGACACGCGGCCTGCTCGCCTTGCTAGCATGTTCTTGTTTCCTCGCATCGTTTACCGACAGCTGGCGGTCTCCCAATGATGGCCGGGTTTATTACGGGTTTGCCACAAGAGGTGGCATGTGGCTGTTCGAGTACCCCGATGGTTAGTTATTCGCTCCATTTGCCTTCTGAAAATTATTTAATTTGTTATTTTTAATTTTCTATTTATTTCTACAGCCTTCGAAAATTTTAGAGGAACTTAATATGTAAGATATGTAATTTTAGTTCAAATTTTGTTGTTGTTTCCATCTAGTGTATGGTTTATGAATTGTCCAAATTAGACTCCAATTGCTCCAACAAGTTTCACAAAATCATAACCTTTAGATGTATCATGTATCAACATATCAATCAAATACATAATTCTAGTTTCTTTTGGCAGATTATCCTCCTACCGACCTATCGAAGTATAAACTGAAGTTCATCGATCTCATCCATGCCGTACTTTCTGTGCTGGTGTTCGGTGCAGTTGCTCTCAGGGAGAAGAATGTAATTTCATGTTTCTACCCGAACCCAGGGCAAGAGACCCAAGAGGTATTAGACATTGTACCATTGAGCATAGGGGTGTTATGTAGTTTGCTATTTGTTGTTTTTCCTACAAGAAGGCATGGAATTGGATATCCTGTCACCAATTCATCCTAAAATAATAGCTGAATGTATAATTTGTCAATTTGCAATATTGTAACAGAATATTTTCTAGTATTGAATATTATTTCTTTGATTTTTTTCCCCTTATGTTTATTTAACTTCCTTTAAGTACAAGTTATATTGTGTTTGTAATATCAAGTTCCTCATTTATTAAGGTTACAATAAAGGCTCTTAATTTTTTGGAGCAATGTTTTATTTGTTAAACATGAATTCGTATCCTCTGCATTAACTCAAATTTTGAGTTAAGATCTGGACCGTCTGATTGAGATTCGCACTAATATTAAAGAGCCCCGTGCAGTATAGGAATGAACTCAAACGGTACGTTAATGAAGAGGATATGGATTCGTTAAACATGGGGTTTGAGCTTTGACTGGGCCTTCTCAAAGGCCCATTATAAGATGAAACTTAATTTGGGTTACAGATATATGATCCAGATATCCTTTCAGGCCCAATTTAATTTTGACGCGTAAAATTGGTCCAGTACCTTGCACTTAGAGATGCCGCTTTGACAGCAGTTACTGGTACCGTACTGGTACGGCCTTAGTTGGATGGAGCATTCAAGCACAATTGCAGCTGCATCTTGCAAGGCTGTAAATATGTCATACTCTTACGTAAAGGAAAAAGGCAAATAAGAGATACTGGTAGATATTAAAAGATATAAACAAGATGCTCTTTGTCTTTGATGCTGATAGCTGACAAGACTATGTGATGTAGCAACTAAGATGTGATTGGATGGTGTTCATGCAACAGTATCTATTTTTTTTTTTTTTAAAGGATCAGAACAATTATTGACGGATAATTTTATTGAATGTAACATTATCATCAATTCATCAGTAACTCGAATAAAGTTGATTTTTAAATTTGAGAGAATTTCATGTATACCCCTTAAAAATTTCAAATGCGTATTTCCCCTTTTAAAATTCATAATATCATGTGTACCCTTCTAAATTACAATAACTAACAAATTTACCCAATTAATTGTCTTTTGCATTGAATTAATTTTAAATTTATAAAGTTCTATTTTAACCTTAAATTAAAAAAAAATATATGTAACATGTTGAACAGAAATATTAACTCTCTTTTAGTTGGCCGGTATGTGAGGCAAGTGCTTCATTTTCTTATTTGTGATATGCATATATGCATGCCTAAATACCCACTGTGTAGAGAAATGAACAATTTACCCTAAAAAATCGATCAATTAAAAGACTGGAATTTTTTTCTTGCACATACTATATTTTTTATTTTTAAATAGAGAAAAAAAATAGAATTTTATAAGTTTAAAATAACTTTTTAATAAAAAAAATCAATAAATGGGGTAAATATGTGAATTTGTGAAATTAAGAAGGGTAAATTTGATATGAGAAGGGATCCAATTACACCATTTTATGTTAACACATCTTGACACCATATGTTTATAAGTCATTTTTGTAATTTCAAAGTCCAAACATTCGATCCGAACCGTTCAACATGATCTCCAAGCACATTTTAATATGGAGATCATATTGAACGGTTCAGATCAACTGTTTGGATTTTGAAATCGCAAAAATAACTTATAAACATATAGTGTTAAGATATATCACCATAAAATGGTGTAATTGGATCCTCTCCTCATTTGATATTATTGATTTAGAGAGGAAAACATGTAATTTCGAGGTTTTGATGAGCATACATGAAATTCCCCCCTTTAAATTTGGCGGAGAGCAAAGTGATTTTTTGGGAGTACTTTTAGTTATCGATCGCTACAGATAATATTAATTTCAACCAAGTTTATCTTACATAAATTTTTAAGGAGACTACGTCTAGCGGTAGAGGTGGTAAAGAGTATAAAGATTGCATGTTCGGAATTTGAATTTTGAAATAAGAAGATAGAGGCCTACTTAATATACAATTAAACCAAAAAGGAGTTCCACATATTCAATTTTTCATACCTACAAAATTATAATTACTTCTATTTTTTTTTTCCATTGAACAAAGATTATTTTCGAATTGGAGTGAGGCTATGGTACTTTGCAAAGCGCGGATCAATCCGTACTATGGATCAATATCTCCATTTAAAAAAAAAATAGTTGATCTGAACCATTGAACATGATCTGCATATCAAAATATACTATAGGAGGCCAAATTTTATATTTTTTTTATGACGTCATTACTATTTATTATGATAAGTAGAAAATCACTATTTTATATGGTCCATAATTTTTAGATCAAGTGATTTTCTACGTATCTAAAAAAATCTAAAAAATAAAAATCTAAAAATCATAAAATTTGGTCTCTAATAAATTTTCATATGAATATCATGTTAAGCAGTTCAGATTGACAGTTTGAACTTTAAAAATAAAAATATAAATCCATAGCACGAACAAACATGTGCTTGGCAAAGTACCGTAGCCTCACTCTTCAAATTATACACATTGCATTTCACACAGGATACATTTCAGGTGTCCTAAAGATTGTTGTCTCCATTCAAAAAGAAATGCTTTTCCTATCAACCTTTTATTGAGTTGTCTCATTAGTATTTTACAAGTGTCTGTTACTAATGTTGTTTACTTGTTTAATTGATGATGGTATTGTCAATTCACCGTCCTTTTACTGTTGCAGCACTGTAAGTCTGGTGACTGGTAATGAAACGTTTGATCAGATCAGATCATTGTTACAGTAGTAGTACAGCTCTCTGACACTTTAAAAATAGTAGTCTGTTGTTTCAATTTCTACTGCAATAGTGATTTGCTTTCTATAAAAATTAAAATTTAATGATTAATCAAATTTCAATGATTGATTGGACTTTACTACGTACATGACTGGAATGTCACATCATGCATGCAAGCAATTGCTTGAATTTTACCAAGTAAGAACTGGGATATCTGCTTCACTGGGAATCACAATTTGGTGCAACATGTGGATTATTTGAAAGGAAATAAAACATCTCTTATTTATGAAAGAAAAAATCACATGGAGATTCTGACAAGGGAAATGTTGGGTAAAATCTTTAATAGAGCAGTTTTAGCTTCTTACAACACACAGACTATGATTTCAAAAGCAACGTTGATAAGGTCGTGTGCTGTTTGAAGCCAACATTGTTCTGTTAAAATATTTACCCGAAGATTTTAACAGATGTACCTAATGGATGCAATATATTGCATGCAAACTTACGTGGGTTTGTAAATATCTACTATTTAATTTTTTAATGAATCAATAGTAAGAAATTTGTCTACTACAAAAAATAAAAAAATTGAAGTGTGATGCTCATATATATGCCCGAATTTTTTATTAATATCCACAATTAAATAGAAAAATACAAAAATGTCTAGAGTTTTTTAAATTTTTTAAAAGACTCGAACCGTCAGAATTCTTGATGGTTCTGAAAAGAAATGGACCGTCAGGAATCCTGGCGGTCCAGCTTTTTTTCTTTTTTTAAATTGAGGAGTAATTGAGGAGTAAAATTGTTCATCAATTATTTTTTTAATAATTAATATCAAATGGATAATATAAAATCCTGACTAAATGACTGAACAAAACATAAACACTGTATTAGTTCAGTTAAAAAAATGAGGAGCATCCTTCTTTTAGATGGGTGTATATGAATGCTCCAATAATTGTACACGGTTTTTACTATATGATCCATCCGTGATAAAAGAAATACAAACTTTTTCATGTCATCGATCTTTGCATTCCTATTATAATGCATCTCTATCTATTTTTTGTAAGTCATTAATTTCTCTCATTTATAAAACACTTGTAGATTGTACATTTATAAAACACTAGGGCAAGGTATAAGACAAGAGAGACAATATATTTACCGAGAAGGTGTGGAAAATGATGAAGAAACTACAAACATGCATATCTTGGAGCTAGTGTTCGATTTTAGCATACGATCACTTTTCGGAAAACTTGCGGGAAGAAAATATTGATTTTGACCTCGAAATTTCAGAATTGGAAAAAAAACAAAGGAAAAACCCTCAAAACTTGAGTTGAAGATTCTGATTAAGTTTTTTTTCAGTATAATTTCCAATTTTCTTGTCATTTACCATACTCTTTTCTACATATTGTTCATGCAAAACGTATGAAGTCTAAGATCTAGAGTTTTTTAGTTATATTTTCAGTTTTTTAGTTCAAATGTTTTCATTTTGAAATTTAATTTAGTGTTTTTTATATTCAGATCTAGGTTATGCTATAATAAAAACAGATCATTTTGATAATTTAGTTTAGTGTATTCATTTTAAAATTTAGTTTAACGTTTTTGATATTCCCATTTAGAGTATGCTATAATAAAAAACATATCATTTTGAGAATTTAGTTTAATGTTTTATAAAAAAATTAGTTTAGTGTTTTCATTTTGAGAATTTTCCAAAAAAAAAAAAAAAACCAGACCGCTAGGATTCCTGGCAGTTCACTTTTTTTTTTTCAAAACGCCAAATTTGGTCACGACACATGATTCAACTCACGCTACATATTTATATCCTTAGTAGTTGACCTCTTTTTTCTCCTAACGAATCAATGATTTTTCGAAGTGGAGAAGCGAATCAGACTGTCTTTTTTCTTTCTTTTACGCGAATCAGTTTGGACAAAACATAGTTAACGTGTTCTGACCAAAAAAATAGTTAAACGTGACCAAATATGACATGTCACGTTTGGACACGTCACGTGTGGTCACGGCGTGATTAACGTGTTTTGACCATTCACGTGCAATGACCATCATTTCAAATTTGGTCATGACACATCACGACACATGATCCAACTCACGGTACAAATTTGTATCCGCAGTAGTTGACATCTTTTTTCTCCTAATGATTCAACGATTATTCTAAGTTAAGTAGCGAATCAAACTGTCTTTTTTCTTTCTTTCTTTTACATGAATCAGTCTGGACTGGCTTTCTTTTCAGTGCAATTTTCTTCTACTGGACCTTGAATTAAATTCAGGGGTATGTATTATATCTATTTAGGAGTAGGCACAAGTATAAAATACCACTGAATTTAAAAAAAATTCAAATTCAGAGGTAGACACTTGCCTACCCCTGACATCATTTGGGTCCGCCAGTGCTGCCATTAATAGGAACATGTTATTCCAATTCTAACTGTTCAAATTTTTCCATATGCGAATCTCAAGAAAATAATTTTTTTATGCTCGAATTTTAACGAAGATCAACCGTCGGGATCTGAATAACCTGTTATTCCCAAGAAATAACAGGTTCCTGTTATTCCAATAACAGCAGATTTATTTCCTTTTCCGTTATCTACTGCCACCCCCTGGGCGCCATCTCATTCGTGCAGGAAACTGAAGAGAAGAATCGTAAAGAGTGAATATTCTCTCAATACCTCATCCTGTGAGGTTACTTAAAACCGTATCAGATAAAGAATTCAGACCTGATCGAAATTTACATAATCTCTTTAAAATTTATATTAATTTGTATTAAACTCACATGGTATATATATACCACATTAAATATGATCTCGTACCGCAAATGGACGCATGGATTTTCGAACAGTACACGTCGATCAACTTCTTTCCCGACAGATACTTTTGTCTCTAGCGGTGATCGAGTTCTCTCTCTCTCTTTTTAAAATAAAACATGGTGAATGAAGAAGATAAGGAGGGAAATGGCAAAAGGAGGGTACATTTAATTTTTTCTCAAAGTTTAATCTTACAAAAAAAAGTTAATGAAAAATAATGGAGATAATTACTCTTCAAAATTAATCCCTTCTAATTTGAAGGTAATTACAAATAATTACTCCCCGATATGAATCAATTAAGCGGATTACAAAATTGTACTTTGGATTTTGAAATAAAGGTTTTACTTACATTTTTTTTAATAAACCACTACTACAGAAATAGAGATTGCACACGGACATAAACAGGGGAGCTACACGGATTTCCTACCGTGTGGAGTGCGAGGGTGTATAATTCCTGAATAAATTATACACGGATATTTACCCGTGTGCAATTCCTGAGAGCTACACGGATTATTACATAAACAACCGTGTCCAATTCCTTGCCAGTGGCGCTCTCCAAAGCTGAGCTACACAGATTATAACATAAACAGCCGTGTAGCTCTCCTCTTTCTACACGGACATTTAACTAAATATCCGTGTAGCTCTCATCTTTCTACACGGACTTTTAACTAAACATCCGTGTAGCTCTCATCTTTGTACACGGACTTTTAACTAAATATCCGTGTAGCTCTCTGAACTATCATACACGGACTTTAGTTAAATATCCGTGTAGAATTAACTAAATTTTTTTTTTTTTGTATTCGTGCATGGATTATTTTAAAAATTACTATTCTTACACGGAATTTTGTTAAATATCAGTGTAGGGTTGTCTTATAATTTTTTTTTTGGTTTTTTTTTGGCTACCCTCCTGTTTTGCTAGTCAGTATTTAAATTTTTCAGATAGCAATTTAAAATTCATGTATATGAAATTATACAAAATTATATAAATCCATATTCAGCATTACAAAATTATACAAATCCATATTTATCATTACAAAATTCTAACCGAAATCATAAAATAATAAAATTCTAATATCAACATATATAACAAAAAAAAACATAAAAGCATCAACATATATATACATATTGCCTCTTGTACACATGCAATCCCATGTGATCCACATATAACATATACTCAAGTTAGATCCAATACAATGTTTGTAGGTCAAATTATGTCCTTACCACTTAGTAAGGTGTATTAGATCTAGTTAGGTCAAATTATGGGCTCATGTTGCCAAAACGCTTGGTTATGATCTAGTTTGGACAAGAATTTCATACAAACTAAGGTGTATTAGATCCAACATATCATAAAGGATGAGTGCCCATGTGATCCATGACATGATGCCTCTTGGTTAAAGATCTCCAACATATTGCATCTCCAATAAAAAAATACATTTGATCAACATATATATATGTGCATGCATGCATAATAGAGAATAAAAATTCTCCTTTAAATTCATGCATATATATATGTGCATGCATGCATGAATTACACATGACCTAAATAAGCAATAATAAGTAACAGAAAATTAGAGGAAGAAAAAGAAAATATATATATACTAACCTTAGAAAGATAGAGAGGAGAAAATAAAAACTTCAAAGATCTCTGATCCCAGCTGCTAGCATTTGCAGAAATCAGATCCACATTCAATACAGAGAGAGCGAGAGAGAGACAGTATAAAAGACTTGATTAAAACGGCGCTGGAAGGAGAATGCCTTTTATACTAATTAAAACCCTACACAGCCTTTTATACACGGATTTATACTTATTAATCCGTGTAGCTCTCCAAATAATCATACACGGCTATTTATAATAAAATCCGTGTACATTTCTACCATTTCTACACGGATATATTATCAAAAATCCGTGTATATATTCCTACACGGATATTTAACAAAAATCCGTGTAGCTCTCTCAATTTTTTCCACACGGTCTTCTTTCCACACGGATTTTTGATCCCTAATAAACCGTGTAGCTCTCTCAAACAATTCTACACTGATTCTTAACTAAATGTCCGTGTATAATTTCTACAGATTTTTTGGGCTTTCAAAAAATCATATTTGGTACACGATTTTTATATAAAATTGAAAAATTCGTATACAATGTGCAGTGTAGAATTACCATTTTTGTAGTAGTGAACGATAAATCAATGAAATTCTACACAAGCTAGCTAGTGAATCATGGTGATAAGTGGCACATCTATATATATTGGGAAGATGGGATTAATTAATCTCTATTTATTTAAAAATTAAATATAGAATGCCCTCAAAATGTCAGTGTCCCCCATGCTCCAACACTCACTGACAAAAGGACCTTCCTAAAAAGTTTGACGGTGTGGATTTCTTGTGCAGGGATCGACATGAGTGAAATAGAATTCACATTATGTAGAGTGGAAACCGTACTTGCCGTGCGTGACTAATATGTCGTGATTTTGGTCTCATGTGGTGATTAAGTTAATTTTTCACATGTCGTGATCAAAATGTCGAGGGGTGGTCATGGTACGTAAATGGTCACGCCGTGTCCAAACGTGACTGGTTACGTTTGTCACGTTTGGTCACGTTTAACTATTTTTTTTTTATAATTTAGGTTATTTTATTCAAGATTCACCGTTTGATCAAGATCTAACAGTTCTAATTACATGTGACTTGCGTGACCATGTGCCGTGCTGTGATCAGATATTTCGCGTGACGTGTCGTGTTAAATTTTCAAAAAATAATCATGACATATAACTAACACACGTGCCATAACCATACTGTTCCGTAACAGAACTGGCTCTGCCGTGCCATTTTTCCCACTCTAATTGTATGTGGTAACTCAAATTTTTGAGTTTAGGATATAATATTTAAGAGATCTGTAAATTTTCAAATTGGTGCGGATTAAAACGGATTTTGATCGGACGAAAACTCAAAATTTGAGATTACTGTAGATGATACAGACTCATGATATTGAGGAAAGGTGCTAGAGGCACTGTACCGCAAAAGACTTTGTTATATATTTAGTTTGACTTCTTCATTTTGTCATCAAATTCTTCACATAGGTGTTCTTAAGCTCATTATAAGTATCTAGGTAAGAGCTAAACTTTAAGATTAATGAGATTAGTTTCACACCTCCAATTCAAACTGTTAAAACAGATCTACTTTTATGAGTGCATACAAAATTTAAAATTTCTTGAAACATATCTACTTTATGAATAATGAGTTCATTTTGCAACATTTTTTACGACTTGACTTTATACTACATTAATTTATAAATTTATAAATATTGTATAACTCGTGAAGTTGATCGGTTTAAATAGTTTGAATTTGTAATTTGAAGTTAATTTGATATGTTTTAAAGTTAATGCCATAAAAATAAATTAATATATATATATAGAGAGAGTGACTAATATCAAAACGTTTGTTCCTAAGCCCTCGTGCAATCAAGTCGTTTTCGGATTTTCAAAGTCCAAACGGTCGATTCAAACCGTTAGATGTTCAATCCATATTAAAATATGCTTGGAGACCAAATTTTACATTTTTTGGAATTTTTTTACTATTTATTAAGTCACTTTGAAAATTGCTAATCCGGGTGAACAGTAAAAACAGTGCAACCAAATTCTGGACCATGTGATCAGAAATTCTAAAGTGGCTTAATAAATAGTAAAAAAATTCCAAAAAATGTAAAATTTGGTCTCCAAGCAGATTTTAATATAGAGATCACATCTAACGGTTTGGATTGACCGTTTGGACTTTGAAAATCCGAAAATGACTTGGTTGCACGAGGGCTTAGAAACAAACGCTTTGACATTAGCCACTCTCTCTCTCTCTCTCTCTCTATATATATATATATAGAGTAGCTAATATCAAAACGTTTGTTCCTAAGCCCTCGTGCAACCAAGTCGTTTTCGGATTTTCAAAGTCCAAATGGTCGATCCAAACCGTTAGATGTTCAATCCATATTAAAATATGCTTGGAGACCAAATTTTACATTTTTTGGAATTTTTTACTATTTATTAAGTCACTTTGAAAATTGTTGATCCGGGTGAACAGTAAAAACAGTGCAACCAAATTCTGGACCATGTGATCAGAAATTTTCAAAGTGGCTTAATAAATTGTAAAAAAATTCCAAAAAATGTAAAATTTGGTCTCCAAGCAGATTTTAATATAGAGATCACATCTAAAGGTTTGGATCGACCGTTTGGACTTTGAAAATCTGAAAATGACTTGGTTGCACGAGGGCTTAGGAACAAACGTTTTGATATTAGCCACTCTCTATATATATTTATATTAGTGCCTTGATTAAAGTTATTTCTGGCTCCACCTGATTGTGGCAGTTTTGGACTAGCCAAGAACCTTAAAAATATGTAGCACATTATCTCTCACTGTCTCGTGCGCATGATCAATAATCCATACTCCTACCCATGCATTTTGCTACTTTTTTTTTTTTTAGCCCTTTTGCCTCCTACTATTCATTTATCAATTGATCATTGAAATCATTGCACTGCCTCACTCTTTAGTCTTTATCTTTCTACTTCTATATAAAGAACCTTTAATTACACAACTATATCTGGATCCCTCTTTGCTTCTTTACAAACATTTAAGCCTAAATATCATTGCAAGCCAATATTAAAACTAATTATGCACTTCAGCAAAAACCATGAAGAAAAATATGATGAATCCATGCTGCTTCTCTCTCTTTGGCCTCCTGGTTACCAAAACCCTAATTTTTTTTACACCTCTCTTTGCAATTCTTCCTCTACTTCAGCCTCAGCTTCGGCCTTTTCCTCTCCCTCTGAGCCCTCGGATCTAAATATTGCACTATCCATAGCACCACCAGGTATAGGTTCAAAAGGTGTCGAGAACCAACCGGTGGTTACACCGGGCAGCAGCAGCCACGACCGAAGTAAGTACTGGATACCATCTCCTGCTGAGATCCTTGTGAGCACAGCACAATTTTCATGCACCGTCTGCCATAGGACATTTAAGCGCTTCAACAATATGCAGGTATTCATTAGAACATGTTAATATATTATAAACCTTGCTATTGAAAATGTAAATTAGGCAAATAGACGTGTGCATATTTTTTGGTAGTGCATGCTTACTGATCCATTTGAACCCTAAATATCCTTCGAAGTCCAAACTAAATCTAATTAAGCACTTCCACAAAAAAAAAATTCCCTTCTCATATTATAATTAATTAAAAAAAAGGTGATATTGGGCTTATCTATTTTAATCCACAAATTACTCCACTGTTGTTGTATTTGTTGTTTAATTTGTTGTAGAATGCTCCTTGCAATATTTTATTGGTGTTTTTTTTTTTTTCTCATTTCACACACACACACACACACAAATAAAAATAATAAATAATTGCACATTATGGCACGTTCTATGATCGTAACAAAAGAAAATTTAAAAACATGACCATATACAATCAACATGTTTAACTATTAAATTAATTAAGAACGGTGACAACATAAAATTAAGGAACTATATATATGCATTTATATACCTTTCTGTTCATGCATACAGATGCATATGTGGGGGCATGGATCACAATATCGAGAAGGCTATGATTCACTACGAGGCCTCACTCGACCAAGTCCGTCTAGTACAACATATTCATGCCCCCCTATGCAGTTGCCATGTTACTGTTGGGTAGAAGGTTGCAAAAGTAACATCAGTCACCCGCGTGCACGGCCACTCAAGGATTTCCGGACACTTCAAACACACTATAGGCGAAAGCATTGCCCACGCCAATTCATTTGTCGCCGGTGTAGAAAGACATTTGCAGTGCGTGGAGATTGGCAAACACATCAGAAAAATTGTGGTCGTGTATGGTTTTGCGTCTGTGGATCTAACTTCAAGCACAAGAGGTCATTGAAGGATCATGTCAGTTCATTCGGGAATGGCCATGCACCGCATATGATTGAGTCGATGGTTGTAGGCGATAATGTGATGAGATCAGATGATGGTGATAAGTGTGGTGACGACAATGGTGATGATGAGGATGATGAAGGAGCGGGTGGAGATGATGGAGCGAATGCAAATGATAATGATCATGACTATGTGATCTTTTAGATATTTATTGCATCGAGTACTATATAGCTAGTTAATTTATCAATGCAGATTATATAATAGATCGCTTTTGATTGAGATATATTAATCTTGTTCCAAAAGGAACTCAAAAGTAGATTTATTTGTACATAAATAATTTATATTAATTACTTTGTTGTACTATTTAAGCTTGTGTGTACTATTGACAAGTGTAACCAAATATGTGCTTTTTCTAATTTTTCTAGAATTTTATTTTTATTTGCTTTTAACGACTTCTCCATGCATGGATCATGGTTGAATTAGTAACTTGTACAATACTGGCCTAAACAAAAACCTCATAATTAGACATTGTACTCATTAATTAGGGAGCACTTCTGGGTGCACTGGTACTAGTAAACCATGAATTATTGATTCAATAATGCTTAGTTTCACTCTTCAACAATTATATATCTTCTCTGATCACCAATTCAGTTCTGGAAGCATGTTTGTGAATATAGACCATTCTTTAAAGCAAGAATTTAAGTTTGATGGAATTGGATGATACAGAGGAGAGGGAGATGTTCCTATCCCTGGTTGTGTACAGATTTTTCAGTAATAGTTTTCTTTTAAAATTTTCTTTTAAACCTTTCTATCAGAGATCTACAAAAACCTGCTCGGTGAATAAGGCATGTACAATAAAAGAGCTCTGTTCTCTGCTTGTATGCATAGTGTTGACATACATTTTTAGGACTCATACATACTACACAAGTACACATAGCTGTATCAGAAAACATAATTAATTCTCCTATTTGTATGCTGTCAGTAAAATCTGACCATGTTAGACCACCTGAAACTCTAAGTATATATATACCTTGATTAATTAACTGAGCAAGTTTGTAGAATGTGTTATACCATTATGGGTATTTATATGGCAAAATTAGACAAGCTGAAACTCAAGATGAGGTTTTAGTTATAAACTTATAATACCTGTTCCATACCATGCATAAATGAAACTCAAATATACTGATGCTTTTGAAAGTCAGTATTGCACTTAATAAAAGTCATGCAATTACAGAAGACACCAATAATTTCATCCATTTTTACAGTGTTATGTAACAATGCAACCGCCACAACTGCACAATCGCATGTCTCAGACCAGTATAATTACCCAAGCATGCATCAACCCTCCTGTGTTGAATGCTTCCTCTCAAAACCATGGTTCTGAAACTCGGAATCGGAATCGGGTTCTTAACCGTGGAATCAGAATCGAATGAATTGGCCGGAATCGGCCGAGTTGACTTGGAAACTCGGATTTTTTTGACAGAATCTTATTTTGTAGTCAAAAAGTAGGAAGAAATTGGTAAAAAAATAATTTGTAGAAAAACTATGTTAAGACAAAATATTACACTCAAATAATCCACTAATTATATAATGTAATACAAGTATTACAAATAGAACACATTTTTTATAGTGAGAAGCTATGTCGAGCTGGCTGGATTGTCTCATCTCCTCTATATTAAAATACGAATAGAGATATTGTTGTACACAGCCAAAAAATGAAAACATTAATGTAGTGTCAAATGAAGAATTATTAACATCCTCATATCCAACATATGGATTGTATGTGCTAGAAAATTCTCGATTACTACTTGAATTGTAGTTTGGTTGTACTCCATATGCGAATGAGCTTGAATTATATCCCCCACTGAACTCTGAGGTCCCATACATGCCATCATAAGAATTATTATTTCGATGCCTTGCCGTTAGTTCATTGACATCTCTATATCGTCTTCCTGTTTGTTCACTATCTGAGGTAGGGCCCCGTGGTTGTTCCCTTTGTTCAAATAAAAAGCTTGTTTTCTAGTTTCTACTTCGACCGATATTTTACAAGCTTGTATGCAACTCTCCAGCTGTATGACTCCCTGACAGCAAACATCTTTTTACAGAAAATGGTTTTAATCACAGTTTTAATGGCTGACTCGGTCAAACTCGATCAAAACTCGGTCAAACTCGGTCTGACTCAGCCGAGTCAACCACTGTTCAATCGAGTTTTGCTAAAAAACTTGCACGGGCGCAAGACTCGGGTGAAACTCGGATCGGACACGACCGAGTCCAAGTTGACTCGGAATCGGCCGAGTTTCCAAACCATGCTCAAAACATTTCCAATGTAACTTCCATTCTAAAGAACCTTCTTCAACTTTGATGGAATTATAATATAAATATTGTAATGAAAAATAAATTTTCCTTGTAATGCACCTTCCTCCACACGAGAAACTAATTAACCAGAAATTGGGATAGACATCTATACACATCAAGAAGCTTGCTACTAAACCAAAAATCAATTGTTTCTTCTCCTTTTCTTCTCTCCTGCCGACACCTTCTCTGGGCAAAAATCGCCATTAGTTGCAAGTGCAAGCACTAAACCAGGCCATCTATAAATAATTGACAAAGAAGCATTTCTAATATATTCAAAGCAAACACCTCATGGTAGATAATGGTAAAAACTAGTGTCAATCATAGTATATTGACTTCTAGAGTCTCAAAGTGCTTGTTATGATACCATGTTTAGGCAGGTAGATTGGTTTCCTTTTGGTATATCAAGATAAAAGGACTTTAAAAAGCATTTCTCATATTTTCTTTAATTGATTTGTTTGTCATTCTACTTGGTTTCGTGTTTAATAATTGATATAGAATTCTAGTGTGATTTGAAATGTGCTGTATTAAAAATTAAATCTCAATCTAATAATTTCGTTAATTTTATTCAAAAGTTTGTAGTTACTTAAAAGTAACAATTAGACATTTTAATAGAGGACCACACGCAAACTGATAAAAGTTTCAGACTCTCAAGTTCTTAGATAATTCTACAAAATATATTCCATTTATTATTCTATGTGACATTTTTACATACACCTCATGTGCATATTCCTATCCTGATGAGTACCAAGTGCCATCAAATTAACCCTCAGACGCACACAAGAAGGAACCAATCTACACAGCAGAAAGCCTAATAAATCTCAAGTAAAAAACAAATATGCAACAAGATATAGGGCCAAACAATACTAAATTAGAGAAATAAAACTTATAAAAGGATCTCATACTTTCACTCCCTGTAACAAACTAACAAAGCTAGGAAGCGCACGAAATTATAACGAGGAATATTCACCGCCACAAACTAACAAAGGAAATCATACTTTGCTCTCCAGTAGCTCCAGCTGCATCTATCCTTTCTTCGCTTTATCCTGGGCTCCATTTCGTTATCAATGGACAGTAGGCATTTGAATCGCTAGTGGGTCCCATTTGGATAACGATTCTGCTTGGGGGACCCTATTTTCAGTGAATCATTCTTACGCTTTTCTGTTGGGCTGTCCAAAGGCCCATATATGTATTCTTGTTATATCTTCAGGAATTACTCTTTGGCCCAGTCCATTGAGCCTAATCTTTTTCTCGTTTTTATTTGACAGATTTAGCTGTAGCAAAAAGTGGAATCAATTTGAAATTATTCCTCAAATTATAACTAATATTACATTTCTTTCATCATTCTTTTTCATTCTTCTTTGTTATCAACAGAAGAAAGAAAAAAATACCAAACTTTCTTCCTTGATCTTTCTTATTTCATTTAATCTCCCATGTAGTTTAACCATGTTAATTTGAATTTGAATTTTGAAACAGTTTTTCTTTTTTAGCTTGCATGAAGATATAGTTGCCAGCAAAGAGAATTTATATGATATGACAATATTCAAGATATCAAATCCGATCCACTAACAGGTACTGACAAGCTCCAGTTAGTAAATTTACAGTTGGATCCCAAGAGTTTGGGAATATATATACAGCTGTAATCAAATCTTGCTTATAATCTGTGTATTAAGGAAATAGCTTGTAATTAGGAAAGATCAAAGACTAATTGGCCCATAAAAACGCCTCTGTAAAATATGTAAATCATCAATTCATAGATAGAACATTCAATTGATAAACATCAAATCTTCTTAACCTACTAATGACGATTACCATACCACCTCATTTGATGTAATCCATTAATATTTCTATAGCATTCACTAGTGGAGAACCAGCAGAACCAGGATTCAGTATCGGTCAAAAACAAATATTAGGATCGGACCTACGCGCGATACTGACTCAGGCAATACTGATAGTATCACTAATCAGGATCGGACATACAGCCGTTACTGATTCAGACAATCAAGAACGATCGTTAACTTTTAGCCGTTATTGATTCAGACAATCAAGAACGGTCGTTAACCCTTAGCCGTTACTAATTCAGACAATCAAGAACGGTCTTTAACTTTAAGCCGATCCTGATTATAGACAATCAAGAACGGTCTTTAACTTTTAGCCGATCCTGATTCTGTTAATCAATATCGGGCTATACAACCGATCCTGAATTGTTTTTTTATTTTAAAAAAATATTTTTTATATTTGGCCAGCTACCATATATTTTTGCTAGCCTATATGAAACAAGCAACAATATACGAAATATTAAATGAAACAATCTGAAATATAGATCAACACATAATAATTATTACAAAATAACACTAATCCTAAATTGTTTTACTTTTTTATACTAATACTTCCTTCAAGAAGAATTTACCCCACAGTGATCAGATGTAGTCGATGTTTGTTTCGTTGTAACTTTTGAGGACCTCCTGTATTTTTTAAATGATAGAAGAGCACAATTACAATTTTAATTGCGTATTTTTTAAGCAAGATGAATATGCATACCTTTGGAAAAAAAATATGCATAACTTTAAGTTCGGAAAAACATCGAGGAAGCGAGTTATTATGTCATGCACAAACAATATGACATAATATCCACATTCCCAATCTGAGCGTTGTTGTAGGCACTGTATTAAACAACAATCAGATTCAAAACAATTAAGCATGCAACTTTTGAAAATGATTAATATAAAGGACCAAATTGAAAAGTTTCATTAACCTTTCAAGACAATTAAGTATATTCTTAACAGCAACATAAAAAACCAGCAAAAACTTAGATTATACCAGCAAAATCCATTCATCCACAATAAATAAAAACCCCTCTGATCATACTAACAACATCACACTACAGCAAAAACACTCATCTGCGACTGGCCAAATCGGTCGCAGATAAGTATTTCGCCAGTCGCAGATGACCAAGACGGTCGCAGAAGACAGAAATCGGTCTCAGATGTAACGGTCGCAGTTGGCTGCGTCGCTGATACCTTCCTGCTGACGTCACCGGTCGCAGATGATTGTGGCGCCGGTCGCAGATGAGTCATCTGCGACCAATCCGATCGGTCCCTGATGGTATATGTTGCCGTGACAAAAAGACCATCAGAGACCGAATAAACAGTCGCAGAAGATTTTTTTTTTTTTTTTTGCTGTTTTTTATCCTCATTCTGTTCATTTATATTTCTTTCGTCTCAATTAGTACGAAACGTATTAAACAATTCACAAGCAATTTAATTGGTACGTACCAAACAATTCACAAAACGACATAAACATGAAATATCTAAAGTATATATTGTAAAGGGGAATCAATCTGGGTCGTACATACAGATCACAAATTAGGCTAATCTAGGCCGTCGGATAAAATGATTCATATGCAATTGACTTCTCGAAAATAATTTTCGCCGAGCTCGACAGAATCAGGCCCACATACTTAGACACCGCTCGCAGGGGGTTGCCGCCCCCCTGCCACCTCCCGCATAATTCTAGAATCAGGCCCACATACTTAACATATATATAAGCATGAAATAACAAATGTCTAAAATAAAATAAAATGAAATAAAAATTAGAGAAACAAACACAACACAATTAAACCCTGTTTTTCCTTGGTGCCACTTTACAGCTCAAGTACAGTATGATGCAGCACTTGTAGCATCAGCCAAAAATATATATTATGTGGTTCTATTTTATCTGTTTCCATTTTGAACTGGTCACATTTATACATACCACATCATATGACCTCAAGTTGAAATTTCTGGAGTCGTGTAAATCAAAATGTGAAAATTTTTACATTATCAGTGTCGACTTCAGCAATGATTTCTTTAGTGGTATTCTCATCTCCCATATCATGTTTGATAAGTGCTTCTTCCAGTTCCTCTACAGTTATATACCTACACAGGTACAATTAGATAAGCACGGGATATTCTTCTGTTCTTAAGAGTATCAAATGCACGTCAAGCAAAAAAACAGTTCATAAGGCCTGAATTGTTCAAATTAAACCAAGGAACACGGTGTTCGTGTACCAGCACTAAATTGTACTTACAAGGGACATGCCAGAATATTCAAAATGCTAAATTTTCAATATAAGAATTGTTCAAATTACCTGCTTTTATCCTGGTCAAAGTACTTGAAAGCTTTGAAAATATGTTCGTCCTTCAAATCTATTCATGCGCATAGTTGCTGATATGAACTCGAGGTAATCTATGCTTCCATTTCCATCCACATCAGCCTTTTCATATAGAAAAAAAAAGTAGGTTAAATCTGAACAAATCAAACAGACACTACTACAAAAAAAGAGATTGCACACGGACATAAATGGAAGAGCTACACGGATTTCCTACCATGTTTAAATCGAGGGTGTACGAATAGGTCAATAACTACACACGGACATTTGCCCGTGTGCAATTATAACGATTTCTACACGGATTACTTTATAAACAGCCGTGTACAAAGACCTGCCTGTGTCGCTCTCCATGTTACCGAGCTACACGGATATTACCTAAATAACCGTGTACAATTCTTTTTATACACGGACATTTAACTAAATATCCGTGTAGCTCTCCTCTTTCTACACGGACATTTAACTAAATATCCGTGTAGCTCTCCTCTTTCTACACGGATTTTTAACTAAATATCCGTGTAGCTCTTTGAACTATCATACACGGACTTTAGTTAAATATTCGTGTAGAATTAACTAAATTTTTTTTTTTTATTCGCGCGCGATTATTTTTGAAATTACTCTTCTTACACGGATTTTTGTTAAATATCCGTGTAGGATTGTCTTATAATTTTTTTTTAGTTTTTTTTTTTTTGGCTAGCCTCCTGTTTTGCTAGCCAGTATTTAAATTTTTCAGATAGCAATTTAAAATTCATGTACATGAAATTATACAAAATTATACAAATTCATATTTAGCATTACAAAATTATACAAAATTACACAAATCCATATTTATCATTACAAAATTCTAACCGAAACCATAAAAGCATAAAATTCTAATATCAACATATATAACAAAAAAACATAAAAGCAAAAGCATCAACATATATAACAAAAGAAAGCATAAAAGGCATCAACATATATAGACATTGCTTTTTGTACATATACAATCTCATGTGATCCACATATAACATATACTCCTCAAGATCCAATACAATGTTTGTAGATCAAGTTATGTCCTTACCACTTAGTAACCATGTTATGTCCTTACCACTCAGTAACAATGTTTGTGGGCTCATGTTGCCAAAACGTTGGGCTATGATCTAGTTTGGACCAAAATTTCATACAAACTAGTTGTATTAGATCCAACATATGAAAAAGGAGAGTGCCATGTGATCCATGACATAATCCATCTTTGTTAAAGGTCTCCAACATATTGCATCTCCAATAAAAAAATACATTTTTATCAACATATATGTGCATGCATGCATAATAGAGAATAAAAATTCTCCTTTAAATTCAATTTTTTTTCAAATTTCAATTTTTTTTCAAACGTGGCAGAAATATAGAGAGGAGAAAAGAAAAATATATATATATATATATATATATATATATATATATACTAACCTTAGAAATATAAAGAGGAGAAAATAAAAACTTCAAAGATCTCTGATCCCAGTTGCTAGCCTTTGCAGAAATCAGATCAACATTCAATACAGAGAGAGCGAGAGAGAGACAGTATAAAAAACTTGATCAAAACGGCGCTGGAAGGAGAAGGCCTTTTATACTAATTAAAATCCTACACAGCCTTTTATACACGGATTTATACTTATTAATCCGTGTAGCTCTCCAAATAATCATACACGGCTATTTATAATAAAATCCGTGTACATTTCTACCATTTCTACACGGATATATTATCAAAAATCCGTGTATATATTCCTACACGGATATTTAACAAAAATCCGTGTAGCTCTCTCAATTTTTTCCACACGGTCTTCTTTGCATACGGATTTTTGATCCCTAATAAACCGTGTAGCTCTCTCAAACAATTCTACACTGATTCTTAACTAAATGTCCGTGTATAATTCTCGCAGATTTTTTGGGCTTTCAAAAATTCATATTTGGTACACGGTTTTTATATAAGATAGGAAAAACCGTGTACAATGTGCAGTGTAGAATTACCATTTTTGTAGTAGTGAGAGGAATAGATCGCACAAACACAATGGCAACAACACCAACTCAGAACCAAAATACTCAAGGCACAAATTCAACAAGGTCGGTACCAACAGAAACGAGACCGGCAACAGCGCCAGTACCAGTGCCTCACTGGGCTAGTACCACTGGTACCACTGGTACCACTGGTAGTCAAGGTAAAAAGAACAAGCTAAAAAAACAGTTCATAAGGCCATAATTGCAAAATTCAACCTGAACTAAATTGCTTAATTCGTAATTCAGAACTGAAATCAGCAACTTTAAAACAGGATATCACTGAATCAAAGCTCAATAACAACGGTCACCTGGATCAGTATTATTTTGTTGATAACTCGGAAGCACACTTGGATACCAGTTTCAATTATTCTGCCCCTGTTTAAAAGCACCCCCTATTGGTATTCAACAAAATCAGTACCGATTAGAATGGGAGTTGATTCCTAAGAGAATTCACTTATAATTGCAATCCATACAGCACTCGGACCCAATTTTAAGTAAAAGAGAGATACCTCTATCGGACTTGAGATCGATGGCTCTGATATCAATGAATACCTTCTCCGCTTTCGCTGCAGCTGAGTGCAATACCTTCTTTTTGTGAACATAAACTAAAAAATAAGAAATTCACTGATCAGTGCCGTGGATAGGGTGTCATCCTGTGGTCGGGCGAGTTGGGGTCAGCGGAGTCGGGGTCGGGCGGAGTCGGGGTCTGGGGTTGGGGGTCGGGGTCAGGATTGGCGTCGGGGTCGGGGTTAGCGGAGTCCAGTGGGGCGGAGGCCAGTGGGTCTGGGGTCAGAGTCGGGCGGAGCCGGCGTTTTTCTTTTTTTTGGCTAAACCTAAAAATCGGGAGGGAGGAGACAGAGAGAAGTTCGCGCAGGGTTTTTTTAGGAATCACCCTTCTGCGACCGGGCCAAATCGGTCGCAGAAGACTTCGTCTCCGATGTATTTTTTTTTTTTTGTTTTTTTGTTTTATGGGGGTCTTTAGCGACCGGCGACAGAACCGGTCTCTGATGCCGGTCGCTAAAGACTGATTTTGCTGTAGTGTCATTACCACCAAAATCCGAAACCTCATACCATACTGTCATGAACTGGCTATTGAGAACCATGGAACCACAAATTGAATCTAAGTCCCTATGACTAGTTTAATAACACTAATCCTTAGCAATTCTCCCTATAACTAGATTTATAATCAGATTTCACCAATTTTTACATCTTAGTCCCCATGACTAGTTTAATAACCTTAAACTTAGAAATTTACAAATAAATTCCAGATTCACTAATAACTATTACCTTGCAATTCATAACCTTCAAGTTAGCACTTTTTCCAAGTCCTCCATAACACCTATCTGTTCGGAAGGGGCTGTTAAAATATTATTACAGTGAATAATCAGTACTTACAAAAGATATTTAACATTTTACAATTGAAAATGTTATACATAAAATTCAAGTTTGAAACACTTACTCCGCAAGCACCTCGATGATCTTTAGAACTTTTGGATGTTTGATATCGGAATCAAACACCTACAACATGCTCTCTCTTGCCATCAGCACAACCAATATCCAATGATTACTGCATATTAGGTACAACATGTTATATTTTTTAATTTCTATGAAATGAAAGAAATTGAAAGAAATTATATAAATAGATGAACTAACTTCTGATGATACGGTATGAATATAATTTTCTTGTTCCAGTTTTCTTTCAATGCTTTCCTTATGTATTTATCAGCAAATTCTTGGTCTTGATCATCACCCGTCAAAAGATTCCAACATGTTTTCTCGGGGTCCATAAAACTAACAAGCTCATCAGGAAATTCATCCTTATAGTATTTGTGCGCATACCTACAAATAATGGCAGAAATGTCATTATTAGTAAATATGAATTAAAAGAACTAAATTTTTGCATTATTACAAATATTAACTCACAGCATGAAGATATGAATAATTGGTCCAGTGAGCCATGTCTTTGGTGTAATCAAGTCAAATATGCAAAAGAGTAAGAAGGAGATTTGTGGATGGAGAAGGTGATTCAAAACAACACTAGAGTTCCAACAGAGTAACAAGGAGATTCGTGGATGGAGGAGGCGATCGAGAAAAACACTACAGATCCAATATAGTGAGAAGGCATTGATTGAGGAGATAATCGAGAACAAAACAAGAGATCCTACGGAGTGAGAAGGACATTCGTGGATGGAGGAGGTGATCTAGAACAACATTTGAGAACCAACGGAGTAAGAAAGAGAGTTGTGGAACGAGGAGGAGAGCAAAAACAACAATGGAGATCGCACATAATAAGAAGGAGAGAAGTGGAAGGTGGAGGAGAGCAAAAACAACCCTATATATCAAACAGAGTAAGGAGAAGAGTCATGGAAAGAGGAGAGCAAAAACTACACTAGAGATCCAACAAAGTAAGAAGAAGAAAAATTATGGAGATCCAACAGATAAGATAGGAGGTAATTCAGAACAACACTAGAGATCTAAATTAGTGAGAAGAAGATTCGTGGAAGGAGGAGGTGATCCATAATAGCTATAGATATGCAAAAGAGTAAGAAGGAGATTTGTGGATGGAGAAGGTGATCCAAAACAACACTAGAGTTCCAACAGAGTGACAAGGACAATCGTGGATGGAGGAGGTGATCCAGGAAAATACTAGAGATCCAATATAGTGAGAAGGAGATACGTTGATTGAGGAGATAATCGAGAACAATACAAGAGATCCTACGGAGTGAGAAGGACATTCGTGGATGGAGGAGGTGATCTAGAACAACATTTGAGAACCAATGGAGTAAGAAAGAGAGTTGTGGAAGGAGGAGGAGAGCAAAAACAACAATGGAGATTGCATAGAATAAGAAGGAGAGAAGTGGAAGGTGGAGGAGAGCAAAAACAGCCCTATATATCAAACAGAGCAAGGACAAGAGTCATGGAAGGAGGATTGCACATATTTGTAAAGTTCTCTAAATTGAATTTTGAATCTGGTTAAAATTATTGGACTGCTCACTGAACATAGCATAAAAAAAATTGAATTTCGTTTTAGGCTGGCCTAGGCCATGGCGGCCCGTTTAATTTATTTTTTTCGGTGTCGGCCTGAGCCATGGCGTCCTGTTTTTATTTTTTCCTTTTTTTCCGATAGGTTTGAGTATGCCATGGCGTCCCTCCTGGATGCCATGGCGCTCGTCTCCCTTTCCATTTTTCAAATTACCCCGATACATTTCTTATTTTTAATATTTATTTATTTATTTTCTTATATATAAAAATTGATGCAAAGAATGAGATATGAATTTAATTGTGGGCTTTAATTGGGCCTTTGACTAGAAAAGGAGAACAAAAAAAAGAAGTAAATCCTATAATTATTGAACTTGACATTCGGGCTTGGTACAGAAAATGTTAAATTAGAAAATAAGATGAAAATGCTTAATTCAATAGACTATGCCCGAAAATAAATGACATGGACCTTAATGTTCGGACATATGAACTAGACTGGACTGTGGGACTATTGGACTGAAATTGAATTAAATAATTAATGAATATATAAAATGACAGAGGTCAGAAATCAGAAAAGCTGAAATTCCAGTGAGTAGTCCTATAATTTTGACCAGATTCAAAATTAAATTTAGATAAAATGGCTACATATATTTTGTGTTATTTATATCAAAATAAAGGTGTGAAAGTCTAGTTTCTAGATAATATAATTTCTCTATACAAAAATATTACAGATTGGTACAGTTTTAGCGATTAATTGACAGAGGTCAGAAATCAGAAAAGCTGAAATTCCAGTGAGCAGTCCTATAATTTTGACCAGTTTCAAAATTCAATTTAGAGAACATGGCTACATGGATTTTTGTATTCTTTATATCAAAATAAAGGTATGAAAGTCTAGTTTCCAGATAATATAATTTCTCTATACAAAAATATTACAGATTGGTACAGTTTTAATGATTAATTGACAGAGGTCAAAATTATTGGACTGCTCACTGAAATTTCAGCTTTTCTGATTTCTGACCTCTGTCAATTAATCGCTAAAACTGTACCAATCTGTAATATTTTTGTATAGAGAAATTATATTATCTGGAAACTAGACTTTCATACCTTTATTTTGATATAAAGAACACAAAAATCCATGTAGCCATGTTCTCTAAATTGAATTTTGAATCTGGTCAAAATTATAGGACTGCTCACTGGAATTTCAGCTTTTCTGATTTCTGACCTCTGTCAATTAATCGCTAAAACTGTACCAATCTGTAATATTTTTGTATAGAGAAATTATATTATCTGTAAACTAGACTTTCATACCTTTATTTTGATATAAATAACACAAAAATATATGTAGCAATTTTCTCTAAATTGAATTTTGAATCTGGTCAAAATTATAGGACTGCTCACTGAAATTTCAGCTTTTCTGATTTCTGACCTCTGTCAATTAATCGCTAAAACTATACCAATCTGTATTATTTTTGTATAGAGAAATTATATTATCTAAAAACTAGACTTTCATACATTTATTTTGATATAAAGAATACAAAAATCCATGTAGCAATCCTATAATTTTGAAATAATGACAAGCATGCTTCAATAGTACTTTTTATGACATAATGACAAGCATACATTATATATATATAGAGTCCGACTAGCTTCCAAACGTTTGAATAGAGGCTTATATCAAAACGGTTCATTTTTACAATTTCAAAGTCTCAAAAGTCAATCTGAAGCGCTCAACATGTTTGGAATATTAAAATGTGCTTGGAAACTAAATTTTACATTTTTTGAATTTTTTTTGCTATTTTTAGAATTTTTGAAAATCGTTGTTTTGATCAATTTTTTATTATTTTTTTTCCATATCAAACAACGATTTTCAAAAATTCTAAAAAAATAGCAAAAAAATTCCAAAAAATGTAAAATTTAGTTTCCAAGCACATTTTAATATTCCAAACATGTTGAGCGCTTTAGATCGACTTTTGAGACTTTAAAATCGCAAAAATGAACCGTTTGGATATATGTCTCTATCCAAACGTTTGGACGCTAGCCGAACTCTATATATATAGAGAGAGAGAGAGAGAGAGAGAGAGAGTGACTAAGGTCAAAGTGGTAGTTCCTAGCCCCCGGTGCTACCAAGTTGTTTTCGGATTTTTAAAGTCCAAACGGTCGATCCGAACCGTTCAAGTTGATCTCCATATTGAAATGTGCTTGGAGACCAAATTTTACATTTTTTGGAATTTTTTTACTATTTATTAAGCCACTTTGAAAATTTCTGATCACATGGTCCAGAATTTGGTTGCACTGTTTTTACTGTTCACCTGGATCAGCAATTTTCAAAGTGGCTTAATAAATAGTAAAAAAATTCCAAAAAATGTAAAATTTGGTCTCCAAGCACATTTCAATATGGAGATCAACTTGAATGGTTCGGATCGATCATTTGGACTTTGAAAATCTGAAAATGACTTGGTAGCACCGGGGGCTAGGAATTACCACTTTGACCTTAGTCACTCTCTCTCTCTCTCTCTCTCTCTCTATATATATATATATATAGTGATGCTACTATGCTTTGGGAAATAAAACATGATATGAGCGGGAAGTAAAACACTCTCTTCACTTCCCAAAGCATGATAGCCTATCTCTCTCTTTATATATATATAGAGATCGACTATGGTGAGTTGTGAAGTAAAACGTCGTTTTACTTCACGCTTATACTTCATTTTGGAAATCTAAACAACCGATCCGAACTGCTCAACATGTTCTCCATATTGAAATGTGCTTGGAGACCAAATTTTACATTTCTTGGAAATTTTTTACTATTTATTAAGGTACTTTGAAAATCACAGATCTGGGTGAACAGTAAACAACAGTAAAAAATTCTGGACCATTCGATCAGCGATTTTCAAAGTGGCTTAATAAATAGTAAAAAAAATTCAAAAAATATAAAATTTGGTCTCCAAGCACATTTCAATATGGAGAACATGTTGAGCGGTTCGAATCGGTTGTTTAGATTTTCAAAATAAAATTATGAGCGTGAAGTAAAAATGACATCTTACTTCGCAACTCACCATAGCCCAGCTCTATATATATATAGAGAGAGAGAGAGAGAGAGAGAGAGATGAGCTATTGTGCTTTGCAAAGTAAAGCCATCGTTTTACTTCGGCTTACTTTTTGGATTTTCAAAGTCCAAAACGTCGATCTGACCGTTCAAGTTGATCTACATATTGAAATGTGCTTGCAGACCAAATTTTATATTTTTTGGAATTTTTTTACTATTTATTAAGCCACTTTGAAAATTGCTGATCACATGGTCCAGAATTTTGTTGCACTGTTTTTTCTGGACCATGTGATCAGCAATTTTCAAAGTGGCTTAATAAATAGTAAAAAAATTCCAAAAAAAGTAAAATTTGGTCTGCAAGCACATTTCAAAATGTAGATCAACTTGAACGGTCGGATCGACGTTTTGGAATTTGAAAATCCAAAAAGTAAGCTGAAGTAAAACGATGGCTTTACTTTACAAAGCACAATAGCCCATCTCTCTCTCTCTCTCTCTCTCTCTATATATATATATATATATATAATGGCTAATATACAAACGTTTGTTCCTGGACTCAGGAACAAACGATTCGGTTCTCCAATTTCCAAAATTCAAACAACAAATCCAAACCGTTAGATGTTCAATTTATATTAAAATGTGCTTGGAGACCAAATTTTACATTTTTTGGAATTTTTTTTACTATTTATTAAGCTGGTTTGAAAACCGCTGTTTTTCAATGCTGCAGAAATTTAATAAAAACAGCGGTTTTCAAACCAGCTTATTAAATAGTAAAAAAATTCCAAAAAATATCAAATTTGGTCTCCAAGCACATTTTAATATAGATTGAACATCTTATGGTTTGGATTTGTTGTTTGAACTTTGGAAATTGGAGAACCGAATCATTTGTTCTTGAGTCCAGGATCAAATGTTTGTATATTAGCCATTCTTTCTCTCTCTCTCTCTCTCTCTCTGTATATATATATATATATATATATATATATATATATTATTCGCAGTCTAATCAAGGATGAACTTAGGTCTTAAAATGCATTCAAATTAAGTATAACATTAATACGATGATATGTTAAATATTCAATTCTTCATTAAGTATACCATTAATACGAAATTGTGGAGCAAATGTCAATTTTGAACCAATTTCTGTAAAAATTCTTCATTGATTTATATTTTAGGGAAAAAAATCGCTGATTTCTGTCCTTATAATTATAATTGAACATTTAAATATTGCTACTTAGGACAGGTTGAACTAACTGAAATAAAGAAAAAGAAAAGTTGAACCTAGCTTGTAGTGGCCGGTCCCTTTTGTATTCATCTTTATTTCCTTTCCAAAACACAAATTAAATAAAAATATTTCCGAAGGAAAAGCATTCAAATTAGGTCATTAATATGAATTAATGCTCCGTCCTTAATTATTAATTTATTATCCTTTGTTTATTAGCTTTTTTAGTGGGCCCGCCGAATCTTCCTTTAATTTTACTGTGTAAAATAGTCCTGGCAAACCTTGCTAATTGCTCCAGTAAAATAGATTTCAGGTGGGGTCTTCACAGTGTCCAAAAAGAATAGGAAAAAATAAAAAATAGCAGAGAGCAGAAGATAGCCAGATAGAAGACATCTTACCTTGTATTAAGGCTATGAAAATTTTACAAAAAAAATTATTTGTTAAAATATATATAACTAATTTAACTTGTAGGGGTTCTTCTATATTAAAGTTATAAATGAGGTGTCAAAACAGACTAAGAGCTCTCTTCAGTTTTTTTTTAATCTCATACCGAAAATTAGAAATATATATAGAGAGAGAGAGAGAGAATGTGGCCAAGAGTGTAAATAAATTAATAGCGAGCAATTTTTATTTATTTAGTACGGAGAACATAAAAAAAAAATAAGCAACTAGCTATAAATTTGATTAAATAATATTAATAGAAAACGTTGACTTAGTCAAATTGTGATATATATATTCAATAGTTAAAAAGAAAAAAAAAAGAATACAATATATAAGGCTGTTGTTGCATATAAGGCTGTACAGCCATAAAGTTAAAAAGAAAAAAAAAAGAATACAATATATAACCAAACATAAAGATATATTCCCATCAGAGCACACCAGTCACAGAGCTCCACATTGTAGATATTTCATCACGAAAGGTATTTACTGTAATTGTATAGCTGGCTTGGAATAGTAGTTTGATTTAACTTCTAGAGCTACCCTCATTAAATTTTATTAAATTTGGAGTTAGGCAGAAATCAAGTTTTTCAATGATGAATTTAACTTCATTCCATAGCTGGAAAATCACATTAATTAATGTAATTGTATGAATTATATTGCCCAATAGAACCGTCATATCATTATGCTGTGACTCTGAACATCTATCTGATGTGAAACAACTAACAAGTGGTTTTACTACGGATAGCTATAACATGTATGACAATATGCCTCAACGAACAAAATACAAAATTTATCTGTTTTTGTTGATGTCAACCTTGCTAAATATGTTTCCAATATTAAATATTATCCAAATCAGAAAAAATAGTAGTATAGCAAATTCAATCTAAAACAGAACACGCATTTAAAACTGGTAGCCCTGTAAAAGAATTGTACACATGCATTCCACTGCCAGTGTAACCTCTTCTGTTAATAGGAGAAGTAGGATTTAAAACTACACAAGAAAATGACATTCTTTCTTTATCTCTAGCAGCACTACAAGTCTAGACTGAAGCATTGATAAGCCTAAATTTCATATATCTTTTAAGTAGGATTTGGTCTCTAAATCTATCCCCTTTTGTTGGTTTAAAGCCATTTAGTTTAGATAATGCACCAAGTTCGAGATTCTGCTATGTTTTCATGTATTTTCAGGTACTAGAAGCAAATGAGAATAATTTGGAGCAAGTCCGGACACGATCGGAAGCTAGACGGCATGTAGAGGCAAGTAACAGAGGAATATTACGACCTGCAATAATTTATTGCGACCCACAACAACACAACTTCTACTAAAACAGCTCACTGCCACAATTTTGCACCATTATTGCGACCTGCGATAATTTATTGCGACCCACAAATTCTTCACTGCTTTCGAATTTTCAGCTGCTACAAACCCAGAATCGTTTTATAACCTAGACCCTTCTTCCCCAAGAGGGAGGCCACCATTACACACTTCTTTTGAGCTAGGAACAACCTCAAGAGCTAGGGTTTCAGATCTAGGGCGATCTAGAGAAGGAGAAGCTCAAGGGAGAAGAGATTTGTGCTTGAATTTGTATTCTCTACTCTATTTTCCCCTCTCTAGGCTTTGGTAACAAACTGTTTATCTCATTTGTAACTTTTTGCGCCCTTATGAGAGGCTAATCTCCTCTCTAAGGGCGATGGCATGTAAAACTCGAAACTAGGTGTACTCTTTCTTACTCGATTTGTGGATTTTATTGACTATTAGCAATTTACTCTTTTAATGCTTGATTTATGCATGGATTGTGTGGTTTAACCTTACTCCTCCAATACATGGATTTAGGAATTTTTTCAATGACTAAAAATCACTTGCATTAACTCCCCGAACAAAAAGAGTAAAGAATAGGTTATTAGGACGAAGTACTTAACCGAGAAGTCCGAGGTAACCTAAAAGTACGATATTAGCACACGAAGTACTTAACCGTGAAGTGCACGCTATTATCACTTTAGACAGAACACCCATGCACGCTTTAGAAACACGAATCGAGTAGATTGAGACCCTAGTGGATAGGAATGCCAAAGCCCCTGGAACTCCTACACTTGAATCAGACCCAAAACATTTATTATTTGCTTCTTTCGATTTAATTAGATTTAGAAACCAACTCAAACTTTGTCTGTCTAGCTTAATGAATTGGTGAGAACCAGTACTTTACGAGTTGTCCCTGTGGATTCGACACCCGAACTACTACTAGGCAAGATTGTATGCTTGCAATCAAATTAGGTGTATTAGAGTTGATAATAAGCTATAGAAAAACACGAACAAGCATCTTAAAATACAAATACAAAAAAAAAAAAATTCTCCTCTAAGTACTTGAAGACAGAGATGGCAGAAATATTAAAAAAAAAAGTATGGTAACATGTTCCATTAATTTCTTAATTTTAAAAGAAATAAAAAAAAAGTAACCAACCCACATGAGAGGGTTATTTACTGCTTGCTATCAACAGAAAAAAATGCTGCACCATAGTGTAGACACCAGAATAGCCACCTGAATAATTTGAAGAGCAAAAATTTCAGAAAATATTAGCTTTTCTTCATCCTGACACTTTCTGACAACTCTGAGCTTCTATCATAATAAAAAAAAATTGTGCCATCCTAGTATATATGAGCTTCTATCATAACATTATCAATCAGAGGAAAACTAAGGCTTTAAACTTTGACCCTTCTTAACATCTATCTCATGTGAAATAACTATCATGTGGCTCTGTGATGGCTACATTCTTTGCACGGCAGGTGATAGCATTATTATGTTTGACAAAATGCCTCAATGAACAGAAAACAAGATTTCTTTGTCATTGTTTATGATGTAAACCATGATAATTAAACGAGGTTTCTAATATTAACTCTCCGTTACAACTTAACGAACCTTCAAATCAGGCAAAATAGTATTGTAGAAAAAAATAATCTAATAGAGAACATATACATTTAAAACTAGTACCCTATAAAATAATTATACACATTTCATAACCAGTGTAACCTCTTCAGTTAATTGGAGAACCGAAATTTTTATTTATAGCATAAAAAAAAAAAACCAAATCACCTCAAATCAATTCGACAAATACCCAGGCCGCAGGGGCATTGTGCGGCCCCAAAGACTGGGGTCCGCACAATGTCGATGCGGCCCCAGTTAGGGGCCGCAGAATGCCAGAGCGGCCCCAATTCCTTTTTTTTGTCTACTCAAACTTTGAGATATCTCAGAGAGGATGCGCATTCCAAGAAGAAAAAAAAGTTAACTGGGGCCGCTCTGTTTCTTTGAGACATCCCCACGTGGCCCCCTGTTTTTGTTAGACAAAAAAACCAAAAAAAAAAAATATAGGGCCGCACCGGCATTCTGCGGCCCCCCTGGCTGGGGCAGCATTGGTATTGTGCGGACCCCAGTCTTTGGGGCCGCAAAATGCCAGTGCGGCCTGGGTAGAATTCGAATTTCTTAAGAACAGGAGTATTTTGGTTTTTTTTTTTTAAATGGTATAATTAAAAATTTCGGATTGGAGAACTTGCATTTTAAACAACACAATAAAATGACATTCTTTCTTTATTTTATGACACTACAAATCTAGGCTGAAGTATATGTGAAAAATACAAGTATACAAAAAATAGAGGTTCTCCCACAAGTACTTAACCAAATAAAAAGACAGAGATGGTATAAATATTAAAAAAAAAAAGTGTGGTAACATGTTCCATTAATTCTTAATTGTAAAAATAATAAAAATAATAATAATAACAAACCTACATGAGAAAGTTATTTAGTGCTTGCTATCAACCAGAAAAAACGCTGCACCATAGTGTAGACATCAGAATAGCCACCTGAATAATTTGAAGAGAAAAAAATTCAGAAAGTATCAGCTTTTCGGACAACTCTGAGCTTCTACCACAATCATAAAATTTGTGTTACACCACTAGGCTTTTGGTTCAGTGAGGTGGCTTCATATGATTACTGCATTTGCCATTAATTTTCAAGTCAACTCCCAGCAAAATCAATTTAGGAAAATTATTATTTACCAAGGCAACAAGCCAACAACGCATGCATTTTTCAGCATTGAGACTAATGCAAATATATTTTGCTAATTTGTAAATGATATACCCAACCATTAAATGGACAATTTATGCTCAACTGAAATTAGCCCGGCCTTCTTTCTAAGCACAAATTGAACTACTGTAGAAATGAGAATTAAGTCAACCACACTCAGAATTTGTGTTCTAAGTAATATAATGTAACAAAATGATTTTCTAGAGTTAATATGGCCACATCTAGGGGCATATCAGTAAATTTCATGCCTTATTAAACCTCAATTTCTGACAGCAGAGCATATTTTACAAACACGCATTGGTAGTATAATTTTCAGATTTGCACTTCAAAAATGTCGAAGTAGATAATTACTGTGTACTGCGACCCATATTTCCAAAGAAGAGTTAAATAAAATACATACTGTTTATGTCACTTTCAACTGATTTATTGACGCCCCAACTCCACATCTCTACAAAAAGAATGTACAGAGAAACATAAGTTGGGCACTTCAGTGAATGAATGATAAAGAAAAATTACTACTAATTAAATTGGATACTTCAGTGAACATTTTATTGGATAACAAATTCCAGATGAGACCCGAACTGATGTGGATCATAATTGACTACTAACCTTAGTTGGCAAAATAATCAGAACAACCGTAAGCAGAGCATTCGGGCAGACAAATTATAATGATTCATAATTTGACAAATGACGATGGATATCAAGTACTGGATTGCACCATGCACCAAAAAGATACTAATTTGTCCTACATTTATAATTTCCTATGTGAGAAGATTCCTGTCTTACTCTAAGAAATATGATAGAATGAGAAGATTGAAAATTATATAGCAAGGAGATAATGTACCTCACAAATGATGATATCTTTAGGATTGCGCTGACAAACAAGGGATTTTGCATGATGAAATCAACCGAGTTAGGTCTCCTTTTTTGCTGGATTGACCCCCTTCTTCAATCTTTAGTTTTGGGATCTCAGAGATTAGGTGCCAATACTTGCCGTGCTTTTGGAAATCCCTCTGCAAGAGGGGACACCCTCTGATCTCTAAATGATCAAGGCTCCTTAATCGCTGTAATAGGCCTTCTGGAAGGATCCTTATTTTGGGGCAATTCAAGATTTCAAGAGACTTGAGCGCTTCAAGCCCTTGCATGCCGTCTGGCAAAGATTCTAGGTTGATGCACTCATTAATCCAGAGCCTTTCAAGAGCAATTAAGCATCCTATGCTTGATGGAATGGAGTTCAAACTTCCACATGAATAAATCACTAGCTCCTTGAGAGCCACTAAGCTACCTAACCATTCCGGTAAGCATTCTAGTTTTGTGGAACCATTAATTATCAATTTCTCAAGATATTTCGGGAGTTGGGGAACTTCAACCATATTCGGGCAACACCAGAAACCTAGATCTTTAAGTTTGGGCAATAGGGCTTCCCTTGTCGACTTCTCCAACAACGACTCCGACGATGATCCGAGAAAATTCTCGCAAGAATGCACTTTCATCTCTCGTAAGTAGATGAGATTACTGAACTCTTCCTCTGGCCAAAAGGTAAGACTGTCACAGTCATAGATTTGAAGAGATTCAAGAAATGTGAACCACTTCCACAGCCATAGACGTGTGTTTGATGGAATACGTGAGAACAAAAAGTTGCTTGACCAAATATGTAGCTTTCGAAGAGCTATTGAATTAACATCAACACCCAACTCCTCACCTTCTCTTCTATTTGTTGGTGGTATGATGTGGTTGAAACTATCGATAGTTAATGTCTGGAGAGATTCCCATGGTTTAACGGAAGGAGATTCCCAGGATTTAAAAGAGAGAGTTTCATTTTCATCACTGCTTCCAAGGGTGAGTCTGCGGACATTTGTTATTCCAGTTGCAAGACTTGTCAGGGTCTCGTTTTCTTCAATTGTCAGTTCTTCCAGTAAAGGTGTAACAGGCATGGTACCTAGTTTGGGACAGTTGATGATCGACAGCTCACATAGCACAGGAAAAACCAGTGATGTCTTCTCTCCAACATCACCTTCACACCAGCAATCCAAATTCAGCATTCCTATTAAAATGAAGTATTTTAATGCTGGAAAAGTTATTTGTGCATTTTCACCACATTCCACACTCATAAATGCACCACAACAAAGATGCTTCAAGTTATCCATAGAATATATCTTCAAGAATTGGAGAAGAGGTAGCCTATGGAATGGTGGTAAATTGATGCACCTTCTACATTCAATTATATACAACTCAACTAGGTTTTCCATCATCTGATACTCATTCATCCAATTGGGAAACTTTTCACATCCGTATTCTCTGATTTGCAAGACCTTTAACTTATTACAAGGTTTAAGAGCATCTAACACCTCAAGATCAACAACCGCTGCCTCTGAAGCATTAGATCTGACACCCTCTGAATAATTGTTTGGCATTCCCCAACTTAGCACCAAATGATCCAAATTTTGTTTAGATTCCATATTTACTTCTCTCGCTTCTCTTGCATTCCCAACTTCTCCTAGATTGTACACCTCTAGTTGGCCGCCTAGATTTAAGGTCTTAAGCTCTCCAATTTTATTCTCAACACCGGTGCCTACTATGTAATATGTTAGTGTTTGTAAATATTTTAGTTCACCGAGGCCTGGTGGTGTGCACTTCAATGAATAACAGCCTTCAATGTGGAGATGCTGAAGGCTCATCATATATCTCATTCCTTCTGGTAGTTTTGAAAGACTCCAACAATCAGAGAGCCTAAGAGTTTGCAAAAGATAAAGTGTGGTAATTGCTTCTGGAATTGTTGTCATTTGTTGGGTATTAAGATAAAGATATCTCAGGTGCTTCATCTTTCTAAGGGTTATAATAGCATTACCCATTCCGTGTATAGGCATGCTTAATACTCGTAGGAAGTTAGATTTCTTAAATCCACTTTTTGGCAGAGGGTAAGTTCTTTTAAATGAAATGAAACTACGGGTAGCAGGAAGGCATTCAATGACATCATTAATATTCACTGATGTTTCACTTAAGAAGACATGTCGAACATTGCATTGTGGCTTATTATTAATTGGTGATGACTCGTGTAATGAGAGACATTCGTCTCTCATCATTAATTGTGCAAGATCGTGCATAAGATCATGCATTTTGCACGTGGTCCGAGAGCGATATCCATGTCTTTTACTGCTGTATGGATCACGGAAAACTTGCTCAACATCTTGGAAGAAAGACCTCCAAGCCAACTCGTTGAAAATATTACTACCTGTCATTTCAAGATCACCCGGCCCGTCAGACGGAATAAATCCATGGGCCATCCATAACTGCACCAGCTTCTCTTTGTCCATCACATAATCTTTTGGAAACACTGCACAGAAAGCAAAACATTGTTTCATGTATGAAGGCAAGTGGTCGTAGCTTAGCTTCAATACAGGTAAAACCTCATCATTAGCATGCCTATTATCCCATGTCGTGCTTTGTTTGAGTACTGCTAACCACTCACGCACCTCATGCTTATAACTCATTAAGCTACCGAGTGTTTTAATGGCTAGCGGTAGCCCTCCACAATTCTGAACCAACTTCCTGCCAATCTCAACCAGCTCTGGGTGTTCCTTTACCCCCTTGCTAAATGACCTCTTTTGAAACACCCTCCACGAATCCTCCTCACCTAAGCATCCCAATTTATAAATCTCTACCGTACCCATTATAGTAGCCACTCTGCCGCTCCTTGTGGTAACTAGTACAGTGCTCCCTAAATCACCACAGTTCAATAGATCTCTTAGTTGTTCCCACTTAATCTCATTTTCATTCCAAACATCATCCAATACAAGAAGATATCGCTTTCCGCTTATCTCCTCACGTAAACGCATCTGGAGCAGCTCCATGTTGTCACGGGGAACATTGCAGTCTCCTTTAACAACAGTATCAATGATCAATTTTGCAAGAGCTCCAACATCAAATTCCTCAGACACACAAACCCATACAAGTAATTTGAAGTGCTCTTTTATCCTAGGGTCATTGTAGGCCAGTTGGGCAAGGGTGGTTTTTCCGAGTCCACCCATGCCGACTACCGGCAGGACCGTCAGATTCTGAGTTGGACGCACCTCAGTCAACAATTTCACTAAATTTTCCTTGTCATCCCCCCTCCCTTCCACCTCTGACTCAGTTACAACAGAATGGGTTCTGTCACGATCAACAACTCGCCCTTGCCCTTGCCGGCCTCGAACAAATTTGAACCTCTCCATCTCAGTGACCAGCTCATCAATCCTTCCTACAACTTCCTTCAACTTTCTACTCATTTTGAACCGAAACAGAACTGGATTTTCATGGGAGAAAAAGCCACTTACATTCCCGGCCTTGTGGCCGCGTCTCACGGCATCCCGGCGCAGCTCCTCATAACGGAACTCGTCAAGAACGTCATCAGCATCATAGGCAGCTGATTTCATCTTGGCCAGCCAGGATTTCACAGCCGGTTTAGCATCCCCTTGCTCCTCGGCATCGGTAAGTACGTCCTGGACCTCGAGCAGCTTGTCTTCGAGCCTCTTGCGCTGGTCACCAATGCCCCACATGTCGCTGATCCTCTGCACCAGTAAATCTGTTGATTTCTGCACCACGATCGGAACCAGAGCTGATAGCAGCAGGTCTGCCATTGCTGAATTGGAAGTGTACTTCACAAGAGTTAATTTTAAGAATGATTTTTTAGTCTCAGAGCAGAATGGTTTAGGTGAGAAGAAAATATGAGAATGGGGTTAATGAAAGGGAAATAGAGTGGAGGGATGCAAAGTCAATTGTAGATCATCGATTGCATGTAGCGATCGAACTTGTGACTTAAGGTGTCGTAATATATAGATCATCGATTGCAGCCAGGATTGCACACTTAAGGTGTTTTCGTTTTGTATGGTTGATTTGGATATTGGTATTGCATATTTGATTATTATGGCATATTTAATGGGATAGCGGGTCTAAGGTTGGAATATGATTTGTCCGATACATGGGGAATGCTAGTCACAGTCGGGTTCGATGGTTGAAAATGATGTGACTTGTTTTACAAATAACTTAGACCGACGTGCTATCGCCGGTTAAATATGCATACAAAATTTTATATATATATATATTTTTGGATTAATCCGGTCTATTTGAATGGTTGTGAAATTAAGTCAATTATAGAAAAGCGTGTCGTTATATAACTGGTTACTGAGCTTTGTAACTGACTTCGTTTTATTATTTCTGTTTCATTTCTATTGGCGACGTAGTTTGACGGGCCAAGAAAATGTGCAAGGATGTTATAATTAATCACGCTCCAAGTGGTCAAAATCTGGAGTGTGACATCAAACAAATAAAGAGCATCAAATTCCTTTCAAAAATACCAGTTCAGCTAAAAGACTAGAAGCTACAAATTTGATCACACAAGAACCAAATTTAATTATAAACTATTTGGTCATGTTCATACAAGCCTATATTTTCAAAACAATTCAGTATACCAGACTATCTATTCTATCACTATACCAATATATATATCTTCTTTCTCTATACCAAAATATCCAGTTTATAAGGGAAGATTTGATGAGAAATGAACTTCAAACATTATTTTGTATAAATGACAATATATTTGAACAACCATTGACAACTGAACAGATTTGGCCACCAATTAATTGAACAACCAAACCTTGCAAAAAAATTATAGAACAAAGGCACCAATTTCACATAATTTCAGCAATTTTTAACATTTTCAGAAATTTGCACCCCTCAATCAGTGCAAAAATTGAGAGCGAGAGAGAGACCTGATTTTCAGAATTATAATAGACAATTTTGGTGGTTTAATCCCTTCAAAATGATATACATCAAATTAAACTAACGATTTTATTTTGATATTTGAGTTATAAATTTTAAGTTATTAACATTTTAAATATGAAGGCATGATGAAGACAACAAAATAGAGACATTGCAACTCTCCTCCTAATTAAATACTGATTTGGAGGTCAATAATTGCATGATACCCGGCGGTCTTAATGCACTAAACAGAAGGTGCTGCCCATCTTAAATTATAGTTCCGAATACTTAAGTTGAAGAAGACTTTGTTATTAATTCATCAAGTTTAACAAAGTCATACGTCTCTTCAAGTTTACAAAAGTTTCAAGAATAAAAAAGAAGGCAGAAAAATAAACAAACAATAAAAGAAACGTTACATATAATAAAAAAATATTGAAGATTTCAATTATGAAGTACTAATCCCTTCATATATTGTTCTTATTTTACATGATTCCGTGCAAGTTTGTTATTTCATTTTTAATTTCTAACATTAATTATCAATTTGGATTACGCATTTTAGCTTCCCCTCTGAATTTTTTTTTCAAAAGTTTCTCTCCATACAACAATCAAATTGTTGTTTGTATTTGTCTTATATTGTGTCTTGATTTGAGAATGACATGATTATATTTTACTGAGCACGAAGAACACTGACATTGCAACAATTAGCAATTGATCAGTTCTGAGATTGACTCAGTATCTCCTTCGTGACTGCACATTCAAAATTTATATTTATATATGAAATTGATTTGTGTACTACATATACATACATATAAATATATATAGAGAGAGAGAGTGTGTGGCTAAGCACAAAATGTTTGTTCCTAGCCTCCGGAACAAATATTTTGGTTCTCTGATTTTCAAAGTTCAAACAGTCGATCCAAGCCGTTAGATATTCAATCTATATTAAAATGTACTTAGAGACCAAATTTTACATTTTTTGGAATTTTTTTCCTATTTATTAAAATGGTTTGAAAATTGCTCATTTTATTAAAATTCTGCACTATTGAAAAACAACGATTTTCAAACTAGCTTAATAAATAGTAAAAAATTCTAAAAAATGTAAAATTTGGTATCCAAGCACATTTAAATATAGATTGAATATCTAACGGTTTGAATCAACTGTTTGGACTTTGAAAACCAAAATGTTTGTTCCAGAGGCTATGAACAAACGTTTTTAGCTTAATTAGCCACTCTATATATATATGAGGAGGGATCCAATTACACCTTTTTTTGTGACACATCATGACACCGTTTTTTTTATAGGTCAATTTTGCGATTTCAAAATCCAAACAGTCGATCCGAACCGTTCAACATGATCACCATACTAAAATGTGCTTGGAGATCAAATTTTACATTTTTTTTGAATTTTTTTACTATTTATTAAGGTTACGTTTGGATTGACAGAGAATAGCGCTATTCTCATATTAGTGCACTATTCTCAGAACAGTGTGATCCAAACAACAAATAGGAATTAAGAATAGAGGAGGAATGCTCTAATCCGCTATTCCACAGAAATGTTAGATTAGCAAAAACAGTTGCTCTTGGGTTAGTGATATTAATATAATATTCGGACAATCCATTTTTTTATCCATTTTTTTATCAATTAGAGTTAGTTTAAATATTAAATTAGTATTAAATAAAATATTTGATTAGTATTAAATAAATATAATATTAGATTAGATTAGTGTTAAATAAAATATTAGTTTAAATATTAAATTTAATATAATATTAATTAAAATATTAGATTACTATTAAATTAATATAATATCAAATTAAATTAATATAATATAAAATGTTAGATTAAATATAATAAATTTTAATATAATATAATATTAGTTTAAATGTTAAGTGTTAAATGTAATATAATATTAGTTTAAATATTACATTATTAAATATAATATCAGATTTGATTAGATTAGTATTAAATAAAATATTATATTAAATATAATATAATATTAGTTTAAATATTAAATGTAATATAATATTACTTTAAATATTAGATTAGTATTAAATAAACTATTAGATTAAATATAATATAATATAATATTAGTTTAAATATTAAATATAATATAATATTTATTTAATTAAATGTAATATAATATTAATTTAATATTAAATGTAATATAATATTACTTTAAATATTAAATGTAATATAATATTACTTTAAATATTAAATGTAATATAATATTACTTTAAATATTAAATGTAATATAATATTACTTTAAATATTAAATGTAATATAATATTACTTGAGTAGAACTAGGGTGTGATGTGCTCACCAAACTCTTTGGTGAGCACAACTCTACATAAACTATCGGATTCACTTCAAACGAGATTAATCCAACCGTTGAAACCGATGTACTTTACGAGTGATGCGTGTACATGCAAAATTTTGAATTTTTTGAATTCATTTAGTCTCAAGTCAAGTGGTCAAAATTGATGAAAAATGAATGATCCAAAATGAAGTTGTTTTAATGCATTCAAAAAATTCTCAATTTTGACCACTTGACTTGAGACTAAATGAATTCAAAAAATTCAAAATTTTGCATGTACGTCCATCACTCGTAAAGTACATCGGTTTCAACGGTTGGATTCATCTCGTTTGAAGTAAATAAGATAGTTTATGTAGAGTTGTGCTCACCAAAGAGTTTGGTGAGCACATCACACCCTAGTTCTACTCATATTACTTTAAATATTAAATGTAATATAATATTACTTTAAATATTAAATGTAATATAATATTACTTTAAATATTATATGTATTAAATAAAATATTAGTTAAATAATAGATTCTATTAGGATAAAATAAAATATTAAATTAGTTTAATCAATATTTTATTCATTCCCTCCATCGCTATTTCAAATATACAATCCAAACAATATTTATATAGACCCGGAATAGTCCAAAATAGCACTATTCTCAAACCACTTGGGTTAGCACTATTCACAACCACTAACCCAAAAATCGCTATTCTTGCACTAATCCTTGCACGATCCAAACGTAACCTAAGATGGTTACAAAATCGCTGTTTTTCAATTGTCTGAAAACACCGATTTTGTAACCATCTTAATAAATAGTAAAAAAATTCAAAAAATGTAAAATTTGATCTCCAAGCACATTTTAATATATCCATCATGTTGAACGGTTTGGATCGACTATTTGGACTTTGAAAATGGTAGGTGTCAAACTGTGTCACCAAAAAAGATGTAATTTGATCCCTCCTCTATATATAGAGAGAGAGAGAGAGAGGTTGGCTACTCTACTTACATAAGCATATGAGGGCATATGCTTATAAGTCATTTTTACGTTTTCAAAGTCCAAATAGTCAATTTGAAGCGCTTAATATGTTCTCCATATTAGAATGTGCTTGGAGACCAAATTTTACATTTTTTGAAAAAAATTTACTATTTTTTTAGAATTTTTCAAAACAGTGTTTTCATTTTTTTTTTTTTATAGATTTTTTTGTCATATTAAAACACTGTTTTGTAAAATTCTAAAAAAATTCCAAAAAATGTAAAATTTGGTCTCCAAGCACATTCTAATATGGAGAACATATTAAGCACTTCAAATTGACTATTTGGACTTTGAAAATGTAAAAATGACTTATAAGCATATACCATCATATGCTTATGTAAGTAGAGTAGCCACTCACTATATATATATATATGACATGGACTTAGCTAGGTCATGGAGTAAAACACTTTGTACTCCACGTCATATTTCCATTTTGAAAATCCAAACTACCGATCCGAACCGCTCAAGTTGTTCTCCATATTGAAATGTGCTTGGAGACCAAATTTTACATTTTTTGGAATTTTTTTACTATTTATTAAGCCACTTTGAAAATCACTGATCCGGATGAACAGTAGCAAAATAGTAAAAATTCTGGACCAATGGATCAGCGATTTTCAAAGTGGCTTAATAAATAGTAAAAAAATTCAAAAAAATGTAAAATTTGGTCTCCAAGCACATTTCAATATGGAGATCAACTTGAGCGGTTCGGATCGGTAGTTTGGATTTTCAAAAATGGAAATAATGAGGCGTGGAGTACCAAGTCGTTTTACTCCATGGCTTAGCTAATCCCAGCACACATATATATATATAGAATTTTGCTATTGTACTTCACGAAGTAAAGCCAATATTTTACTTCACGCTCATATTCTCATTTTCAAAATCCAAAACGTCGATCTGACCGTTCAAGTTGTTCTCCATATTGAAATGTGCTTGGAGACCAAATTTTACATTTTTTGGAATTTTTTTACTATTTATTAAGCCACTTTGAAAATTGCTGATCACATGGTCCAGAATTTTGTTGCACTGTTTTTACTATTCACCCGGATCAGCAATTTTCAAAGTGGCTTAATAAATAGTAAAAAAATTCCAAAAAATGTCAAATTTGGTCTCCAAGAACATTTCAATATGGAGAACAACTTGAATGATTCAGATCGACAATTTGGATTTTGAAAATGGAAGTATGAGCGTGAAGTAAAACGTCATTTTACTTCGCGAAGTACAATAGCCCTACTATATATATATATATATGAGGAGGGATCTAATTACACCTTTTTTTGACACATCATGACACTGTTTTTTTTATAGGTCAATTTTGCGATTTCAAAATCTAAGCAGTTGATCCGAACCGTTCAACATGATCACCATATTAAAATGTGCTTGGAGATCAAATTTTACATTTTTTTAAATTTTTGTACTATTTATTAATATGGTTACAAAATCGATGTTTTTCAATGGTCTAAAAACAACGATTTTGTAACCATCTTAATAAATAGTAAAAAAATTCAAAAAAATGCAAAATTTGATCTCCAAGCACATTTTAATATATCCATCATGTTGAATGGTTTAAATCGACTATTTGGACTTTAAAAATGATAGGTGTCAAAGTGTGTCACAAAAAATGATGTAATTTGATCCCTCCTCTATATATATATATATATATATATATATATATATATATACATGATGGATATATTAAAATGTGCTTGGAGATCAAATTTTACATTTTTTTTGAATTTTTTTGCTATTTATTAAGATGGTTACAAAAATCGTTGTTTTCAGACCATTGAAAAACAGCGATTTTGTAACCATCTTAATAAATAGTAAAAAAATTCAAAAAAATGTAAAATTTGATCTCCAAGCACATTTTAATACTGTGATCATGTTGAACGGTTCGGATCGACTGTTTGGATTTTGAAATCGCAAAATTGACCTATATAAAAAACGGTGTCATAATGTGTCACCAAAAAAGGTGTAATTGGATCCCTCCTCATATATATATATAGGGTCCGGCTAATTTGCTGCCGGCAGCATTTTAGTCGGAGGTGCTGCCGCCCCTTTTACTGTTTTGTGATGTCCAAACAACAAATTCAAACCGTTAGATGTTTAATCTATATTATAATCTACTTGGAGACCAAATTTTACATTTTTTGGAATTTTTTTACTATATATTAAGATGGTTTGAAAACTGCTGTTTTCAGTAAATTTCTGCAGCGTTAAAAACAGCGGTTTTCAAACCATCTTAATATATAGTAAAAAAATTCCAAAAAATGTAAAATTTGGTCTCCAAGTAGATTATAATATAGATTAAACATCTAACGGTTTGAATTTGTTGTTTGGACATCACAAAACAGTAAAAGGGGCGGCAGCACCTCCGGCTAAAATGCTGCCGGCAGCAAATTAGCCGGACCCTATATATATATATATATATATATAGTGCTGGGCTTAGCTAAGCCATGGTGTAAAACGACTTGGTGCTCCACGCCTCATTATTTCCATTTTGAAAATCCAAACGACCGATCCGAACCGCTCAAGTTGTTCTCCATATTGATATGTGCTTGGAGACCAAATTTTACATTTTTTGGAATTTTTTTACTATTTATTAAGCCACTTTGAAAATCACTGATCCGGCAGTCCAGAAATTTTTACTGTTTTTTACTGTTCATAAGGATTTTCAGATTTTCAAAGTGGCTTAATAAATAGTAAAAAAATTCCAAAAAATGTAAAATTTGGTCTCCAAGCACATTTCAATATGGAGAACATGTTGGAAGGTTCAAATCGACTATTTGAACTTTGAAAATGAAGATATGGCGTGGAGTACCAAGTCGTTTTACTCCATGGAGTAGCCTAGTCGGACTCTATATATATATATATATATATATATATAGAGAGAATGGCTAATATCAAAACGTTTGTTCCTGGGCTCAGGAACAAACGGTTCCGTTCTCCAATTTCCGAAGTTCAAACAACAAATCCAAACCGTTAGATGTTCAATCTATATTAAAATGTGCTTGGAGACCAAATTTTACATTTTTTGAAATTTTTTTACTATTTATTAAGCTAGTTTGAAAACCGCTGTTTTTATGAAATTTCAGCAGCATTGAAAAATAGCGGTTTTCAAACTAGCTTAATAAATAGTAAAAAAATTCCAAAAAATATAAAATTTGGTCTCCAAGTACATTTTAATATAGATTGAACATCTAACGGTTTGAATTTGTTGTTTGAACTTCGAAAATTGGAGAACGGAACCGTTTGTTCCTGAGCCCAGGAACAAACGTTTTGATATTAGCCATTCTCTATATATATATATATATATATATATATATATATATATATATATATATAATTGTGCTATTGTACTTCGCGAAGTAAAGCGAAGTTTTTACTTCACCCTCATATTCCTATTTTGAAAATCCAAAACGTCGATCTGAACATTCAAGTTGATCTCCATATTGAAATGTGCTTGGAGACCAAATTTTAAATTTTTTTGAATTTTTTTACTATTTATTAAGCCACTTTGAAAATCGCTGATCCATTGGTCCAGAATTTTTTACTGTTTTGCTACTATTCACAATGGATCAGCGATTTTCAAAGTGGCTTAATAAATAGTAAAAAAATCCAAAAAATGTAAAATTTGGTCTCCAAGCACATTTCAATATAGAGATCAACTTGAACGGTTCGGATTGACGTTTTGGATTTTCAAAATGGAAATATGAGCGTGAAGTAAAACTTCACTTTACTTCGCTAAGTACAATAGCCCTACTCTATATATATAGAGGTTGGCTAATATCATAACGTTATAACTTTGGCCGAAGTTATAACGAGTCGTTTTCGAATTTTCAAAGTCCAAATAGTCGATCTGAACCGTTCAAGTTGTTCTCCATATTGAAATGTGCTTGGAGACCAAATTTTACATTTTTTGGAATTTTTTTACTATTTATTAAGCCACTTTGAAAATTCTGATCGACTGTTTTTACTGTTCACCCAGATCAGCAATTTTCAAAGTGGCTTAATAAATAGTAAAAAAATTCCAAAAAATGTAAAATTTGGTCTCCAAGCACATTTCAATATGGAGAACAACTTGAACGGTTCGGATCGACTGTTTGGACTTTGAAAATCTGAAAATGGCTCATTATAACTTCGGCCGAAGTTATAACGTTATGATATTAGCCAACCTCTCTCTCTGTAACACCGTGAACTTTTAAAATTTAGATTTAATTAAAATGATAAGTGGTAAATCGAATAATATATATATACGTATATACGAATTTAGTGACGTGGATGGTGAACAATAATTATACGATAATTTGTGTTAAGAGAGAAGAGTAAAATGTGTAAGAATTCAATTATATCGAATATGGGACAAGTGTGAGGTCTTATTCACAAAATTGTAAACTTACAAGTGGGGCCCTTTGTCATTTCCTCCTTTCTTCTTCTCTTTTCTTTCTTTCTTTTCCTGCGTCCCCTCCTTCTCCTTTTCTTTTCCTGGTTCCGCCAAAGAGAGAAAGAACGAGAGAGTGAGAGAGAGTGAGAGAGAGACCCCCCGGTGACCATTTCGCCCAAAAATCGAGATTCCGAGAGAGGAGCTTGAATCTCGCACCCTCACCCGATTGGTTGGTAAATTCCCTCTCTATTTCTCTCTCATTTCGAGTTTTCGTATTTCTAGGGTTTCGGTGAAAACCCGTAGAATTGCACCAAATTGATTGTACTATGCCTTTGTTGTTTCTAAAGTGTTTATTTGTCGATTTCGTGTTCCAATTTGTAACCAAATTTCCGATTTATGGACTTCCCCGAAATCGATTTGAGTTTTGGTACCGTCCTCTTGAATTGAATCAAACCTGACCCGAATCGTGTTTGTGAGTGAGTCGGTGCCCTAATGACTAAGTTAATCGATAACCAAACCGAATTGTGACTATTTATGCCTTAAACCCTAGAATTAGTGAATACGTAAAGTTAAGGGTTTAATCCGCAAAAGTGTCTGAATTTGAGTGAATTGACCTGTGAATAGATCCGCACGAGCACGCGTAGTGGAATAGACGAGCTTATTGAGTCGCAAGATCGCGGACCCTCTAAGTGCCCTACATAACCAGGTGCGGGGGTTCACGGGATCTGTTTTGGGATTTATTTCGTAGAACTAAATAACGGTGCATATAACTTATATATTGATGGCTTGATTGAATATACGTTGCATATCATCATGTTGAATCTCTGATTGAAAGCATTAGTTGTCGCATTTGCATGAATTGCATATTAATATAATTGAATTGTTATATCTGTGATGATTCTCATGTTGGTATGGTTTATCGATTTCTGTTCTATCGTGTTGGATAAGTGAATGGAACCACAGTACTGAATTGAATTGAATGATTGAAGTGAACAGTGAATTGTAAAGTCTAATTAGCTACTAGACTTTACTCCAGGACCCTTATGCGCATCTGGTGAATGGCCCTAGTGAACCCAGTACCGGTTGGGTAAGGGATAAGTGTATTGTGATTGCAGGTAGTGAAACTGTGGTTCAGTGGTTTAAGTGGTTCAGTGAAAAGTTTATTTGTTCTCGTTTAACAAAGTGATATTCTGTTGCATAGTCGCGAGATATGCTAGTGATTATTCGAATTGATTTTGTGATGTGAATGTATAACTTGAAACCAGGTAAGAGAATTGTTAAGCCAGATGGGATAGATTGTTGATATCTATCGTTGTTAACCGGACTGTGCAAAGTTACTAGTTAAGCCCCAAGAATTCTGCAAATCCTTTGATTACTTTTGAATGAAATAATAGTTGGAATTCGTTTGAATCGGTGTGTGAGCATATGCATGTTATCATGACTGATTGATTAACTGAATAATTAGATGCGGTAATTGTTTAGTTCTAAGTAATGAGTTTCTTACAAATCCAGTAGCCCTATAAATTCCGCACTGAGAAAACGGATGACAAGTTTTCTCACCCCCATCCCCTCGGGGAATTTTTCTTCTTTTTAAATATATGTGTGCAGGTAAACGCGAGTGAAAAAGGGCACTCGGGCGCGACAAGTGAGGCCTAAGCCGCATAGATAGGGTATGCCCTGTAGATTTAACCATCCCGGTATTTTGTGGTGTAATCAAATTAAACAGGCCTTGTTATTTATAAATTTGATAAGACATGTTGTTTCTGCGAAATATTTATGAATACGTTGCTTGATCGTTTCCGTTTATTTCGATTTTAGATTTGCATGGTTTAAATGTCTTAAATACATGTGAGGTGGTGTTTAAATTGCTAGTGAAATGGGGTTAGATTGTTTACATAATAAGGGGATTGATCGGGTTTGAAAACGGGGTTGAAATGGCATGAAATGGGCAAAGGAATGAATTCAGTAGGCTTATTGCGGGCCGCAATAAAGGAGACAGAGCCGGAAAATGGTTCTGGATGAATCTGTGTATACCATTACGGGCCGCAATTAATTGATTGCGGGCCGCAATGAGAGGAGACAGAACTTAAAACCCAGCTGAGAAATTCGTATATGGATTGCGGGCCGCAACCATTTCCTTGCGGGCCGCAACGACAGTGGGGTTTTGAGTCAGAGGATTATTGCGGGCCGTAAGAGGGGTGGTTGCGGGCCGCAACAGCTTGAGTCAGAAATTAGAAAGAAAAGCAGAAGGAAATTCGAGTAGAGGTTGCGGGCCGCAATGGGCCCTACTGCGGGCCGCAATGGGTGTTCTGAATTCACTGTTTTGAGTATAAACAGTACCGAATTGAATCGGATTTGAACCAAATTTAATTTAAATCAAATCATATGATATGTGTATAAATTTTAAAGTGTTTAGTTGAGTAGATTATATCGTACATGCCTTGTGAATATACGGGCAACTGTATATTCACGGCGAGAACTGCGCGACCCCCTGTTCCGGGGTGTGACACTCTCGCTCTATATATATATATATATATATATATATATATAGGTATATATATATATATATATATAGGGATGGGCTATGGTGAGCTATGGAGTAAAACAAGTTTTTACTCCACGCCTCATTATTTTCATTTTGAAAATCCAAACTACTGATCCGAACCGCTTAAGTTGTTCTCCATATTGAATGTGCTTGGAGACCAAATTTTACATTTTTTGGAATTTTTTTACTATTTATTAAGCCACTTTGAAAATCGCTGATCCATTGGTCCAGAATTTTTTACTGTTTTGCTACTGTTCACCCGGATCAGCGATTTTCAAAGTGGCTTAATAAATAGTAAAAAAATTCCAAAAAATGTAAATTTTGGTCTCCAAGCACATTTCAATATGGAGAACAACTTGAACGGTTCGGATCGGTTGTTTGGATTTTCAAGATGGAAATATGACGTGAAGTACAAACTCGTTTTACTCCATAGCTCACCATAGCCCATCCCTATATATATATACATATTATTTTTGAATTGGCGACCGATCGAAGATATCTTCCATGCATGAAACCAATTTTGATAGTATGTTTTAATTTGTTAAAAATATCAAAAATTTACATAACATAAAGGATTTGAATAAACTATTAAAGGCACTATCAGTCTATATCATATGTGATTAAATTTTAACTTCTATTGTGTATGTTCCATAGTCTAATATTCAACAAAATATTGTTGGGGTATCTTTGTAGACATGTCGATTTCACAAGTTTTGAAAGTATTCTTAACATTGGTAGTTATGCCTCAAAAAATCTAATAGTTGCACAAATAATTATTGGAGAAATTTTCGGAAGAAAATAACTTAATTTTACGCAAACAAAAGCTATAGGAATGCATTTAACAAAGTAAATGCTAATAGATGTTTCCGATTAGTTGTTGACACATATTTAAACTCATTAAATAACCAAAATTTGCACTTGTACTCCAAATAATACAAAAAACATGTACAAAAATATTATTAGAGCAATTTTGAAATTATATATCAATTTGTATGCCAAAAAAAATAGTTTTAGTACAGCATTATGACTGGATATATAATAGATATTTTTAGTTAATTGTGGATTCATTCAAGGGATTAAACCACCAAAATTGTGTTTTATAATTTATATATTATCTAATTCTTTGACAAATAATTTTAATTTGAGCAAATATGAAATAATACATTGGTTTTTACGCAGACAAAAATCATACATGTATATAAAAATTATTTTTATGATCAGTAAGTTTCCATATTTTATTAAAATATGTACTAAAACAAAAATATCAGAGTCTAAAATTCCACATATCAATTTTGTCATTTAAAAGATAATTGATATAATAATAAACTTTGTTCTACAAAAATATTTCTCGTTTTTACCTAAAACGTATCATTTTTACAAACGAACCGTCGGAACAACTTGTATCATTTGGTACACGTTACTCAAACTTCAATCTCAATTATGAATTTTCGGCGTAATTAATTGACAATAATGATTTCAATAAGGACAATAAGGCATGATTGATGGTACAAGAAAGATCTCAAGAATTCATTGTCAAGTGTCAACACATCAATATACACAATATAAAAAAAATTAATGTGATGCATGTTACTCATAAACTTTATTTAATCAAAATTCCCTAAAGTCAACAAATATGGACAAATTTTCATGTGATGCATGATGTCGAGGTCATTGCATGATACCCGGCGATCTTCATGCACTAAACATAAGATGCTACCCATCTTAAATTGTATTTCAAATTAGAAAATGATTAACTGACATTTTCTGAAGGGCTCAATAATAAAATTAATTAATTAATTAAGATGCTGATTAATTACTTTGTTATATTCCAAAAAATTATACGTCACAGAAGAAATGCGTCTCTTCAAAAAAAAAAAATTTAAGAAAATGGAGGTCAAATTTTCACATTTAATTGATATAACATTAAGAGGTGTCTATTGAAATTTACAAAAGTCATTCGTCTCTTCATGTTTACAAAAGTTTCAAGATTAAAAAGAAAGCCGAAAAATAAGAATGAGCATTTGATCTAGTGGTAATTAAAGAAAATGCTCTCTGTGTGAGAGATCGCATGTTTAAAACTCATATGGGACTCCCTTGTAGATATATATTAAATAGTTGGGTGACTTGACCTCAAACATTTATAAAAAAACACAAAAATATATAAACAATAAAAGAAACGTTACATTAAATAATAAAATATTAAAGATTTCAATGCTAAAGTACAAAGTCCCTTCATTGTTTGATCTTGTTTTACATGATTAATATTCCACACCGGATTGTGATTTCATTTTTAATCTTCATCATTATAAATTGGGTTGTTTTAGTTTTTTTTTTTTTTAATGGTTGGCGGTTATTTGCCGTCCAACAATTTCATAAATTAAGAAAAAAAAATTACAAGTGTCTTAGCTTCATTTCTCAAAATTCTTTCAAATCTCTCTCTCTCTATAGGTCAAAACATATTATTGTTTGTATTTTCCATATATCCTTATGTACGTCTTGATTTGAGAATAACTTAATTAATTATATTTTCTCTGTATGAAGAACTGACATTGCAATAACTTCGCAATTGAATGTACTACATATTTTATATTATTTTGAATTTGGTGACCAAAGATTTCTTCTCATAAAAAACAATTTTGATAGTACGTTTCAATTTATTATGAAATATCAAAGATTTACACTTATTCTATATATATATATATATATATATATCTACACAAGTAAATGCTCATGCTATGCATTGCAAAGATATTTGCTCACATACAATTCAAGTATATAAAGAATTAAAAACAAATTGACACTTTGATAAAGTTAAATTGTAAATTATAGTTCAGAATACTAAAGTTGAAGAAGACTTTGTTATTATATCCAAGAAATTCCACGTCGTAGAAAAATGGACATATACATCAATCATTACATTTCAGTATTTCACTGATTTAGACATCAGATTGTTATTATTTGTATTTTCCGCATATTATATCTTGATTTGAGAATGACATGATTATTTGTTTTACTCAGTACGCTGACAATGCAAGAACTTAGCAATTGATCAGTTCTCAGATTGAAGCAGTATCTGCTCAGTGAATATATGCACATTCAAAATTCGTTCCATGAAACCAATTTTGATAGTATGTTTTAATTTGTTAAAAATATCAAAAATTTACATAACATAAAGGATTTGAATAAACTATTAAAGGCACTATCAGTCTATATCATATGTGATGCATAGTCTAAATATTCAACAAAATATTGTTGGGATATCTTTGTCGACATGTGGATTTCACAAGTTTTGAAAGTAACTTAACGTTGGTATAAAAAAATTTATCTAATAGTTGCACAAATAATTATTGGAGAAATTTTCGGAAGAAAATAACTTTTATGCAAACAAAAGCTATAGGAATGCATTTCAAGGTTACTAAGTAGCGATTATCGCGTCATCGCGTGAAAGCAAAAAAAAAAAGTTATCGCAAATAGTATAGCTATAGCAACAGCTATGCCACATAGCGCTTTTTTTACTTCAAAAATTATATTATATAAGAGGAGTGATCCACTTACAACATTTGTAAGATACAACATCTTACAACAATTCGGTTTTGTATTTTTCAAAGTCCAAACAATCGATCCAAACCGTTGAACTTTATATTTATATTAAAATGTGCACTTGGAGATTAAATTTTACATTTTTTTTTTACTTTTTACTATTTATTAAATATTTTACAAAACTGTTGTTTTTTAGTAGTCCATAATTGTCTAAAATACAAGATGCTACCCACCTTAAATTGTATTTTAAATTACAAAATGATTAACTGACATTTTCTGAATGGCTCAATGACAAAATTAAACTGTGGAATACTTTGTTACAATTAGGGCTGCAAACGAACCGAATCGAACTTACCTCCAGTTTGAGTTTGGTTTGAATTAATTTCGAACTAGGTTTGGTTTGAATTAATTTCGAACGAACTCAACGAACGAACTCCATTTCGAACCGAATTTTTTCCGAACTCCATTTTGAACCTTTACGAACTTTGTTACGACTTACGATTTATGACTTCTGATTGGACCATAGTGCGAAATTGCAGCACTTCAATAAAAACTCAAGTATTCAAAGTACAATTTAAATAAAACTCAAATATCAATAGAAGTACAATTTAAATAAAAACTCAAGCACTCCAAAGTATTCTGTCACACCCCGAGACAACCCGCCACGTATTAATACGTAAGGCGTATACACATCACATACATTATCAATAATATACACAAATGCCACATTAAATATTATAAAATATAGTCTTACAACAAAAATCAAAGAGGTTCAACAGCGGTCACGACAGATATGGTTAGGAATACGGTAACAACCATGCCTGTTCAAGTGTACCAATTTAGTGGAAATTAAACAAACAAAATAAAATAAACATAAGTGGCATTGAATCATAAACATGGATCCTTCCGCTTGCTTTTACTCACGACCTTGTTCTGACACCTCTTTCTCATTACCTGGAACCCACATAACAGTGGAACGGGTGAGAGATTCGAACATTCTCTCAGTGCGGGATTCAGTTCCAGTCCCGAAGTTTGTAAAATTAACTTAATTCTCAAAAGCATGAAAATGAAATAAATAATAAATGCTCATGCGTTTCTAATGTCATGTAATCCTACAATGATAAACACTTTCATTTTCTTTCAAGTTTTTCCGTTAGTCCATTTATCTTGCCATTCCAATGGGAAGTCCAACCGACATTGGAATGCTGCCAACCCACTGGGAAGTCCAACCAACAATGGGAGGCCGCCAACTCACTAGGAAGTCCAACCAATAGTGAGAGGCTGTCTCACTAGACGGGGAGTCCACCCTACGCTAGGTCTTGACCCGTGACGGGAAGTCCAACCGACGCCACGTTAACGAGGGATCCAGTCGAACACCGGATCCAATGTATACATCCCGATATGCGAACATATCGGCCCCTGTTCACTTTTCTTATCCGTTCACATCACATATATTAACTCAACACAACACATCCTACAAGTCCGTTGATCAAACGAATAATTCATATCCTAATATTTTCTAACAAAGTCAACTGGTTGTTCGAATTCAACATGCATAATTCAACTATATAAAAATAAATACACGCAAAATGATAAGTAATAATTTTACAAAGTCCAGGAAACCCGCACCTGATATCTGAGTGAATCTTTGATGGTCTCTTACGTTGTTTAAATCTTTAAACGTTGAATCTAAAACATAAACATACATTTAATTAATGATGTTTGGAATCAATTCTCGTTCCCTAACAGGTAACAACCCTTAATGCTATATATCATTGATCCTAGTTTACTGTTTAGACGAACTCTCACAATTTAATTTTGGCTTACCATAATATGGTTTCTACTCTCTGATAGTATTTACGAGAATGAAAGAAATAAAATAAGTAGATAAAGATTAAAAAAATATAAAAACAAAATAGATGATTTTTGTTATGTTACCTTGATCCTTATCATAATTAACCGAGAGTGTTTTATTTTTTTTCTTGACTAAATACAATAATAGAAAAAAATACCCAATTAAATATATAGTAAGTTTGAAATTAATTCTAATGTAGTAATATAATTTAACATAGGCTAACTTAGTATAAACAATTTGCTGGAAAATAGTTTTCAAATTAACAAAAATAGTAGTGAGTAATTATAGAAATTAACTATTCACTTCAAAACTTTAATAAACAGATATCTATATTTATATATCATCATGTATATCCAAAGATTAAAATAATTTATATGTCAAATTATATGATTGCAATTAAAAAAAAATTAAGAGAAAGATTTCATATTATAATATACAAGAAATAAATTTTCAGATTATAATTTAAAGGAACGAAATCATAAATTCCTACAATCTATGAACAATACATTATTCTAATCAACATCTACTTATCGTATCATAATTGGTAAACTTATGCAACAATTATAAATAATAAATCATGAGTTTAGAGTACCTTCAAGCAAAAATTGGGTTTCTCCTTGGTTCGGTTGTGAAGGAACTGACAGAGAGAGATGGTGTGGCAAATAATTGAGAGAATTTCAATTAAATATGGAGTAGCGGTTTTGAAATCACATTAGAGGGAGGAGAGTAATTAAAATGAAGAGGGCGGTCAGGGACAAAATCAAGAGGGATGGGTGGTTTAATTTATAGGAGTGATTTTGCACCAGGGGATGTGAGGGTTAGTTAATTTTGCGTTGGTTATTTTGATAGGGAGTGAGATATGGGCTACTGAATCTAATTGGGCTGAATCGGGCTCTGTTGATATGTAAATCAATTTTATTTATATCATGACCTACTAATTAAGTTAATTAAAACTGAAATTTAATGAAATTTAAATTGGCTCATTTCTCACGTCAATTCTCTCAATCTACGTGGCGTTACATCCTTCCCCCCTTCAAAAAGAATTTTGTCCTCAAAATTCAAACATAAAATTATAAATATTGTAACTATGCTTTCCTTGCTCTACTCTGATTAAATTACGTGGTGTTACATCCTCTTTAAGAATCATGTTCAGTCCTTTGAACAAAACCGTTCTCAGACATCTCAAATATATTTAGTTACTTTGCATGTATGGTGTTTTCCAACTCTCACGTATGTTCCCTAATTGAGTGGCGTCTCCATCGCACTAACCATTGTCTAACAGTTTAATTCTTAAGTTTAAGTTTATTTGTGACTAGAATTTTCATGAGAAACATCTTTTTTCGTATACTAACGTATCATCTAGGCATAAGTTGGAGTGGTTGACAACCCTGGATTGGTCTAGATTGTAACGTCGTAATGGTGAGACAAGGGAGACTGGTTGTACTTTATCCTGGTTGGGCGTAGTGCTGACTCATACGCAAGTGGTTTTATAAGCTTTAATAACTCATAAGATCCTTCATATCTAGGGTTCTCTTTTATTTTATTTTTATTTTTATTTTTATTTTATTATTTCGTGACTCCGAAACGCCGTACTTCTTTCTGTGGAGGCACATTTAGCCACATGTGATCTCATGCCTTAAATTACAGAGGTCGTCTCTGGATATTCACATTTGTTTTTTCTTTCAGTCGCGAGTGATATCTCGTCTTCTTCAAATAAGTTGAGCCATGTCGAATAACTCCAGTGTCTCTGAGCACGTAAACATGATAATCAAATAATTTTTAGCATACCTGCCATGAGTTCTGCTGCCACCTCTTCTTCCCCATGCATTTCTTCAACTTCTTCAATCACATTTGCACAATCGCAGGTGGATTGATGAACATGTACTCCTACTCGGTTGTTGCTCTGGTTTCCATTCCTGTTGTTGTAGCCACTTGATCCTCCTATGAAAGGTACTCGGTTGGTAGTGTTACCAGTTGAAGTCTGTGGTTTGACGTAACCTCGGTTAAAACCTTCGTTCTGAATTGCTTTGCCTAACACGGCATGTCCCGGACAATCCTTGGCAAAATGTCCTGGTTTGAAACACCGATGGCATAGACCATTGAGGACGCTACACTGAGAAGTGGCGTGGTTCTTGTTGCAGTGGTCACATCTTGCCCCATTGTTGGGCTGATAGTCGTTTCTTGGCTGGAAAGGTCTAGGATTTTCGTCGATCCTCGGTCGGACGTTTCTAGGGCCATTGTTCTGGCTGATGCGGATCTCATATGACTCTGCGGTGGAAGCCCTAGACATCAGGTCAGCAAGTTTGTCTATCCCTGGTAGGTCGATCAGCTGGGCAAGGCGGGGGTTTAGACCACCAAGATATTGTTGCTTCAGGCGGAATTCATCTTGAACAATGTCAAGAGCGTACCTCATTAGGTTTTCAAATTTGGAATTGTATTCTGTCACTGGAACGTTTCCTTGTTTAAGACTAGTGAACTTCTGGCGGAGTAATTCTCGAGACCTTATATCCATATACCTTCCTTCGAATAGTCTTTCAAATTCTGTCCAAATTATCAGTCCTGTGATTTGACGCTTAGCTTCCTGCCACCAGAATCGAGCGTGTCCTTCGAAAAGTTGGGTAGCTAATTCCACTCTATTTTCTTCTGGGGCCCGTAGAATTTGGAATTTGTCTTTGATATTGGCAATCCAATTCTCAGCTGCTGCAAAATTGCCGGTCCCATCGAACGTTGGGGGATGTAAAGAATTGAATGAGCGGTAGAGTTCGAAGAATGGGTCTACTTCTCGAGGCCTTCTCTGTTCTGCCTCTATGGCAACCCGAGCGACTCTCTCAAGACCTTGTAAGAGGGTCTGCAAGTGATTGGCCCCAGCTTGGGCATCAGCGGTGGGTGGAATAGGTTCTCTGTCATTGTCATCATTTGCTCCAGTTCTAGGACGTCGTGGGATAGTTTCTCGGTTATTAGCGTTAATTCTAGTTCTGGGGCGTCCTCTCACCATTTCTATAGTTTAAGAAGAGAAGATTAATTTAAAATTTTTTTATAAAAAAAATTTGACAAGAAAACTTAACAATGTTTTTTTTTTTTTTTTTTTTTTTTTTTATTTATTTATATATCGGAAGATGCTACATATAACTGTACGTAGAAAATCTAAAGAAATTGGTTAGATAGAAAAGTAATATACATATATAAAAAAAAAAAAATTCCATACGTCACGCTATAATTTTTAAAATATCTATGTTCATGATTTATTATGTGTATGATATCTGCTATATATATATTTTTTTTTTCAGATAAATTAAAATAATAGTAATAGTAATTCGAATCACACACAAGTAGAATTCAGTGCATATATCAATCCATTAACTAATCCAATTTGTTACTTAAAAATTTACCGAATTTAAATTTCAAAATTTTCAATTTATTACTGAAATTGGTTTTATAAGCGTTGTTATTTTATCAAAAAGGTGTTGTTGTCTATATTTATTTAAGATTAAATTATGTTGTTATTCTATTATTAGCAATGCCACTACTAAAATTTTGCTGCGATATAATAAAGTAGCATGAAAACATATCAAGAACGAAAATATATTTCTTTTTCTTTTGTTTTAACAAAAATATCTAATTTTTTATCAAATACGAAAAAAAGAAAAAAAAAATCATATTACAGATAATTATTTATTGAGAAAATATCCGAAATGCGTTCTAACGCATTAAAAGAGGCAATTACTTGACAATACAATTTATTCTTTCTACGTAGAAAATTCTAATTGTTCCGTACTAATCTTGATATGTTTTATATTGTTTCTTGGATAAAGTAATTGAAGAATTCGGAATTTCCAATTTAATTTAGTCACTATCTATATCCGAGAGTACGCTTATGGTTTGAAAAATAAATAAATAAATCAGGACATAAATTGTGACGCTTACATTTCTAAAGACAAGACCTTAGCGTGTATTTGTACATACGTGAACTACATTATATCCGCTTAAATTGTATTATCTTAATTCTTAAGACAAGACCTAAATGCGCACTCACTCAGCGATTTAATTATTGATATTGTATGTGCTGGCTCTGATACCAACTTAGTTGTCACACCCCGAGACAACCCGCCACGTATTAATACGTAAGGCGTATACACATCACATACATTATCAATAATATACACAAATGCCACATTAAATATTATAAAAATATAGTCTTACAACAAAAATCAAAGAGGTTCAACAGCGGTCACGACAGATATGGTTAGGAATACGGTAACAACCATGCCTGTTCAAGTGTACCAATTTAATGGAAATTAAACAAACAAAATAAAATAAACATAAGTGGCATTGAATCATAAACATGGATCCTTCCGCTTGCTTTTACTCACGACCTTGTTCTGACACCTCTTTCTCATTACCTGGAACCCACATAACAGTGGAACGGGTGAGAGATTCGAACATTCTCTCAGTGCGGGATTCAGTTCCAGTCCCGAAGTTTGTAAAATTAACTTAATTCTCAAAAGCATGAAAATGAAATAAATAATAAATGCTCATGCGTTTCTAATGTCATGTAATCCTACAATGATAAACACTTTCATTTTCTTTCAAGTTTTCCGTTAGTTCATTTATCTTGACATTCCAATGGAAAGTCCAACCAACATTGGAATGCTGCCAACTCACAGGGAAGTCTAACCAACAATGGGAGGCCGCCAACTCACTAGGAAGTCCAACCAATAGTGAGAGGCTGTCTCACTAGACGGGGAGTCCACCCTACGCTAGGTCTTGACCCGTGACGGGAAGTCCAACCGACGCCACGTTAACGAGGGATCCAGTCGAACACCGGATCCAATGTATACATCCCGATATGCGAACATATCGGCCCCTGTTCACTTTTCTTATCCATTCACATCACATATATTAACTCAACACAGCACATCATATAAGTCCGTTGATGAAACGAATAATCATATCCTAATATTTTCTAACAAAGTCAAACAGTTGTTCGAATTCAATATGCGTAATTCAACTATATAAAAATAAATGCACGCAAAACGATAAGTAATAATTTTACAAAGTCCAGGAAACCCGCACCTGATATCTGAGTGAATCTTTGATGGTCTCTTACGTTGTTTAAAGCTTTAAACGTTGAATCTAAAACATAAACATACATTTAATTAATGATGTTTGGAATCAATTCTCGTTCCCTAACAGGTAACAACCCTTAATGCTATATATCATTGATCCTAGTTTACTGTTTAGATGAACTCTCACAATTTAATTTTGACTTACCATAATTTGGTTTCTACTCTCTGATAGTATTTACGAGAATGAAAGAAATAAAATAAGTAGATAAAGATAAAATAAAATAAAAATATAAAAACAAAATAGATGATTTTTGTTATGTTACCTTGATCCTTATCATAATTAACCGAGAGTGTTTTATTTTTTTTCTTGACTAAATACAATAATAGAAAAAAAATACCCAATTAAATATATAGTAAGTTTGAAATTAATTCTAATGTAGTAATATAATTTAACATAGGCTAACTTAGTATAAACAATTTGCTGGAAAATAGTTTTCAAATTAACAAAAATAGTAGTGAGTAATTATAGAAATTAACTATTCACTTCAAAACTTTAATAAACAGATATCTATATTTATATATCATCATGTATATCCAAAGATTAAAATAATTTATATGTCAAATTATATGATTGCAATTAAAAAAAAATTAAGAGAAAGATTTCATATTATAATATACAAGAAATAAATTTTCAGATTATAATTTAAAGGAACGAAATCATAAATTCCTACAATCTATGAACAATACATTATTCTAATCAACATCTACTTATCGTATCATAATTGGTAAACTTATGCAACAATTATAAATAATAAATCATGAGTTTAGAGTACCTTCAAGCAAAAATTGGGTTTCTCCTTGGTTCGGTTGTGAAGGAACTGACAGAGAGAGATGGTGTGGCAAATAATTGAGAGAATTTCAATTAAATATGGAGTAGCGGTTTTGAAATCACATTAGAGGGAGGAGAGTAATTAAAATGAAGAGGGCGGTCAGGGACAAAATCAAGAGGGATGGGTGGTTTAATTTATAGGAGTGATTTTGCACCAGGGGATGTGAGGGTTAGTTAATTTTGCGTTGGTTATTTTGATAGGGAGTGAGATATGGGCTACTGAATCTAATTGGGCTGAATCGGGCTCTGTTGATATGTAAATCAATTTTATTTATATCATGACCTACTAATTAAGTTAATTAAAACTGAAATTTAATGAAATTTAAATTGGCTCATTTCTCACGTCAATTCTCTCAATCTACGTGGCGTTACATATTCAAAGTACAATTTAAATATCAATAGAAGTACAGAACAATCACCAAAGTCTTAGAATTATTACAAACCCAAATATTATCCTAAATAAAACATTAAAGTTCATTACAACTAGGCACTAGCTACTGAAAAACCCTTCTAAAAAACCCTCCTAGGTATCCAAAGCTTCAGTCATATATTTCGCTTCATTAAACTAGCTACTGAACATCTACAAATTACTTTATAGATGCATAGCAAGGTTTTCAACATCCCACACTATTTTTGCATCATTAGCTTGGATTACCCGAAAACTCAGAAATCCTACCATGAAAAACAAAATTTCTGGTATAAACATGTAAATTTTTTTATTTGAGCTTGTAATCAGACTGGGCTTTCTGTTTCAGAAGTCAGAATTCAAAGCAATTATGGACTAGACGGCTTATATTTTCATCAGTGAACATAAGTTATTAGCAGAAATTAATGGTTCACGTTTGAGTTAATTTCGAACTAAATTTGGTTTGCGAACCTATTTCGAACGAACTAGGTCCAGTTTGAGTTTGATTTGAATTAATTTCGAACTAAGTTTGGTTTGAAATAATTTTGAACGAACTCAATTTCGAATCGAATTTTTTCTAAACTTTTTCGAATCAAACTCGAATCGAATTACGAACTACGAATTTTTTGTGCAGCCCTAGTTACAATCCAAGAAATTATGCGTCAATAGAAGAGAAGCGTCTATTCAATATTTGTTTATTTTTTTTAGAATATGGAGGTCAAACTTTCATATTTAATTAATATAACATTAAGAGGTATCTATTCAAATTTACAAAATTCATTCGTCTCTTCAAGTTTACAAAAGTTTCTAAAATAAAAAACAAAGCCGAAAAATAAATAAACAATAAAAGAAACGTTACATATAAATAAATAAAATTTGAAGATTTCAATGCTCAAGTACTAGTCCCTTCATTTTTGTTCTTGTTTTACATGATTAATACCAATGTTCTAAATAGCGCGCTATAGCGCCGCTATAGCGTTTTTGGACCCCAAACGCTACGCTACGACATCAAAATGCGCTATTTGCGCTACGGCCGCTATAGCGGCCGCTACAGCGCTATAGCGGTCCGCTACGGCGCTATTTGCGCTATACAATATGGGTTTTTTTTATTTTTTATTTTTAAGCAATTTATATGGGTTTTAAATAAAGATAAAAAAAATCTCAAACCGAAATTGAATTTGTTGCTACTTGCTACAAATAAATCAATTTGAAATTGGGAATAGAAATTGAAATTTGAATAGAAAAAAAGTCCAAACCGGAATTAAAATTTGAATAGAAAAAAAAATAGATTATGTCATGAATCATGATACTTAAGATATTTTTAATAGGAAAAATCGATAGTTTATGATATTACTATGGATATTTTGAACCGCAATTTGGACTTTGTACGGGTTCAATATGAATATTATAATTTCTTAATTACTTTGGTGTTATTTATTGTTCTATGAGACCTTAGATAATGTTGATATTTAGTACAAATATTGAATATACGAAATGTAAAAAAAAAAACGCTATTTGGAATAGCTTCCGCTATAGCGACGCTATTCGCTATAGCTTTTTTTTTAACCTTCCCGCTACGACGCTATAAACGCTATTTAGAACCTTGATTAATACGCCCATAACGATTTGTGATTTCATTTTAATTTCCATCCTTATCAATTGGGTCGCTTTAGTTTTTTTTTTTTTTTTTTTAAATGGTTGCCGGCTATTTGCCGTCCAAAAATATCATAAATTAAGAAAAATAATTACAAGTGTTTTGGCGGCTAAGCATTGCAGAGATTTTGGCTCTCATACAGTTACAAGCATATAAATAATTTAAAACAAATTGAAACTTTGATAGAGTTAAATTGTAAATTTCATTTTTACAAAAAAAATGTTACATAGATGATAAATATAAACACATTTGAGAAGACACGTAACATATATAATTTATTTTGCAATAAAAAAAGAAATTGTTACTTAATAATAAAAGAATAATAAATATTTTCTTTTTGTAATATTTACAAATTAATCACTTGCTTTTAACTTTTTTTGTTTTTCATCGACAATTAATCTATGGTGAATTTGATTTTTAATGTTAAAAATTTAAATCAATAGGCCACTCACTACCAGAATTTTTATTTTTAGCATGGATAGCACTGATTTGTTGCATGGGTGTTAAGGGCCCATGGAAAAGAATTGACATTTCTGATTTCATATACCTTTTTCATGGGAAGTCTCATGCAAAAGATAATCTATGTAACTGCTTGCTGCTTATCCATGCAATTGCCTTCTATATGCCCATGTAAAAAAATTTGGGAGAGCCAAACCACTCAGATATTATATTTTATTAAATGTACATGCAAATACTTGATCCTATGCCCATGCAAATAAGTCTTAAGTAGCCAAATAGTATATTTTATTAAAGGCCCATGCAAATGCTTGATCTCATGCCCATGCAATAATTTTGAAGTAGCCAGATAGTATATTTTATTAAAGGTACATGCAAATACTTCATTCTATGCCCATGCAAATAGTTATAAAGTTATGAGATATATTATTTGCATGGGCCATCCCATGCAATTGTTTTGTTGATCATTTTTATATTATTTTATGCTAAAGGTCCATGTTAAAACCCGGCCATCCTGCCCATGTTAATAATCTGGATTGTGGAGACTGGATATTTGCATGGGATGTTGCATGCAATTGTTTTTGTGATCATATTTATAATATTTTATTACAGAGGTCCATGTTAATACTCAACCCCGTGCCCATGTTAAAAATATGGATTGTGGTGATTGATTATTTGCATGGGCTGGCCCATGTTAATAATTTGGGATATATGGTCAGAGATATGTATTTGATATTTTTGTCTCCCTTTCAATGGTGAATATAACTATAAATCATAGCACTACAAATTATAACAGTGTATAAAATAACTTTAGTTTTGAAACATAAGCATTGGGGTTTTAGATTAAAATGTCCCAAATATTTGAGATGCGCAATTAATTCACTAAAATTAAAAAAAAATATTACAATTACTGTGCTCTCAATGAATATATATAATTAAACTGATAGCTGGGCTGTTCATTCAAACTTATCTAATTTCATTCAAAACACAGTCCAAACAAAGTAGAAAAGTAGGTACAGCTATAGGTCATGGATTGACACCAAACCACACCCACGGATGAAGAACAACATGCTAGACATTACTACATTGGATATTCTATTTATTGGGATTTTTAAACAATTAAAAAACTGTTGAATCTCATACTGGTAAAATGTGACTACATAGTGTACTGAACACTGTCACCAAAACTGAGTTACACAAACACACTAAATTGACCAAGCTCTGAACCCTTGTAATTTTTGATAATTTTTGCACTATAATGAATTCATGTCAAGAATTACAGAATTTGGAGTTCATTTTTTTGTATTAAGATTTATAAGTAAAATTAATACACCACTACTCAGTTGTTTTATTCATGTTGTTTGTGGGTCACTTACTGTACCAGTATAGGTACCACTATTTCCTCTTGAGTTGTGAATAAGGCAACTGGTGTGGTATTATGAGGTAGTAAAGAACGACACATCATGATACAAGTAAGTGAAGCACCAGAATCAGTATCCGGAATTTTCAAAGAAGCCGATGATAAACCTTATTTTGCAGTATTACTGCAAAAATACAAAGCATAAATGGTTAGCTTGATACAACAAATTATTGGCACACAATGATAGAAAGTAAGTGGGACGATCTCATTGGGACAATTCACCGAATATACGCTGGGCATACCAGTTTGTACAGAATACTGGATTAATCTGTGTAAAAGTATTTGCAAAATCACTAACGATCTTGGTATCATTTTGCAAACTGCCAATTAATAGTGGTAATTCTTAATGAATCCAGTATATATGTTGTGGTACTATTATATACCTCTATTTGTGTCTACTTAGCAGCAGTGTCAATGAAATAAGAAAAAAAATTACATCAAACAACCCAAAATATTTAGGAGTTCCAAAAAAGATTTGAACTATGCCAAATTGTTGTTAGACAACTACAAAAAAAGAGCTTATAAGATAAACCAATATCAAAGGAGTTCCAAAAAAGATTTGAACTATGCCAAATTTTATAAATAAAAATACAATAATATCTATACTGAAGTGTATCGATATGGCCACTATACCAAATGGCACATGAATTTTTTTTTTTAATTTCAATGAGATGTTTTGAGGTGAGGTGATTGGGTTGATACGAATTTCAGCAAGACATAAGGAAAATATCTCATCATATCAGTCCATTAATGTGCCACAAAATATGTGCTACTGTACTCGCACCATTAATGTACCAGTGTTTGTTAAAACTTAGAAAAATGTACCAGATCATACCTCCCCTCGAAATAATACTGCACTCACACCATTAATCCAGCTTGTTGTATCAACTTTATGAAGTGTGCCAGATCATACCTCCCCTCAAAATAATACTGCCACAAACCCAGAAAAATGATAATTAAACACGATAGATACACCAAAATAAGCCCCCCAATTACCTGTGCAACTCAGAAACTAATTGGGCAAGAAATTAACTTTTAATACTTGACCAGGAGATGGCTCATGCCCGTTCCAAAAAACATGGGTCTAAATCACATCCAAGCCGCCATCTTTGGCCTTTGGTAGCAAATCTGGCCACATTTTTTACCGAAAAAATAACACATGCATCACACTAAAAGAAATCTATAAGAAAAAAGAGTAAAGAGAAATCAAATCAAGAAGAGAGATTGATCCATAATATGGACCAATCCGTGCTATGCATAGTAACATAGCCTCACTCGTTACAGATCAGTGAAGAGTTACATATGCAATCAGATTATAAAGTTGACTTACAGTAAAAAACTTGAAAATGTTAAGTGACCTGATTTGGGATGGCATAGAGATAGCATTGACCCCCCTCTTGAAGTACAAGGCATTGGAAGAAAGGTATGAAAAAAAAATGAAGCGAGAAAATCATGAGAAAATCAAAACGTCAATATGAACATATTACAGATGCAACATCGTCTTTTACAATTAAACCCCTGAAAAAGTATTTAATAACTTGGAGGTGGAATTCCCCTGGAACTTTTACAGTTCATACTAGTAAAGCCATATACAAAAAATTGCTTAGACATACTGGTTAAGCACGTACTAAAAAGATGAGGCCCAACAGTGAAGGAAAATGTCACGGCATCCGTTGAAGTGACTTTTGACAGATCCTGACAAGGTATTGCAAATGCTTTTAAGAACATTTCCGTGGGCAATTATGCAAAGGGTTGAAGCCTAATGTTGTGACCTACAACACTCTTATAGCTAGGCTGTTCAAGAAAAATGAAATTGGGAAGGCATTGTATTTTGTACATGTCATGATTTACAAATGACATGAGCCTAATGTCTTGATCTACAATACTCTTAGCTGTGCTGTGGAAGAAATGTGAAATTGAGGAGGAATTGGATTTTCTTGATGACATGATTTCCAAAGGTATGAGCATAGTGCCGCATCCTCTGTGTAACATGAGGAGAAAGGAAAACAATATAAGCTTCTGAAGATGTTGCAATATTAAATATTATAAAGCATAGTTGTCAAATACACCTTTAGCCTTAGTTTATATAGTATGACTGACTTGGAACTATTATGAATGTATCTAATATGACTAAGAAATTCATATTTGTTCAGAGAAAGATGTGCAACGATAGTAGACCTTTAGAATAATTCCCCAATGTCGCTTTGTAAAGCTGCCACCATTAGTTGTGGAATGAAGAGATAGTTAGTTCATAACCTAATTTGTGCGGGGCATTTCAACAAACACCTTGTATGCACGTCAAGATTAAAAAAAAAAAATCAAAACCTATTCGATTACAATGTTCAAGTTATGGCATGGTTGTTAAGAGTAAACATGCACTCTTTTGTTATTTCATCGAACACCCTTGTTTACACGTATATCATGAACAATTAGATTAAACAAAATCAGAGACAACGAGAGAGAGAGAGAGAGAGAGAGAGAGCATACCATGAATAGAGAGACTGGAGAGGCGCTGGCGTCGGATCGAGGGGGAGGCGGACTTCTCCAATAAGCTGATCACGGTCCTCCACGTGGCAGTGTGGCCTCACCTCTCAGGTCGATCAATGGCAAGCCCTCCTAATTGAGTGAAAATGTGAGATCAAGTAGATGCACTGTTGTCCTCAAAAAAATAGGAGGGAGTCCAAAATGGTTTGGCGGCAGCTAAAAGAGATGGAGGGAAGTTGCCAAAATGAGGAGGGAAGTTGCCAAAAATTTGGAGGGAGAAGTGAGGTTATGTTAGCTCAAGCATTTCATCAAACACCTTGAGTGCGTGACATGAAAAACTAGGAGGAAAGTCCAAAATAAGATGTGTATTCTAAGTTTTATCTTCAATTATAAAATTAATTTGTAGGACAAAGTTTCATCTTAAATAAAGTTATATGAATAGTTATATCTTATGGTCATGTTTGGTTGTGGAGTAAAGTTAATGAGGATTAAATGACTTACTCCATCTTACTCCACATATTTTACACCTTGTTTGGTAGTATAACTCATAGCTTAAATTAATCCGCCTAGAGGAGTAAAGTGTTGGAAACTGAGCATCTTCCTATGATAGTGGGCCCTACAGGTGGAGTAAGTGTGGAGTAAGTTAATCCACCTAAAATGGTGGAGTAACTTACTCCGGATTAACTCACCGCTTACTCCACCTTACTCCTCTTCTTTTACTTCTCGTTTGGCTACCTAAGTGTGGAGTAAGGGGTTTACTCCACCTCTTACTCCACAACCAAACATGGCCTATATGTCATGTATGAAGGTGTGAAAATTGTGGATATTTTATAATACAAAGTTTTATCTCAAAAAAAATGTATTACAAAGTCTTATCTCAAATAAATTTTATAGTACAAGTGGAATTCCAAAATTTATAATATAAATTTAAATTTTGATTTAATTGTTATAATAATTTTGTAAGATATTTAATAATTGAGTTTATTTAAATTTTAAATTTAGTTGTTAATAACGAATGTGAAATATTTACAATTATAAGTTGTATTTTGGAAAAAAAAAATTTAGTAAAATATTCACTGTTAAATTTGTAATTATATTTTTTCATTTATATATTGAAATAATTAAATGAATGACAACACAATGAAAATTTATTGTAAAATAAATTAAGTTGAGTGGCCTCTTATAAGGTCAAATTGTTAATGTCAGAATAAAATTAAAAGTTAACAAAATATTTTTTATGATTTACATATGTACAGATTCGATAAAACATATACAACAAATAATATAAAAACAATTAAAAAAAATTCAAATTTTTAACGGTTTATATGACCAAAACATACTTATAATTATCAATTTTATAGAATTTCATCATTATTTACTTCTTCAACGTGTGTCAATGGAATTAAAAATATTTAGTGAAATTTAGTCAATTAAAATCAAAATTCTACTTTAATTTTAGAAAATATTTTGCTATAGAAATTATATTAATGAAATTTATGCAATGATTAATGTTATAAGAGTCCGACTAGGCTACTCCATGGAGTAAAATGACTTGGTACTCCACGCCATATCTTCATTTTCAAAGTTCAAATAGTCAATTCGAACCTTCCAACATGTTCTCCATATTGAAATGTGCTTGGAGACCAAATTTTACATTTTTTGGAATTTTTTTACTATTTATTAAGCCACTTTGAAAATCTGAAAATCCTTATGAACAGTAAAAAACAGTAAAAATTTCTGGACCGCCGGATAAGTGATTTTCAAAGTGGCTTAATAAATAGTAAAAAAATTCCAAAAAATGTAAAATTTGGTCTCCAAGCACATATCAATATGGAGAACAACTTGAGCGGTTCGGATCGGTCGTTTGGATTTTCAAAATGGAAATAATGAGGCGTGGAGCACCAAGTCGTTTTACACCATGGCTTAACTAAGCCCAGCACATGTTATAATATGTTTATTGCTTAATTAAATGATTTTTGCACATTTAAATTACATGGCATTACATGCATGTTGCATACATGACTCACATCTTCTATGCATGAACATGAAACATGAACTCTTTATTCTTCAGTTAATGAAGATGCATGGGAATATGTCATCCGTTGGTCGATCATAACCGTTTAAATTAAGGAGCACTGCATTTATTGTCATGCACCCAAGTTTGATGAAAATTTGTTTTTATTTACCCATCCATCTAGTTGATCGAAAATTGAAGCATCGTATGGCCATAAACACTTCGTGTTGGATCGAAGCTCATACATAACAAAACTTTCGAACTTTTATGTCGGTTATGTTCAATATTCTCCCTTGATCATTTTAAAACATATTTGAAATGATTTCATTGTAGATCGACTGTTGATTTTTCATGTGAAAATGAACGGTCCGAAAATATTTTCTAAATTTGAAGGGACATATAATGATGAAAGTCTATAAAAAATGTCATGTATAAGTATTATTTGACCATCTAAGATGTAAAAATAAATAAAAAATAAAATCTTGAAATTTTTTTATATGTACTTGTTCGCACGAAAGCGCAACGCAAGTTTCGGTACGCTTGAGGGCGTACCTTTTAAAACCGCGCTTACACTTCACGAGTAAGGATTGCAAGTGTACAACCCCTATCGAGTAGTATAATCGGGTGTCGATCCACAGGGACGGGCAATTACTAGGTTAGAATTTACTAAACTCAATTAAAAACTAGAAGTGAGAAAGATTGGATTTGGTATTTAAGTTCCTAAAGGATCAATTCAAACAAATCGAATAATGCAAACAAATGTAATAAAATGCTAGAAGAAATGTAAACTGTGTTTTGATTATGGATAAAAGACGTTTCCAGGGTTTCAGACTTCATCTATGATCTGCCTCTAGTGGTACGGCCTAGTGGTACGGCCCGTACCAAGTTGGTAAGGCTAGGCCGTACAGACTTGGTAAGGCAAGGCCGTACCAGACTTGGTAAGGCAAGGCCGCACCACTCTGGTAAGACCCGTACTGGCTTCCCAGAACAGAGCTTACCAGTTCGAGTTGATGCATTTCTTGCTGGTACCTTGTGCTAAACTCTTTAGAAAGGTTCAATTGACCATACCTAAGGTTCCTAAGCCTCAACTCTCGTGTGTTGGATCAAGATCTAGGTTGGAATGCAATTGATTGCCTTTTAGGGTTTCTACACCTCAATTTTCATGTATTGGTACAGATCTACCCTAGCTGATTGATTGGAGACCTACGGTACTCTCTAATCTGTCGATTAGAGGGGAATTCAACCTCTCGGCTTCAATTCGAACAAGTCTACCCTAAGCAATTGATTTGGTTGAGAGATTGAGATGATCACATGACCTTGATAGGTTTGATCTAGACCTAGAGGTTCATCATACACAATCACAGCAAGCAAAGCAAGAGATAGCAAAGAAATCACAATCAATCAATCAAAAGAGTTCATACAAAGTACAAGTCAAAGAAAGTCAAAGCAAATCAAGAATTCATCTCAAAACCCTAGAAACTAAAATAACTACTCACAACACATGATCTGATCTAAAAATACAATAAAAGAGGTAAAGAAAGCCATGGATCGAAGAGATCGAGTGGAAGAGGCTTGATCCGTCGAGCTTCGCCTCTTTCCTCTTCCTTCCTTCTTGCTCCTAGCTCCTCAGCTCTCTTTCTCTCTTTTACTGTGCTCTCAAATGTCTCTGGAATGAAAGTTGGTCGAAATTGGAGAGCTCCCCGCCTTAAATAGCCTCTGCCAAGATTTGAATCTGTCAGGTCGCCTTTAGGTACGGCCCGTACCAAAGTGGTACGGCCTGGCCGTACCAGGCGTGATGAGCTGAAACTGGCTAAGTCTGGTAAGACCCGTACCAAGCCTGGTAAGGCCAGGCCGTACCAGATCATCCCAAATCGCCGTTTCTTCGTGTGTTTTGCTCCAAAACTGCAGAAAACAAACAAACACTCAGCAGTACCAAATTCTAAAGATATATCGATGAAATGCACATGATTCTGGTGAATTAGAGCACGAATCTGGTACTAAAACAGGCCTAAAATAGACTAAATATGCGAGGTATCAAATTCCCCCAAGCTGAACCTTTGCTTGTCCTCAAGCAAAAAGTTTTTAACTCGGGTAAAAGTGCTGGACAACTGTCATGTTAAGAAAATTTTATAATAAAATTTAAATCATTTGTTAATTTAGAATGGTTAAAACGGAATCGAAATCTGATCGACGAGCGAGAAATGGGAAATTAAAACACGTTAAATGGGTTTATATTGAATTTTAGAATTATTCGGACCATTGATCCATCCTAGCACGAATCGCGAAGCACCCTATTTAATAAACCCTAACCCCCCCTCTCTTCTCCCTTGTGTGTGGCCTGCCAACGAGAAAGAAAGAGAAAGAAAGAGAAAGAGAGAGAGAGAGAGAAGAAAAGAGAGAGAGAGCTCCGAAATCCCGTCGGATTGCGCCACCGTTCGAGAAATCGAGGTTGAAACCGAGAAGGCAGCTGTAGATCTCTCCTAGCCATTCTGTCGGTAATTTTTCTTTTCCCTTCTTCGTTTGAAAATCAGAGATTTCTCGAATCCGCGGTTTGTTCGTTTCAAACCCGAGATTAGAGTTAGAATTGATCGAACTCTAACTCCTTTGAGTTTCTCATCTCTCGTTTACCGATTTTCTCTGTGATTTCGTCTCCCAATTTGGATTTCCCAATTCTAGGGTTTTGATACCAAATCTCGAATTGAAACGCGGCATTGATTGATTAGGTTAGTCCGACCGACTAGACTTGTCCTCGGTGGGGTTACCGCTGGATCGGGAAAGGTTAGAACTTGTAATGATTAAATTGAGGTTTCGACCAAATTAGGGTTACACCAACCGGCCAATCGAATTGATGCGTAAACCAGAATAGCGAACCAGTACCGGAATGAGACCTAATTGAGATGGTATACGTAATGTAGGTGTAGGCTCGGGTGAGCAAAGGTTTGCGAGGCATTCCGAGGCGCCGGATCGATAGTTACGCGGTACGCCTATTGCCAGCAGGTGCGGGATTCTTGGACTTGTTTGATAATTTAGATTCATGAATTAAACTGCTTCCAATTGTCATGTTGAACTGCTTGATTGATTGCATAATCGAATTGTTTGAATCATATGCATAACCGTATTAATTTAGAAATGATATGTACTGAAATCGCCTTATTGCGGGCCGCAACAACTTCCATTACGGGCCGCAACCAACTGCGCAGCTTAAAATGCAGGCTGACAGCTCTCTGACTACTTTGTTGCGGGCCGCAATGAACTCATTGCGGTCCGCAATGAATGTAGCAGAATAAAGGATAATCTCTGAATACTTTGTTGCGGGCCGCAATGAATAGAGTAGAATTTAATAAACCCTCTGAATGCTTTGTTGCGGGCCGCAATGAGATCCATTGCGGGCCGCAATGAGAGCCTGAAAAATGTCAAATGGAGCTGGAAATTGTCTGGTAACTAAGTTGTGAGCCGCAATAACCCCATTTTAGTCCATAATGAATATTAGAGTTATATTTGCATGTTGAATGGTATATCGTTTGTTTGTGTGTTTTTTTGTTTTGGAACTACGGTCGAAAGTCCCCAACAATTTATGACTATCTAGGATGGTCGGTAATGTTTCGAAATCAACGCTGGGCGATGACTCGAAACCATGTGCGCATATGAGTACAATTAATCACTGCTGGGCAGTGATTGATTAAGATCAGTCAATGCTGGGCAATGACTGATCGTGACGGAGACTTTGGGTGACTGTGAGGAAACGAGGAAATGATGTCATATCCAGTCTGGGACAGGAATGACAGTTTGATTTGACGTGTTGTGAATTGACGATTCTGAGCTTATTGCATATGAATATCTATCTGATTATGAACCAGACCTTAGTTAATGGTTAAGCCAAAGCACTGCGGATGGGTGTCAGATAAAGGGTCCAGCTTGGTGGGCCATCTGTAGGGGTCAGTGACACTACAGATGTGGGTTGGAAAAAGGGTCCAGCTCGGTGGGACATCCGTAGGTGCTACCAGCTGTAATAAACTGAGTTAAGCCAGAAATGTGCGTGTTTGAAATTCATCTTGGAAATTCCGTAACTTGTGTTCCATTTGGTAAATTGTTGTCGATCATATGCACTTGTTTTATTTATGAATATGCATCTGTCTGAACTGCTTTTGTATGGTTTCATTTCTGAATATAGATTTTGATTGCAAGTCCAATAATCTAAACTGTGGCAAATTTCGCACTGGGAATTTATTCTCACCCCCACTCTTGGGTTATTTTACAGGATCTGGGGCGTCGGGATCCGGAGAGGCACGCGGGCTATAGACCCTTGGTAGTTGCCTATGTGTGGCCTAATCTACCCTTTTGTTGTATAGTTTAGGGTTAGGCTTGTATGATATTTGACCAGACTGTATAACCTTATATATGGATTTATATATATATATATATGCATAGGGATGTGTTTGATATTAATGAATTGTACATATTCTGATTGAACGGTTAATTGCCTTGTAAACATACACGGCGTTGTATGTTTACGGCAAGGAACTGTTGCGACCCGTGGCTACGGGGTGTGACAACAACTAAATCTAAATGCGGATACAAGCCTAAATGTGAAAACCTACGTGAGTCTGCTATAGTCAAGAATTTCTAGAATCGATTCGATACCATGAATACACACATCCATTGGTATTCACTCATACCAATGGATATTCCAAACTTTCTTAATTCGAAAATCCCAATTCCTAAAGGCACAGTTCAGTTTTTTCGAATGATCTCGTTCGATTCAATTCTAAGTTTGTTTCATCTTTTCAATTATTAAAAACATCTCAACTTAAGCAGTTCATTAATCAATCATGGGTTAGGTCCAGGTCATTCAGGTCTATCCTAATCACAACCAAATTGTTCAAAGTTATTCTCAATTCTAGCAGTTCACGCAAATTTTCACCTAATAATGCACGAAAATACGAAAAAATGCAAGAAAAATAACGGTAAAGTAAACATGACCTACATGCTAATGTCATCCCCCCAAGCTTAGCCTGAGCATTGTCCTCAATGCTTCAAGACTATGAGATAAAAGAAATAAAAGAAGCTCGGGGAAAAGAGAGCGAACCTGATCAGTCCTCGGAGAGGTCGTACCAGCGCCAGTCGCGCAACTCGTCCTCTATCCCAGCCACCCGCTGCTGGAGATCATGGAGTGCGGCGCCCTGCTCATAGAGTGCAACACCCTGCTCCTGACGCATGTCGTACATCAGCTGGTAGACATCCCGGATGGTGGGCTCAGTGACTGGAGGGGGATACACGGGTCTACCGTAGGAGGTGGAGGAGGTGGGTGAGCCAGTCTGGTACGTGTAAGGGCCAGCTCCATATGATGAGGTACCTGCATCAAAGGGTGAGACATGTACCTGCTCGGAGAAGGGGGGATCCTGGCCGGGGAATGAGTACACCAGAGGAGGAGAAAAGGGATGTGTCTGCTCGTCCTGAGCCTGGACTGGAGATGTGGTGGCATCAATCAACTCCTCATTGCCCGGCGGTGGTGGTGGTGGAGCCTCAGGGGTAGGCTGCACGCGGGGCGGACGGCGGAAAAACCAAGTGCTCCGGTCATCGAAGGAGAGAGTGACCGGAAAAGGCATGACATAGCTGGTCTGCATGTCAGGCATGCGCCATGCCCAAGCACCTCGCCCGTCGCGTCCTACTGCTGACTCGATGAACTTGTAGGTGCTGATTTGAGAGAGAGAGAGATGTCGGGCGCTCCTGCACTCGTCGTCGCCAATGATCTGGAGATGTAAGCGCTCGGCGATCAGAGTGACATAGGCAGAAATGGAGACAATGCCACCGACCTTGGGCTGCCTCTGGATGTCGAGCCAGTGGTGGATCATGGCGAGCATCAGATCGGGCCGCTCGAGAGTGCTGTCGGGGCGCAGCATATGATCCAGCAACCGCAGATCCTGGACATTGGCACGGGCGAACGTCTCACCACGTGCAAAGATGGTGCAACTGAGGATACGCAGCAGACATCGGATGACTGGGTGAGAGACGTACTCCTGTGGGAGTGATGGGATGACGTGGGGGCAGCAGCAGGAGAGTCCGCAGCCATCGGGCCAGTGGCGGTACGGCCTGGTCGGACCTGGGCTGGAGAGGCACGGCTTGGCCGTGCGAAGAGAAGAAGGACGGTGGTCCGACCGGTGCGAAGAGAAGAAGGGCGGGAGTGGTGGTGCGCTGGTGCTTCGGCCGGTGCTTGGTTGGGGTTCCTTGTGCTCGGGTTAGGGCAGAACGAGAGGTAGAGGGAGTGGAGAGGGAGAGAAGAGAGAGTAGAGCGGCAGGGGATGGGTACGGGGGGAGGTTAAATGGAAAAAAAAGGCGGCAGTTAATGCAACTGTTCACGTCACCGACCTAGGTACGGCCTGGCCGTACCAATGTGGTATGGCCTAGCCGTACCAAGTCAAATTTTTGTGGTTTCTCTCTCTCTGAACTTCTCAAGCCGCTCGTGATGCAATGCAGTAGAATGAATGCATGTCTATCTGTTCCTAAGATGCAAAACAGGTAAAAAATGGCTTGGGCTACCTCCCAAGGAGCGCTTGTTTTAGGTCTCAAGCTCGACCTTCCTTTCGCTAATTTTCGACTGGGGCCGGATCAGGTGGAACTGGGAGGATCACCCACTTCTGAGGTACACGAACCATGCGATCAAACTCTTGCATCAGAAGAATCCACATGATTTCTCCAAGGACCTTTATCGAGCACCCGATTGCGTCTATGTGAGATTTCCAATTCTCCAAGAGTTTGGCAATCCGATCAGATTTGAGATCTGCACTTATGATCACAGGAAAAGATCTATCTGGGTCCAGGAAGTCATACCTGAGGTTAGTGAGAAGAGGCTCGAGCTCAAGAATCGTCTGCTCTGTCTGGGCTGTTGCAGGGTCTGTGTGAGCTTTGTGCGTCCCATGTGCTATCTCTAGCTCCTCTGGCTGTGGTGCACGGTCCATGCAAGATGTATGCGGACCGTATGTCAGTTCCCTCAGGTTGTCAGCCTCTTTCTTCTTCCCTTCGTCAGCTTCTCCCACGCGGGTCGCGTCTGAGGTGGTGCGGGTCGCGTCCACAGAGTCTTCAGGTGGCGGCGCGGGTCGAGTTGGTCTGATGCGACCTGGGTCCACAGGTTCCTCCGTGGGCGACGCGGGTCGCGTCTCAATGATGCGGGTCGCGTCAGCTGGAGTCTGATCTGCTGGGAAGGTTGGTTCTTGGTATTTCGATGTAGTCTTTTTGGTCTCGGCTGGTCGTGTGGGCTCTGCACGGTCAGGGTGCTTAGTTTCTGCCACAGGTGGGGTCGGCACAGTCCGTGTAGAGTCTGAACAGCTCGTGTGCTCGGCGGTTGAGTCAATGGCTATGACAGGTCCCTGGCAATGAGTCTCACTTCTCAAAGTTATAGCTCTTTCCTCTCTTATGGGGTTGATCTCTGGTTGACTGGGCAGCCTTCCTGGTTGAGGTTGGCTTGAGATGACGATATGACTCAACTGCTCCAACAACTTGTTCCGAGCAGCCATTTGAGTAGACATGCTCTGCATCTGTTCCCACATCATCTGGTTTATCTTCCCTTGCTCGTGCATGATGTTGCTCATAGCGGGATCAATGTACGGCTCGGGTGGATCGGATTGAAATGCGCAGTTGTTCGAGTTGTAGAAGTTGCAATTGTTGATGCTGCTCGAGTAATTGTTGAAGGGTGGTCTCGAGAAGTGAGATGATTCGTAGCTGAGATAGTTGACCTGCTCAGTTTCCTCACTCCATCCTTGATTGTCATCTGCCTCCACGTTCATCCTGTCCAATTCTCTCTGCATGGCGTCCATCTTGGCATACAGCGCAGTGATTTGATCAACCTCATATTGGCCACTTCCTCGCGAATTGTAGTGGCTGGACCACTGTTGGTTTGTCGCCATGTTGTAAATCGGACCCATGACCGCTTGTTCCTGTAGAGAGAGAAAATAAAAATAAAAATAAAAATAAAATATACAAGATAAAATCTAGATTAACTAAGTAAGGTAAAATCTAACTAGGCAATTGGTTGCCGTCCCCGGCAACGGCGCCAAAAACTTGTTCGCACGAAAGCGCAATGCAAGTTTCGGTACGCTTGAGGGCGTACCTTTTAAAACCGCGCTTACACTTCACGAGTAAGGATTGCAAGTGTACAACCCCTATCGAGTAGTATAATCGGGTGTCGATCCACAGGGACGGGCAATTACTAGGTTAGAATTTACTAAACTCAATTAAAAACTAGAAGTGAGAAAGATTGGATTTGGTATTTAAGTTCCTAAAGGATCAATTCAAACAAATCGAATAATGCAAACAAATGTAATAAAATGCTAGAAGAAATGTAAACTGTGTTTTGATTATGGATAAAAGACGTTTCCAGGGTTTCAGACTTCATCTATGATCTGCCTCTAGTGGTACGGCCTAGTGGTACGGCCCGTACCAAGTTGGTAAGGCTAGGCCGTACCAGACTTGGTAAGGCAAGGCCGCACCACTCTGGTAAGACCCGTACTGGCTTCCCAGAACAGAGCTTACCAGTTCGAGTTGATGCATTTCTTGCTGGTACCTTGTGCTAAACTCTTTAGAAAGGTTCAATTGACCATACCTAAGGTTCCTAAGCCTCAACTCTCGTGTGTTGGATCAAGATCTAGGTTGGAATGCAATTGATTGCCTTTTAGGGTTTCTACACCTCAATTTTCATGTATTGGTACAGATCTACCCTAGCTGATTGATTGGAGACCTACGGTACTCTCTAATCTGTCGATTAGAGGGGAATTCAACCTCTCGGCTTCAATTAGAACAAGTCTACCCTAAGCAATTGATTTGGTTGAGAGATTGAGATGATCACATGACCTTGATAGGTTTGATCTAGACCTAGAGGTTCATCATACACAATCACAGCAAGCAAAGCAAGAGATAGCAAAGAAATCACAATCAATCAATCAAAAGAGTTCATACAAAGTACAAGTCAAAGAAAGTCAAAGCAAATCAAGAATTCATCTCAAAACCCTAGAAACTAAAATAACTACTCACAGCACATGATCTGATCTAAAAATACAATAAAAGAGGTAAAGAAAGCCATGGATCAAAGAGATCGAGTAGAAGAGGCTTGATCCGTCGAGCTTCGCCTCTTTCCTCTTCCTTCCTTCTTGCTCCTAGCTCCTCAGCTCTCTTTCTCTCTTTTACTGTGCTCTCAAATGTCTCTGGAATGAAAGTTGGTCGAAATTGGAGAGCTCCCCGCCTTAAATAGCCTCTGCCAAGATTTGAATCTGTTAGGTCGCCTTTAGGTACGGCCCGTACCAAAGTGGTACGGCCTGGCCGTACCAGGCGTGATGAGCTGAAACTGGCTAAGTCTGGTAAGACCCGTACCAAGCCTGGTAAGGCCAGGCCGTACCAAGCCTGGTAAGGCCAGGCCGTACCACGTCTGGTAAGGCCAGGCCGTACCACGTCTGGTAAGGCCAGGCCGTACCAGATCATCCCAAATTGCCGTTTCTTCGTGTGTTTTGCTCCAAACCTGCAGAAAACAAACAAACACTCAGCAGTACCAAATTCTAAAGATATATCGATGAAATGCACATGATTCTGGTGAATTAGGGCACGAATATGGTACTAAAACAGGCCTAAAATAGACTAAATATGCGAGGTATCAGTACTGTTGTACATACATTAGGTGATTAGTATATATCAAACTTTTGTGCCGTCCGATAAGGGAAGAATGGTCTTGATTTATTCATTTTGATTAGTTGTGAGTAAAGCTTCTCAATACTCTGAGGTAACATAATATTTCTGTTTAGATCCAGCGGTAAATAATGCATAGGATCCTTTGATATTGGTGCGTAAAGATGATCACATGACCCGATCTAAGCACAAATTTTATGTTACCTCAGAGTATATGAATTCTTTATTTAACTCTTAACTTTTCTAGCTGTTAATGCTATATGGTTATGTTTTGAACTATATCTTGGTTTGGTTCTCTATTGTAGAGAGCAGTTAAAAACCAATGAATAATGTAATTATATATTTCAGCAATGAAATGGGCTAATAGCCTCTTAAAAAAAAAAACTCTTAACTTTTCATTTTCCTCTTCTCTATGTGCGCAGCTGACATTTTAAAAATACCCTAAGTTAATTACAAATTATTAACTCTGCCCATGAGTCGCTGGTTTTATTAAATATGTCCAAACTGGCCAATAATTGGCCGGTTCCGATTAAAATTCGATTAATGGCGGGACCGGCCAATAATTGGTCGGTCCTGTGATTTTTTTTTTTTTTTTTTAGAGAAAAATAGCTAAAATGCTGAAATGAAATCTAACATACAAAAATCAAATTGTTTTTTAAATATTTGTTAGAAAATATGTTACGAATAGGGCCAATTTTGTGCTAAAATACGGTAAATTTACTAAAATGCTGAAATTACAATAATTATGTAGAATTATGCTAAAATACGGTAAATTACGATAAATTACGTATGAATAGGACCAATTTTGTGCCATCTTTCATAATCATAAAAAATAGTAAAAAAATTCCAAAAAATAATAAAAATTGGTATTCTACAAGTTCATTATATAACTAACTTACTGAGCTACGTAGATTGGAGAATAGAAATGAAAATCTTAATCGGAAACTTCAACTGAAGTTTTGAGGCTCTTCTCTTTGTTTTTTGGCGAATCTGAATTTGGAAATCTAGTGAAGCAGTTTGGACGCATGCGCACTTTCGCAAGCTTTCCGAAAAGTGGTCATTTGCTGAAATCGGACACTCGAGCGCCGTTTTATGGCCGTTTGAAGTTTCGTCGTCGTCTTTCGCTTTTTCAGTGAAGATATAATCCCTATTCGTACGTAATTTAGCATAATTTAGTGTATTCTAGCATAATTCTACATAATTATTGTAATTTCAAGTAATTTAGTGTAATTCAGCATAAATCAAGTAATTTAGCATGTTTTAGTATAAATATGCTAATTATATATAAAAAATGTAATCTAGCGAATATTTTAAAAAAAATTCGATTTTTTAGTGTTATATTTCAGCATTTTAGCTATTTGTCTCTTAAAAAAAAGTTAACATAATTTAGCGTATTTTAGTATAAATATGCTATCAAAAAAAGTAATTTAACAAATATTAAAAAAAACAATTCGATTTTTTTGTGTTAGATTTCATTTCAGCATTTTAACTATTTCCTCTAAAAATAAAAAATAAAAATTATGGGACCGGCCAATTATTGGTCGGTCCCGCCATTAATCGAATTTTAATCGGAACCGGCCAATTATTGGCCAGTTTGGATATATTTAATAAAATCAGCGACTCGTGGGCAGATTTAATAATTTGTAATTAACTTAGGATATTTTAAAAATGTCAGGTGCGCAGCCACCTAGTGTTTTGCAAACGGGTAAGGGCGGGCGGGCGGGCACGGGCAAAACCCGGGACGGGTCACGGGCAAAACCTGGGACGGGTCACGGGCAACGCGGGTCACGGGCGACACGGGACGGGTTAGCACGGGTATTTTTTTGAAAAACCCTACCCGGCCCCTCTCAAACCCCCCGGGCAACACGGGTCACGGGCAACACGGGTCACGGGTAAGCGGGTTTAGGTCCGGGTAGAACGGGTCTGGTCCGGGTGAGTATTTTTTTTTTTTTTTTTTAGGCTGCTGTTTTTTTTTCTGTTTTTTAGGCTGCTGAGCTGCTGAGCTGCTCCGCTGCTGCTTTTTTTTCTGTTTTTGTTTTCTTTTTAAACCAATAAAATACAAATCAAAATTCATTTAACATGATTGCTGTAACACCGTGAACTTTTAAAATTCAGATTTAATTAAAATGATAAGTGGTAAATTGAATAATATATATATACGTATATACGAATTTAGTGACGTGGATGGGGAACAATAATTATACGATAAATTGTGTTAAGAGAGAAGAGTAAAATGTGTAAGAATTCAATTATATCGAATATGGGACAAGTGTGAGGTTTTATTTACAAAATTGTAAACTTACAAGTGGGGCCCTTTGTCATTTTCTCCTTTCTCCTTCTCTTTTCTTTCTTTCTTTTCCTGCCTCCTTTTCTTTTCCTGGTTCCGTCAACGAGAGAAAGAACGAGAGAGTGAGAGAGAGTGAGAGAGAGACCCCCCGGTGACCATTTCGCCCAAAAATCGAGATTCCGAGAGAGGAGCTTGAATCTCGCATCCTCACCCGATTGGTTGGTAAATTCCCTCTCTATTTCTCTCTCATTTCGAGTTTTCGTATTTCTAGGGTTTCGGTGAAAACCCGTAGAATTGCACCAAATTGATTGTACTATGCCTTTGTTGTTTCTAAAGTGTTTATTTGTCGATTTCGTGTTCCAATTTGTAACCAAATTTCCGATTTATGGACTTCCCCGAAATCGATTTGAGTTTTGGTACCGTTCTCTTGAATTGAATCAAACCTGACCCGAATCGTGTTTGTGAGTGAGTCGGTGCCCTAATGACTAAGTTAATCGATAACCAAACCGAATTGTGACTATTTATGCCTTAAACCCTAGAATTAGTGAATACATAAAGTTAAGGGTTTAATCCGCAAAAGTGTCTGAATTTGAGTGAATTGACCTGTGAATAGATCCGCACGAGCACGCGTAGTGGAATAGACGAGCTTATTGAGTCGCAAGATCGCGGACCCTCTACGTGCCCTACATAACCAGGTGCGGGGGTTCACGGGATTTGTTTTGGGATTTATTTCGTAGAACTAAATAACGGTGCATATAACTTATATATTGATGGCTTGATTGAATATACGTTGCATATCATCATGTTGAATCTCTGATTGAAAGCATTAGTTGTCGCATTTGCATGAATTGCATATTAATATAATTGAATTGTTATATCTGTGATGATTCTCATGTTGGTATGGTTTATCGATTTCTGTTCTATCGTGTTGGATAAGTGAATGGAACCACAGTACTGAATTGAATTGAATGATTGAAGTGAACAGTGAATTGTAAAGTCTAATTAGCTACTAGACTTTACTCCAGGACCCTTATACGCATCTGGTGAATGGCCCTAGTGAACCCAGTACCGGTTGGGTAAGGGATAAGTGTAGTGTGATTGCAGGTAGTGAAACTGTGGTTCTGTGGTTCAGTGGTTCAAGTGGTTCAGTAAAAAGTTTATTTGTTCTCGTTTAACAAAGTGACATTCTGTTGCATAGTCGCGAGATATGCTAGTGATTATTCGAATTGATTTTGTGATGTGAATGTATAACTTGAAACCAGGTAAGAGAATTGTTAAGCCAGATGGGATAGATTGTTGATATCTATCGTTGTTAACCGGACTGTGCAAAGTTACTAGTTAAGCCCCAAGAATTCTGGAAATCCTTTGATTACTTTTGAATGAAATAATAGTTGGAATTCGTTTGAATCGGTGTGTGAGCATATGCATGTTATCTTGACTGATTGATTAACTGAATAATTAGATGCGGTAATTGTTTAGTTCTAGTAATGGGTTTCTTACAAATCCAGTAGCCCTATAAATTCCGCACTGAGAAAACGGATGACAAGTTTTCTCACCCCCATCCCCTCGGGGAATTTTTCTTCTTTTTAAATAAATGTGTGCAGGTAAACGCGAGTAAAAAGGGGCACTCGGGCGCGACAAGTGAGGCCTAAGCCGCATAGATAGGGTATGCCCTGTAGATTTAACCATCCCGGTATTTTGTGGTGTAACCAAATTAAACAGGCCTTGTTATTTGTAAATTTGATAAGACATGTTGTTTCTGCGAAATATTTATGAATATGTTGCTTGATCGTTTCCGTTTATTTCGATTTTAGATTTGCATGGTTTAAATGTCTTAAATACATGTGAGGTGGTGTTTAAATTGCTAGTGAAATGGGGTTAGATTGTTTACATAATAAGGGGATTGATCGGGTTTGAAAACGGGGTTGAAATGGCATGAAATGGGCAAAGGAATGAATTCAGTAGGCTTATTGCGGGCCGCAATAACCTTATTGCGGGCCGCAATAAAGGAGACAGAGCCGGAAAATGGCTCTGGATGAATCTGTGTATATCATTACGGGCCGCAATTAATTGATTGCGGGCCGCAAGGAGAGGAGACAGAACGTAAAATTCAGCTGGGAAATTCGTATATGGATTGCGGGCCGCAACCATTTCCTTGCGGGCCGCAACGACAGTGGGGTTTTGAGTCAGAGGAATTATTGCGGGCCGTAAGAGGGGTGGTTGCGGGCCGCAACAACTTGAGTCAGAAACTAGAAAGAAAAGCAGAAGGAAATTCGAGTAGAGGTTGCGGGCCGCAATGGGCCCTACTGCGGGCCGCAATGGATGTTCTGAATTCACTGTTTTGAGTATAAATGGGCCGAATTGAATCGGATTTGAACCAAATTTGTTTTAAATCAAATCATATAATGTGTGTATGAATTTTAAAGTGTTTGGTTGAGTAGATTATATCGTACATGCCTTGTGAATATACGGGCAACTGTATATTCACGGCGAGAACTGCGCGACCCCCTGTTCCGGGGTGTGACAATTGCATATTTGAACTCAATAATTTTTGTGATACTAAAATCAAAATCAAAGTTACGAATTATTTTAAAACAATATTGCTTAAATCAATTACTTTAAATTTTGAACAATAAAATATAAATTAAAAATTTCTTAAATCAATTACTTTAAAATATTTTAAATCAATTACTTTAAAACAATAAAATATAAATCAAAAATTTCTTAAATCAGTTACTTTAAAAATAATAATGAATTATTTGAAAACAATAGATTAAAAAATAAAAGTTACCCTCCTCCTTTATTCCGGGTTGGGACCGGCTATGTAAAATAACATAGGCGGAGTTCTAACTTTTTTTTTGTTAGTAGTTCTTCTTTAAAATGAATAATTTAAAAACTAATTGAAATGTTTAGAAATTAATGATTTAAAGAATAACCATAAAGATTAAAAGAGGTTAGAAATTTATACCGACACTACCTATCTAGAAGGTAGCATTCATATACCATTGGTCGCTCTCTTCCGCACCGTCTGAATCCGAATTAGCCTCGGCCCGCGGCTCGGTACCACTTTCTTCGGTGTCGACTCCGGATGATGATGGTTGATGATCGCGATATTGCTTGCGATTTTCAGCATCAATCCAATCTTTCAAGCACACAAGTCTCTCAAAAACATGTGGACCCAACTTACTACGTTTGTCGGAGAGGATCCTGTTCGCCGAACTAAAACAACTTTCGGAAGGGACGGTTGACACGGGCACGACAAATACGTCACGGGCCATCATCGCGAGGACTGGATAGTGAGTTGCATTCCTCCTCCACCACGCCATGATGTCAACCTGTTCACTTTCGTTGCGCATCGAAGTATAGCTCAATAACTCGTTTGTGGCTGTATACGGGTCGCTCTCCAACTGGAAATCTGCTAATAATCCACCACTGCTGGTGCTCCTGGAAGTGGAACTATTAAAAAATAAAAAAAATTAGTGGACAAATAATGTAGATATTATAAATAATAAAGATTAATAAATATTCATACCTAGCGGCAGCATAGGAGGAAGACGCTTGGTTTTGGTTGTCACCCATTCTTGAGTTGTATAAGTTAAACATCTCATCGAACTTCGAATTCACATATGTATCCACCCCGGTTTTGTCTAAATGTATATTACGATCGTGAATACCTTCTTGTATGCCGGGTTGAGGCAGCTTGCGATAATGGCCAGGAGGGATACATCTTCCCAATATTTTAGGAATTTTTGTTTCATGGCATCTACGATCGGCGTGAGAGAGGGGTCATTGCTTTCAGCTACTTCCAAGTCACGATACACCTTGGAAATTTGGTAGATATTTTTGAGCAACTCAAATGCCGTCGGTGAGTACGAGCAGGATAGTTTGACAGTTGCTGTAAAAAAGGTTCCTAGAAAATTCTTAAGCCTTTCTAGTTGCAACCATTCTTCGCGGGTGGGTTCCAATTCCATTCCCTCGGGGGTGGAGCTTCTCAAAAACTCCCCTATGGCAACTGAGTAAGGAAGGCATCGGTTCAACATCCTGTAAGTGGAGTTCCAACGGGTATCTATATCCCAAGGTACTCTCAACCTGCTCAATCCAAACTGGCTACACAAAATCGCAAACCGTTGTTTTCTTTCTTGGTTTGAAACAATGTGGGCAAGAGCTCCCTTAAATTTAATTATCAATTGTTTTACGGCTTCTGTTTTAAGGCCGTCCTTCACGACGAGGTTAAGTATGTGGCAAGCACACTTTTGGTGGAACATTTCACCATTCATGATTGGGTTCAGTGACCGTTTAAAAATCTCAATGGAAGCTACGTTGTTGCTAGCATTATCGAATGAAATAGAAAAAATCTTGTTCTCTGTGTCTCTTTTAAGGTTATACTCTTGTAAAACCTCAATAATGGATCTGTAAATTACACTAGAAGTGTGGGGGGAATCCAAAACTCGAAAACTTAATACCCTTTTTTGTAACACCCAAAGATCATCGATCCAATGCCCGGTAATACAAGAGTACCCAAGTCCATGTTTACCGGTAGTCCAGATATCAGAGGTAATTGAGACCTTATTGGGTTGATATGCAAATATAGCTTGTAGATCATTTTTTGTACTGGTAAATTGGTTTTTTATTTCATTAACTATCTTTCTATGATGTAACCTCTTGTACATTGGTTGACCACACCCCCGAATGACCAACCGGGCAAAACTCATGCAACCACCCTGTCACACCCCAAATCTGGAGGTGCGACGTGTTCTTACCGCGTCTATCTTGCCATTCAATATACGTAACCTAAGGCATGGATCTTTTTATGCATTGCCAATAGCATCCATTATTTTCCCACATCTCAATTTAATTACAATAATTATCTGACATTTTACAGTGGATGATGCTAGAGATATATTCTCTGCACCCTGTCAGATATAATAAACCAAGTCCCAAACCTTTAGATGACCTTGCTGTCAATTTGAACCCCAAAAACGTTTCTCTGTCTTCGTCTAACGAACCTGCGAATCCCACAAGGGGAAACGGGTGAGAAATAATAATATTATCCCTCAGTGCGAAATTGCCACAGTTTAGATTATTGGACTTGCAATCAGAATTTATATTCAAAAATGAAACCATACAAAATCAGTTCAGACAGATGCATATTCATAAATAAAACAAGTGCATATGATCGACAACAATTTTCCAAATGAAACACAAGTTACGGAATTTCCAAGATGAATCTCAAACACGCACGTTTCTGGCTTAACTCAGTTTATTACAGCTGGTAGCACCTACGGATGTCCCACCGAGCTGGACCCTTTTCCAACCCACATCTGTAGTGTCACTAACCCCTACAGATGGCCCACCAGCTGGACCCTTTATCTGACACCCATCCGCAGTGCTTTGGCTTAACCATTAACTAAGGTCTGGTTCATAATCAGATAAAAATTCGTATGCATTAACTCAGAATCGTCCATTCGCAACGCGTCAAACCAAACTGTCATTCCTGTCCCAGACTGGATATGACATCATTTCATCGTTTCCTCACAGTCACCCAAAGTCTCCGTCACGATCAGTCATTGCCCAGCATTGACTGATCTTAATCAATCACTGCCCAGCAGTGATTAATTACTCTCATATGCGCACATGGTTTCGAGTCATCGCCCAGCGTTGATTTCGAAACATTACCGACCATCCTAGATAGTCATAAAATTGTTGGGGACTTTCGACCGTAGTTCCAAAACAAAATAACACAAACAAACGATATACCATTCAACATGCAAATACAACTGTAATATTCATTTCGGACTGAAATGGGGTTATTGCGGCTCGCAACTTAATTACCCGAAAATTTCCATCTCTTATTGGCATTTTCCAGGCCCTCATTGCAGCCCGCAATGGCTGTGGTTGCGGCCCGCAACAAAGTACTCCATTCTCAGCCAGAGAGTATTTCATTCTGCTACGTTCATTGCGGCCCGCAATGAAATTATTGCGGCCCGCAATGAAATTATTGCGGCCCGCAATGAAATTATTGCGGCCCGCAACAAAGTATTCAGAGAGTCAGTTAGCCTATATTTTCAGCTACGCTGTTGATTGCGGCCCGTAATGGGAGTTGTTGCGGCCCGCAATAAGGCGATTTCAGTACATATCAGTTATAATTTAATACGGTTATGCATATGATTCAAACAATTCGATTATGCAATCAATCAAGCAGTTCAACATGACAATTGGAAGCAGTTTAATTCATGAATCTAAATTATCAAACAAGTCCAAGAATCCCGCACCTAATATCGTAGAGCAACAGGTAAGGTCACTAGCGATCTGTTCTTTCTGAGCATTCCATCTCATCAATCTCTTTCGTAATTATGCCTACTTTAAAACAATATATTTTGAAATCAATATTTGTAACATTTTCATCTTATTTTCTAATTTCACATTTTCTGTACCAAGCCCGAATGTCAAGTTCAATAATTCTATGATTTACTTCTTTTCTTTGTTCTCCTTTTCTAGTCAAAGGCTCAAAGACCACAGGTCAAAAAGGCACAGCCACTCAAACAAAAATCAAGGCGCAAAGCCACAGGTCAAGCAAGAAAGGCACGAAGGCCACAAGTCAAGGCAACAGCCACTCAACAGAAAAAGGCACACGGCCAACAGAACAGAAAAGGCTCCAAGGCCACAAGTCAAGGCACAGCCACCACACAAGAAGAAGGCACACGGCCACAGGTCAGAACGAAAAGGCACGAAGCCACAGGTCAAGGCAACAGCCACAAGCCACAAGGCAAAAGTCCAACAAGGAAAGGTCAAGATTACCGGGTGAAGAGCAAAACCGCACGGCCCGAGTCACTCGGTCGGTTCCGGGGAACCTCGTCTCGCCTCCGACCGTCAAAATCAGCAGCAGCTCCACACATCCGAGGCAACAGCCAGTCAGGGTCAGCACCACACACAAACTCGCAGCCCACCCATCAGAGGGCCCAAGGATCAGAGAGAGAGAGAAGAGCAAGAAAGAGAGAAGAGAGTGAAGTGGAGAAAGAACAAGAGAGAGAGTGGGGTAGAAAGAGCCAGCGAGAGAGAAGGGAGAAGGAGAGTGTGAAAAGGAGAAGAAGGCAGGAGGGGCTATAGCTCCGGATCTCAATAAAAATTTAATTCCAATTTGCAATTTAACCCTCAAGTTTTATTATTTCACAAATGTAACACCGTGAACTTTTAAAATTCAGATTTAATTAAAATGATAAGTGGTAAATCGAATAATATATATATACGTATATACGAATTTAGTGACGTGGATGGTGAACAATAATTATACGATAAATTGTGTTAAGAGGGAAGAGTAAAATGTATAAGAATTCAATTATATTGAATATGGGACAAGTGTGAGGTTTTATTTACAAAATTGTAAACTTACAAGTGGGGCCCTTTGTCATTTCCTCCTTTCTTCTTCTCTTTTCTTTCTTTCTTTTCCTGCCTTCCTTCTCCCTTTCTTTTCCTGGTTCCGCCAACGAGAGAAAGAACGAGAGAGTGAGAGAGAGTGAGAGAGAGACCCCCCGGTGACCATTTCGCCCAAAAATCGAGATTCCGAGAGAGGAGCTTGAATCTCGCATCCTCACCCGATTGGTTGGTAAATTCCCTCTCTATTTCTCTCTCATTTTGAGTTTTTGTATTTCTAGGGTTTCGGTGAAAACCCGTAGAATTGCACCAAATTGATTGTACTATGCCTTTGTTGTTTCTAAAGTGTTTATTTGTCGATTTCGTGTTCCAATTTGTAACCAAATTTCCGATTTATGGACTTCCCCGAAATCGATTTGAGTTTTGGTACCGTTCTCTTGAATTGAATCAAACCTGACCCGAATTGTGTTTGTGAGTGAGTCGGTGCCCTAATGACTGAGTTAATCGATAACCAAACCGAATTGTGACTATTTATGCCTTAAACCCTAGAATTAGTGAATACGTAAAGTTAAGGGTTTAATCCGCAAAAGTGTCTGAATTTGAGTGAATTGACCTGTGAATAGATCCGCACGAGCACGCGTAGTGGAATAGACGAGCTTATTGAGTCGCAAGATCGCGGACCCTCTAAGTGCCCTACATAACCAGGTGCGGGGGTTCACGGGATCTGTTTTGGGATTTATTTCGTAGAACTAAATAACGGTGCATATAACTTATATATATTGATGGCTTGATTGAATATACGTTGCATATCATCATGTTGAATCTCTGATTGAAAGCATTAGTTGTCGCATTTGCATGAATTGCATATTAATATAATTGAATTGTTATATCTGTGATGATTCTCATGTTGGTATGGTTTATCGATTTCTGTTCTATCGTGTTGGATAAGTGAATGGAACCACAGTACTGAATTGAATTGAATGATTGAAGTGAACAGTGAATTGTAAAGTCTAATTAGCTACTAGACTTTACTCCAGGACCCTTATGCGCATCTGGTGAATGGCCCTAGTGAACCCAGTACCGGTTGGGTAAGGGATAAGTGTAGTGTGATTGCAGGTAGTGAAACTGTGGTTCAGTGGTTCAGTGGTTTAAGTGGTTCAGTGAAAAGTTTATTTGTTCTCGTTTAACAAAGTGATATTCTGTTGCATAGTCGCGAGATATGCTAGTGATTATTCGAATTGATTTTGTGATGTGAATGTATAACTTGAAACCAGGTAAGAGAATTGTTAAGCCAGATAGGATAGATTGTTGATATCTATCGTTGTTAACCGGACTGTGCAAAGTTACTAGTTAAGCCCCAAGAATTCTGGAAATCCTTTGATTACTTTTGAATGAAATAATAGTTGGAATTCGTTTGAATCTGTGTGTGAGCATATGCATGTTATCATGACTGATTGATTAACTGAATAATTAGATGCGGTAATTGTTTAGTTCTAGTAATGGGTTTCTTACAAATCCAGTAGCCCTATAAATTCCGCACTGAGAAAACGGATGACAAGTTTTCTCACCCCCATCCCCTCGGGGAATTTTTTCTTCTCTTTAAATAAATGTGTGCAGGTAAACGCGAGTGAAAAAGGGGCACTCGGGCGCGACGAGTGAGGCCTAAGCCGCATAGATAGGGTATGCCATGTAGATTTAACCATCCCGGTATTTTGTGGTGTAACCAAATTAAACAGGCCTTGTTATTTGTAAACTTGATAAGACATGATGTTTCTGCGAAATATTTATGAATACGTTGCTTGATCGTTTTCGTTTATTTTGATTTTAGATTTGCATAGTTTAAATGTCTTAAATACATGTGTTTAAATTGCTAGTGAAATGGGGTTAGATTGTTTACATAATAAGGGGATTGATCGGGTTTGAAAACGGGGTTGAAATGGCATGAAATGGGCAAAGGAATAAATTAAGTTAGGCTTATTGCGGGCCGCAATAAAGGAGACAGAGCCGGAAAATGGCTCTGGATGAATCTGTGTATATCATTACGGGCCGCAATTAATTGATTGCGGGCCGCAAGAAGAGGAGACAGAACTTAAAACCCAGCTGAGAAATTCGTATATGGATTGCGGGCCGCAACCATTTCCTTGCGGGCCACAACGACAGTGGGGTTTTGAGTCAGAGGAAATTCGAGTAGAGGTTGCTGTTCGTGTTTTTCTATAGCTTATTATGAACCCTAATACACCTAATTTGATTGCAAGCATACAATCTTGCCAAGTAGTATTTCGGGTGTCGAATCCACAGGGACAACTCGTAAAGTACTGGTTCTCACCAATTCATTAAGCTAGACAGACAAAGTTTGGTTTGGTTTCTAAATCTAATTAAGTTGAAAGAAGCAAATAATAAATGTTTTGGGTCTGATTCAAGTGTAGGAGTTCCAGGGGCTTTGGCATTTCTATCCACTAGGGTCTCAATCTACTCGATTCGTGTTTCTAAAGCGTGCGTGGGTGTTCTGTCTAAAGTGATAATAGCGTGCACTTCACGGTTAAGTACTTCGTGTGCTAATATCGTACTTTTAGGTTACCTCGGACTTCTCGGTTAAGTACTTCGTCCTAATAACCTATTCTTTACTCTTTTTGTTCGGGGAGTTAATGCAAGTGATTTTTAGTCATTGAAAAATCCCTAAATCCATGAATTGAAGGAGTAAGGTTAAACCACACAATCCATGCATAAATCAAGCTTTAAAAGAGTAAATTACTAATAGTCAATAAAATTCACAAATCGAGTAAGAAAGAGTGCACCTAGTTTCGAGTTTTACGTGTCATCGCCCCTAGAGAGGAGATTAGCCTCTCATAAGGGCGCAAATAGTTACAAATGGGATAAACAGTTTGTTACCAAAGCCAAGAAAGAAGAAAATAGAGTAGAGAATACAAATCCAAGCACAAATCTCTTCTCCCTTGAGCTTCTCCTTCTCCAAATCACCTTAGAGCTCAAACCCTAGCTCTTGAGGTTGCTCCTAGTTCTAAAGAAGTGTGTAAAATGGTGGTCTCCTCCTTGGGGAAGAAGGGTCTCTCTTATAAAACGATTCTGGGTTTGTAGCAGCTGAAAATAAGGAAGCAGTGAAGAATTTGTGGGTCGCAATAAATTATCGCAGGTCGCAATAATGGTGCAAAATTGTGGCAGTGAGCTTTTTTTAGTAGAAGTTGAGTTATTGTGGGTCGCAATAAGTTATTGCAGGTCGCAATTTTCCTCTGTTACTTGTCTCTACATGCCGTCTAACTTCCGATCGTGTCCGGACTTGCTCCAAATTATTCCCATTTGCGTCTAGTACCTGAAAATACATGAAAACATAGCAGAATCTCGAACTTGGTGCATTATCTAAACTAAATGGCTTTAAACCAACAAAAGGGGATAGATTTAGAGACCAAATCCTACTTAAAAGATATATGAAATTTAGGCTTATCAAATTCCCCCAAACTTAGTTCTTGCTTGTCCCTAAGCAAGTCTTAGCTCAAGAGCCGAGGGCTGGTCTCTCTACTAACAAAGTTCTAAAGAAAAGTCATAATCCTACATGCAAAAGATAATGGTTGTTTTGAAAAGTCATGATAAACTTTTTAAAGGAAAAACTCTCAAATTCACAAGACATTTGCTCGGAAGTTTGGATAAACAAATTTGAGGATGCTTTATCATTTCCGATTCACTCCACGGGTGCCTTTTCTAAGTATAACCCCCAACCATTCTTTTCACATTGCCCCGTACTTTATGATTTTCGAAAAGATCGCGAGTTTCTTAATTTTTGCCCCCCTACAAATGGAGTCTTACACTCAAAAATTTATCCAATGAAGTTTGAAAGAAAGTTCATGTTAATCCTGAACCTCGCGCTTTTTACTTCGAATTGACTTCGAATTCCTTTGAAATTTTCAATTTCTGCGCTCTTGAGGCTGCCTCGTGCCGTATGTGGTATATTTGCCCGTGGACTAAGTCCTAGCACTTATTGAGGCTTAGAGTTTACTTCTTTCTTTTTCTTTTCTTTTCTTTTCGTCTTTTTTTTTTTTTGTGTGTGTGTCGAGCGTGTAGCTTCGCGTGCAACACGCAACCAAGTGAGATCCTAATAATGAATTAGTCATATATATTTTTGGATCCACCGGCTACTACACCACTCTCTCTTGATTAGTCACATTGATTTTTGGATTTTTGAGGGTTCGGTTCCAATTGTAGGACAAGTCCAAATTCAAAAACCTTTAATCCCAAGAAAATCATAAAATACCAAACCTTAACTTCCATCGTGGTTTCCAATTCAATTCACCGTGGGTTAGTTTAGAAATGGTTGATCAATTTTCTTTATTTCCAAACAAGATCAATTCCTTTGAGAATTTTTTCTTTTCAAAATTTTTCAGATTTTTCAAAATTATCCATCAAAACACAAAAGAAAATAAAAGAAAGTAAATAGAAGTCATGCAAACCCTACATGCAAATGCAGATACAATCTCAATTTCCCTCCCCCAAACTTAAACCGAGCATTGGCCGCAATGCTCCAAGCAAGTCATAAAGCAAAAGAAATGAGACATGAAAATCTTACAATGGGTGATGGTGATGTTGCGGGGATTGACTCAAACGGACCCCCCGGGTGGCGGGGAGAGAGAGTAGTGGAAGGTGGAGGGAGAGGAGAGAGAGGCGTGGCAGCGGCGGCTGGAAAGGAGAGAAAGAGGGAAAAGAAAAAAAATGCGAATGGGGAAAGAGAAAGAGAGAAATGGCGAAATGATCTCTTTACTCTCTGGTGGGATTTTGGTCGTTTTTTTTTTTTTTTTTTTTCGCCTCTGGTCTGATTTGGGCACCATATTGCGACCCGCAAAAATGGAGATTGCGACTCGCAAAATTTTTTTTTTTTTTTTTTTTTTTTTTTAGTACCCAGCTCTGTGATTTCCTCTCTGGTGTGATTTGGGTACCTTATTGCGACCTGCAAAAAATGAGATTGCGACTCGCAATATGGCCTCTATTTCAGTCCAGTGAAACAAAAATAACAACAAAAGCAAAAACAAAACAAAACAACAAATATGCCTGTGCTCCCTTCCAAAATGCGCTCTATTTAATGTCGTGAGCTCGACTCTCCTTTGCATCACATGGATGGTGCATCGACGAGAGACACGTCCACTTTGTCTCCTATTGGTGCCCCTTGGGTGTAGTGCTTGAGTCTTTGACCGTTCACCTTAAAAACCCCAGTCCGTTCACTCCAAATTTCCACCGCTCCATGATTAAAAACCTTTTTCACTTGAAACGGTCCGTGCCATCGAGACCTCAACTTGCCAGCAAAGAATTTGAGACGGGAATTAAACAACAACACCCAATCCCCTTCCGTAAATATCCTCCTTAGAATGCGTTTATCATGCCAATTCTTCGTTTTTTCTTTGTAAAACTTTGCATTTTCGTAGGCTTCCAAACGCAATTCTTCAAGGTCGGTGATTGCTTTTTCTCCCTCGGGATTAGTTATTGCATGCCATAACGGATCATCGATTACAATCTTCTCAAGTTCTCCCGCCACCATGGCATCGATCACATCAATCCTGCAAATAACATCTCCTTTAGATGGATATTTCATAGACTTGTTTACATCAAAAACAATTTTTTCCTCTCCAATCTCAAAGGTGAGTTTACCATTTTTAACATCAATTAGGGCTCCCGCAGTTGCTAGGAAAGGACGACCCAATAAAAGTGGAATTTGGGTATCCTCTTCCATTTCGATCACTACAAAATCTACGGGAATGTAAAACTTACCGACTTGGATTGGTAAATCCTCAACAATACCCAAAGGTAACCGAACTGACCTATCGGCAAGTTGCAAAGATATGCGGGTCGGTTTCAATTCACCTACACCAATTCTATCATAAACAGACTTCGGCATAAGACTTACGCTTGCTCCAAGATCACATAGAGCTTGATTGAATTCGGTATTACCAATGGAGCAAGGTATAGAAAAACTACCCGGGTCTCTTAACTTAGGAGGAAATTTATTTAATACCATAGCACTAACTTTCTCGGTCAAAGAAACAGTCTGTACTTCCTCGAGCTGTCTTCGATTGGACAAAATCTCTTTAAAGAATTTTGCATAAGTAGGAATTTGAGTCACAACATCGGTAAATGGTACATTGACATATAATTGTTTCAACAATTCTATAAATTTACCGTATTGTTTGTCCAACTTGGTCTTGGCAAGTCTCTCAGGGAAATGAACAAACCTGTGCGGAGGTACGTACTTGGGTACAGCCTCCTTTACCTGTTTCTGTTGATCAGTACCGTCTTTTGCGGGTCGCAAATAATCTTTGTGACTCGAAATTTCTATGTTTGCACCCTCCAACGGTGTTGACCGGGGCTCAGTCTGTCCTTCCTGCTTCTCGGGCTCATTTTCCTTGGGCATTTCAGGTTCCTTGTATGAGAGCCCACTCCTAAGAGTTATGGCTTTGACATGTTCTCTCGGATTGTCTTCGGGCTTCGGCGGGAGTTGCCCTTGTTGGCGCGAAAATGACGCGGCTTGTTGAGCTATTTGGTTCTCCAACAACTTGGTTTGAGTTACAAGCATGTCTACCTTAGCATCTATACTACTTATTTGCTGGGTTAGCTCATCATTCTTTTTACCTTGGGTCTCAATAAAATTTTCCATCATTTTTTCCAAATATGATTTTTGAGGCCCCCCAAACTCAAACTGACGCTGACTAAAACCTGGATTTGGTCGAGTTTGATTATGGTTCGGTGCATTTTGGTCATTTCTCCACGAGAAATTCGGGTGGTTCCTCCAACCCGGATTGTAAGTATTTGAGTAAGGGTTGTTTTGGGACTTAAAGTTGTTATTCAAAGCAATCACTTGCTCCACTTCCCCTTCATTTGACATTCCCAAAGTACAATTAATAGGCAAATGGTCCGTACCACCACAAATGGCACAAGAATTGAATTGACTTACAGCGGAGACATTCATTTGATCGAACTTCCTTTCCAATGCATCCATTTGCGCACTAAGCTTGGTTAAGGCATCAGTTTCATATCGGCCCGGTGCTCGGATAGTTCCTCTCTCGGATGACCATTGGAGTTGGTTGAGAGCCATCTCTTCGATGAGATCGAATGCTTCTGTTTGGCTCCTTTTCATCAAACTCCCACCTGCTGCTGCATCAATATTCATCCTAGTGTTATATGTTGATCCCTCATAAAAAGTTTGCAAAATAAGCCATTGCTCAAGACCATGGTGAGGGCATAGGCGCAAAAGTTCCTGATATCTATCCCATGCCTCACTAAGTGACTCTCCTTCCCTTTGCTTGAAATTCGTAATTTGATTTCTCAAAGCAGCTGTTTTGGAGGGAGGGAAGTACTTAGAGAGAAATGTGTTAGACATTTCGGGCCAGGTGGAAACTGATGCGGGTGGTAAGGACCTCAACCAATTCTTTGCCTTATCTCTAAGTGAAAATGGAAAAACCCTAAGTTTAATTGCATCATTAGAAACACCATTCATCTTAAGAGTATTGCAAATTTCTTCAAAAGTTGCTAGATGTTGGTTTGGATCTTCTTGAGCTAGACCGGAGAATTGGTTCTGAGAAACCATGTTTATCAGGGCCGGCTTGAGCTCAAAGTCATTAGCAGCTATGTTGGGTACTGTGTAACCCATTCGAACTCCTGCGGCCTTAGGTGCCGAGAAGTCCCGAAGCGGACGGTTGTCAACGTTCTCTGCCATTGTCGGGTTCTCGAAAACTAGTCGCCGAGGTATGATTGGGGTCAGGGAAGTCACCTTCTTAGTTCCTCGTAGTTTTCTCCTTTGGTAGACAAAACGAATGGGATTATCGGCCAGAGCGAATCCTGCAAGAGAAAAAGAGAGTGACCCAATGAATCAAAAAAAAAAATAGAATAAAAGAAAAATGTCTAGTCTTAATTACCAAAGCTACAACCAATATTTACCGTTGTCCCCGGCAACGGCGCCAAAAGCTTGTTCGTGTTTTTCTATAGCTTATTATGAACCCTAATACACCTAATTTGATTGCAAGCATACAATCTTGCCAAGTAGTATTTCGGGTGTCGAATCCACAGGGACAACTCGTAAAGTACTGGTTCTCACCAATTCATTAAGCTAGACAGACAAAGTTTGGTTTGGTTTCTAAATCTAATTAAGTTGAAAGAAGCAAATAATAAATGTTTTGGGTCTGATTCAAGTGTAGGAGTTCCAGGGGCTTTGGCATTTCTATCCACTAGGGTCTCAATCTACTCGATTCGTGTTTCTAAAGCGTGCGTGGGTGTTCTGTCTAAAGTGATAATAGCGTGCACTTCACGGTTAAGTACTTCGTGTGCTAATATCGTACTTTTAGGTTACCTCGGACTTCTCGGTTAAGTACTTCGTCCTAATAACCTATTCTTTACTCTTTTTGTTCGGGGAGTTAATGCAAGTGATTTTTAGTCATTGAAAAATCCCTAAATCCATGAATTGAAGGAGTAAGGTTAAACCACACAATCCATGCATAAATCAAGCTTTAAAAGAGTAAATTACTAATAGTCAATAAAATTCACAAATCGAGTAAGAAAGAGTGCACCTAGTTTCGAGTTTTACGTGCCATCGCCCCTAGAGAGGAGATTAGCCTCTCATAAGGGCGCAAATAGTTACAAATGGGATAAACAGTTTGTTACCAAAGCCAAGAAAGAAGAAAATAGAGTAGAGAATACAAATCCAAGCACAAATCTCTTCTCCCTTGAGCTTCTCCTTCTCCAAATCACCTTAGAGCTCAAACCCTAGCTCTTGAGGTTGCTCCTAGCTCTAAAGAAATGTGTAAAAATGGTGGTCCCCTCCTTGGGGAAGAAGGGTCTCTCTTATAAAACGATTCTGGGTTTGTAGCAGCTGAAAATAAGGAAGCAGTGAAGAATTTGTGGGTCGCAATAAATTATCGCAGGTCGCAATAATGGTGCAAAATTGTGGCAGTGAGCTTTTTTTAGTAGAAGTTGAGTTATTGTGGGTCGCAATAAGTTATTGCAGGTCGCAATTTTCCTCTATTACTTGTCTCTACATGCCGTCTAACTTCCGATCGTGTCCGGACTTGCTCCAAATTATTCCCATTTGCGTCTAGTACCTGAAAATACATGAAAACATAGCAGAATCTCGAACTTGGTGCATTATCTAAACTAAATGGCTTTAAACCAACAAAAGGGGATAGATTTAGAGACCAAATCATACTTAAAAGATATATGAAATTTAGGCTTATCAGTTGCGGGCCGCAATGGGCCCTACTGCGGGCCGCAATGGGTGTTCTGAATTTACTGTTTTGAGTATAAATGGGCCGAATTGAATCGGATTTGAACCAAATTTAATTTAAATCAAATCATATGATATGTGTATAAATTTTAAAGTGTTTGGTTGAGTAGATTATATCGTACATGCCTTGTGAATATACGGGCAACTGTATATTCACGGCGAGAACTGCGCGACCCCCTGTTCCGGGGTGTGACAACAAATCAGTCCAAGATAATTAAAAGAGGTTCATATATTTATTTCGCATAGTGTTACACACCCATACTTATTGGTTGTTCTTTGTGGGTAATGTACCGGGCCAATTCACTAAGCATTACCGATTCATCATATTTATGGTGTGTTCTGGTACCATCCAGGTTAATAAGGGTTTGGATTTGTCTCGGGTCAGCAGGTTTTTGTGGAAACTCACCCTTTCTTTGGTGACCCTCGGCATGTCTCTTAAAATTAGTCATACCACCGGATTTTTTATACTCGAAAATCTTACTCTTGCAACCTTTTACCTTACAAGTTAGATATTGCATAGTGCCATCCTCCAGCTTGGTCACGTCATAAAAGGGCAACCAATCCGCATTATATTCAGGAGCTCTTTTACTCTTCTTTCCTGCTGGTTCTTGTGGGGGGGCACTTGTCGAACGAGGGACATCTTCGGCTTGAATTTCAGGGACACTTGTCGAAGGAGTACCTTCCATTGGGGAAGTGAATTGACTCGATGCTATGGAAGAAGTGCCTCCGTATGCATACGGTGCTGTCGGTTGATGTGTTTCTTGTGGAATGAATATGTTTGGATCGTTAGGATAATACGGTGCACTCGTTTCGGGGGCTTGTCGATAATTTTCTGGATAATTAGGTGGAAGCATTTGGGGTTGTTGTTGATAATTTGGTTGTAGCATTTGGTCTCTTCTTTGATAATTTTCTGGATAATTAGGTGGTGCCATTTGGGCGGAGCTACCAGGATAAAAAGTTGACATATCGACGTCAAATAGTTCGTGGGACAATCTCGCGGCGTGGTCGTTGGACATTCTCGCGGCTAAAATATAACATATTCAAAAATAAATGCAAATTACTTAGCATATTCAAAAAATAAATCTAACATACTTATTTAACCTATTAAAAATAAATCCGAATTTGAAAAATAAAATCTAACCTATTCAAAAATAAATCTAATAACTTGGCATATTCAAAAAATAAATCTAACATACTTATTTAACCTATTAAAAATAAATCCGAATTTGAAAAATAAAATCTAACCTATTCAAAAATAAATCTAATAACTTAACATATTCAAAAACTAAATATAACATACTTATTTAACCTATTAAAAATAAATCCGAATTTGAAAAATAAAATCTAACCTATTCAAAAATAAATGCAAATTACTTAGCATATTCAAAAAATAAATCTAACATACTTATTTAACCTATTAAAAATAAATCCGAATTTGAAAAATAAAATCTAACCTATTCAAAAATAAATGCAAATTATTTAGCATATTCAAAAATTAAATCCAACATACTTATTTAACCTATTAAAAATAAATCCGAATTTGAAAAATAAAATCTAACCTATTAAAAAATAAATCTAATAACTTGGCATATTCAAAAACTAAATATAACATACTTATTTAACCTATTAAAAATAAATCCGAATTTGAAAAATAAAATCTAACCTATTCAAAAATTAATCTAATAACTTGGCATATTCAAAAACTAAATATAACATACTTATTTAACCTATTAAAAATAAATCCGAATTTGAAAAATAAAATCTAACCTATTCAAAAATAAATCTAATAACTTAACATATTCAAAAACTAAATATAACATACTTATTTAACCTATTAAAAATAAATCCGAATTTGAAAAATAAAATCTAACCTATTCAAAAATAAATCTAATAACTTAACATATTCAAAAACTAAATATAACATACTTATTTAACCTATTAAAAATAAATCCGAATTTGAAAAATAAAATCTAACCTATTCAAAAATAAATGCAAATTACTTAGCATATTCAAAAATTAAATCTAACATACTTATTTAACCAATTAAAAATAAATACGAATTTGAAAAATAAAATCTAACATATTCAAAAATAAATCTAATAACTTGGCATATTCAAAAAATAAATCTAACTTACTTATTTAACCTATTAAAAATAAATCCGAATTTGAAAAATAAAATCTAACCTATTCAAAAATAAATGCAAATTACTTAGCATATTCAAAAAATAAATCTAACATACTTATTTAACCTATTAAAAATAAATCCGAATTTGAAAAATAAATTCTAACCTATTCAAAAATAAATGCAAATTACTTAGCATATTCAAAAAATAAATCTAACATACTTATTTAACCTATTAAAAATAAATCCGAATTTGAAAAATAAAATCTAACCTATTCAAACATAAATGCAAATTACTTAGCATATTCAAAAATTAAATCTAACATACTTATTTAACCTATTAAAAATAAATCCGAATTTGAAAAATAAAATCTAACCTATTAAAAAATAAATCTAATAACTTGGCATATTCAAAAACTAAATATAACATACTTATTTAACCTATTAAAAATAAATCCGAATTTGAAAAATAAAATCTAACCTATTCAAAAATAAATCTAATAACTTGGCATATTCAAAAACTAAATATAACATACTTATTTAACCTATTAAAAATAAATCCGAATTTGAAAAATAAAATCTAACCAATTCAAAAATAAATGCAAATTACTTAGCATATTCAAAAAATAAATCTAACATACTTATTGAACCTATTAAAAATAAATCCGAATTTGAAAAATAAAATCTAACCTATTCAAAAATAAATGCAAATTACTTAGCATATTCAAAAATTAAATCTAACATACTTATTTAACCTATTAAAATAAATCCGAATTTGAAAAATAAAATCTAACCTATTCAAAAATAAATCTAATAACTTGGCATATTCAAAAAATAAATCTAACATACTTATTTAACCTATTAAAAATAAATCCGAATTTGAAAAATAAAATCTAACCTATTCAAAAATAAATCTAATAACTTAACATATTCAAAAACTAAATATAACATACTTATTTAACCTATTAAAAATAAATCCGAATTTGAAAAATAAAATCTAACCTATTCAAAAATAAATGCAAATTACTTAGCATATTCAAAAAATAAATCTAACATACTTATTTAACCTATTAAAAATAAATCCGAATTTGAAAAATAAAATCTAACCTATTCAAAAATAAATGCAAATTACTTAGCATATTCAGAAATTAAATCCAACATACTTATTTAACCTATTAAAAATAAATCCGAATTTGAAAAATAAAATCTAACCTATTAAAAAATAAATCTAATAACTTAACATATTCAAAAACTAAATATAACATACTTATTTAACCTATTAAAAATAAATCCGAATTTGAAAAATAAAATCTAACCTATTCAAAAATAAATCTAATAACTTGGCATATTCAAAAACTAAATATAACATACTTATTTAACCTATTAAAAATAAATCCGAATTTGAAAAATAAAATCTAACCTATTCAAAAATAAATCTAATAACTTAACATATTCAAAAACTAAATATAACATACTTATTTAACCTATTAAAAATAAATCCGAATTTGAAAAATAAAATCTAACCTATTCAAAATAAATCTAATAACTTAACATATTCAAAAACTAAATATAACATACTTATTTAACCTATTAAAAATAAATCCGAATTTGAAAAATAAAATCTAACCTATTCAAAAATAAATGCAAATAACTTGGCATATTCAAAAACTAAATATAACATACTTATTTAACCTATTAAAAATAAATCCGAATTTGAAAAATAAAATCTAACCTATTCAAAAATAAATCTAATAACTTGGCATATTCAAAAAATAAATCTAACATACTTATTTAACCTATTAAAAATAAATCCGAATTTGAAAAATAAAATCTAACCTATTCAAAAATAAATGCAAATTACTTAGCATATTCAAAAAATAAATCTAACATACTTATTTAACCTATTAAAAATAAATCCGAATTTGAAAAATAAAATCTAACCTATTCAAAAATAAATGCAAATTACTTAGCATATTCAAAAAATAAATCTAACATACTTATTTAACCTATTAAAAATAAATCCGAATTTGAGAAATAAAATCTAACCTATTCAAAAATAAATGCAAATTACTTAGCATATTCAAAAAATAAATCTAACATACTTATTTAACCTATTAAAAATAAATCCGAATTTGAAAAATAAAATCTAACCTATTCAAAAATAAATGCAAATTACTTAGCATATTCAAAAATAAATCTAACATACTTATTGAACCTATTAAAAATAAATCCGAATTTGAAAAATAAAATCTAACCTATTCAAAAATAAATGCAAATTACTTAGCATATTCAAAAATTAAATCTAACATACTTATTTAACCTATTAAAATAAATCCGAATTTGAAAAATAAAATCTAACCTATTCAAAAATAAATCTAATAACTTGGCATATTCAAAAAATAAATCTAACATACTTATTTAACCTATTAAAAATAAATCCGAATTTGAAAAATAAAATCTAACCTATTCAAAAATAAATCTAATAACTTAACATATTCAAAAACTAAATATAACATACTTATTTAACCTATTAAAAATAAATCCGAATTTGAAAAATAAAATCTAACCTATTCAAAAATAAATGCAAATTACTTAGCATATTCAAAAAATAAATCTAACATACTTATTTAACCTATTAAAAATAAATCCGAATTTGAAAAATAAAATCTAACCTATTCAAAAATAAATGCAAATTACTTAGCATATTCAGAAATTAAATCCAACATACTTATTTAACCTATTAAAAATAAATCCGAATTTGAAAAATAAAATCTAACCTATTAAAAAATAAATCTAATAACTTGGCATATTCAAAAACTAAATATAACATACTTATTTAACCTATTAAAAATAAATCCGAATTTGAAAAATAAAATCTAACCTATTCAAAAATAAATCTAATAACTTGGCATATTCAAAAACTAAATATAACATACTTATTTAACCTATTAAAAATAAATCCGAATTTGAAAAATAAAATCTAACCTATTCAAAAATAAATCTAATAACTTAACATATTCAAAAACTAAATATAACATACTTATTTAACCTATTATAAATAAATCCGAATTTGAAAAATAAAATCTAACCTATTCAAAAATAAATCTAATAACTTAACATATTCAAAAACTAAATATAACAAACTTATTTAACCTATTAAAAATAAATCCGAATTTGAAAAATAAAATCTAACCTATTCAAAAATAAATGCAAATTACTTGGCATATTCAAAAACTAAATATAACATACTTATTTAACCTATTAAAAATAAATCCGAATTTGAAAAATAAAATCTAACCTATTCAAAAATAAATCTAATAACTTGGCATATTCAAAAATAAATCTAACATACTTATTTAACCTATTAAAAATAAATCCGAATTTGAAAAATAAAATCTAACCTATTCAAAAATAAATGCAAATTACTTAGCATATTCAAAAAATAAATCTAACATACTTATTTAACCTATTAAAAATAAATCCGAATTTGAAAAATAAAATCTAACCTATTCAAAAATAAATGCAAATTACTTAGCATATTCAAAAAATAAATCTAACATACTTATTTAACCTATTAAAAATAAATCCGAATTTGAGAAATAAAATCTAACCTATTCAAAAATAAATGCAAATTACTTAGCATATTCAAAAAATAAATCTAACATACTTATTTAACCTATTAAAAATAAATCCGAATTTGAAAAATAAAATCTAACCTATTCAAAAATAAATCTAATAACTTGGCATATTCAAAAAATAAATCTAACATACTTATTTAACCTATTAAAAATAAATCCGAATTTGAAAAATAAAATCTAACCTATTCAAAAATAAATGCAAATTACTTAGCATATTCAGAAATTAAATCCAACATACTTATTTAACCTATTAAAAATAAATCCGAATTTGAAAAATAAAATCTAACCTATTAAAAAATAAATCTAAAAACTTGGCATATTCAAAAACTAAATATAACATACTTATTTAACCTATTAAAAATAAATCCGAATTTGAAAAATAAAATCTAACATATTCAAAAATAAATCTAATAACTTAACATATTCAAAAACTAAATATAACATACTTATTTAACCTATTAAAAATAAATCCGAATTTGAAAAATAAAATCTAACCTATTCAAAAATAAATCTAATAACTTAACATATTCAAAAACTAAATATAACATACTTATTTAACCTATTAAAAATAAATCCGAATTTGAAAAATAAAATCTAACCTATTCAAAAATAAATCTAATAACTTGGCATATTCAAAAAATAAATCTAACATACTTATTTAACCTATTAAAAATAAATCCGAATTTGAAAAATAAAATCTAACCTATTCAAAAATAAATGCAAATTACTTGGCATATTCAAAAACTAAATATAACATACTTATTTAACCTATTAAAAATAAATCCGAATTTGAAAAATAAAATCTAACCTATTCAAAAATAAATCTAATTACTTGGCATATTCAAAAAATAAATCTAACATACTTATTTAACCTATTAAAAATAAATCCGAATTTGAAAAATAAAATCTAACCTATTCAAAAATAAATGCAAATTACTTAGCATATTCAAAAAATAAATCTAACATACTTATTTAACCTATTAAAAATAAATCCGAATTTGAAAAATAAAATCTAACCTATTCAAAAATAAATGCAAATTACTTAGCATATTCAAAAAATAAATCTAACATACTTATTTAACCTATTAAAAATAAATCCGAATTTGAGAAATAAAATCTAACCTATTCAAAAATAAATGCAAATTACTTAGCATATTCAAAAAATAAATCTAACATACTTATTTAACCTATTAAAAATAAATCCGAATTTGAAAAATAAAATCTAACCTATTCAAAAATAAATGCAAATTACTTAGCATATTCAAAAAATAAATCTAACATACTTATTGAACCTATTAAAAATAAATCCGAATTTGAAAAATAAAATCTAACCTATTCAAAAATAAATGCAAATTACTTAGCATATTCAAAAATTAAATCTAACATACTTATTTAACCTATTAAAATAAATCCGAATTTGAAAAATAAAATCTAACCTATTCAAAAATAAATCTAATAACTTGGCATATTCAAAAAATAAATCTAACATACTTATTTAACCTATTAAAAATAAATCCGAATTTGAAAAATAAAATCTAACCTATTCAAAAATAAATCTAATAACTTAACATATTCAAAAACTAAATATAACATACTTATTTAACCTATTAAAAATAAATCCGAATTTGAAAAATAAAATCTAACCTATTCAAAAATAAATGCAAATTACTTAGCATATTCAAAAAATAAATCTAACATACTTATTTAACCTATTAAAAATAAATCCGAATTTGAAAAATAAAATCTAACCTATTCAAAAATAAATGCAAATTACTTAGCATATTCAGAAATTAAATCCAACATACTTATTTAACCTATTAAAAATAAATCCGAATTTGAAAAATAAAATCTAACCTATTCAAAAATAAATCTAATAACTTGGCATATTCAAAAACTAAATATAACATACTTATTTAACCTATTAAAAATAAATCCGAATTTGAAAATATAATCTAACCTATTCAAAAATAAATCTAATAACTTGACATATTCAAAAACTAAATATAACATACTTATTTAACCTATTAAAAATAAATCCGAATTTGAAAAATAAAATCTAACCTATTCAAAAATAAATCTAATAACTTAACATATTCAAAAACTAAATATAACATACTTATTTAACCTATTATAAATAAATCCGAATTTGAAAAATAAAATCTAACCTATTCAAAAATAAATCTAATAACTTAACATATTCAAAAACTAAATATAACATACTTATTTAACCTATTAAAAATAAATCCGAATTTGAAAAATAAAATCTAACCTATTCAAAAATAAATGCAAATTACTTGGCATATTCAAAAACTAAATATAACATACTTATTTAACCTATTAAAAATAAATCCGAATTTGAAAAATAAAATCTAACCTATTCAAAAATAAATCTAATAACTTGGCATATTCAAAAAATAAATCTAACATACTTATTTAACCTATTAAAAATAAATCCGAATTTGAAAAATAAAATCTAACCTATTCAAAAATAAATGCAAATTACTTAGCATATTCAAAAAATAAATCTAACATACTTATTTAACCTATTAAAAATAAATCCGAATTTGAAAAATAAAATCTAACCTATTCAAAAATAAATGCAAATTACTTAGCATATTCAAAAAATAAATCTAACATACTTATTTAACCTATTAAAAATAAATCCGAATTTGAGAAATAAAATCTAACCTATTCAAAAATAAATGCAAATTACTTAGCATATTCAAAATTAAATCTAACATACTTATTTAACCTATTAAAAATAAATCCGAATTTGAAAAATAAAATCTAACCTATTCAAAAATAAATCTAATAACTTGGCATATTCAAAAAATAAATCTAACATACTTATTTAACCTATTAAAAATAAATCCGAATTTGAAAAATAAAATCTAACCTATTCAAAAATAAATGCAAATTACTTAGCATATTCAGAAATTAAATCCAACATACTTATTTAACCTATTAAAAATAAATCCGAATTTGAAAAATAAAATCTAACCTATTAAAAAATAAATCTAAAAACTTGGCATATTCAAAAACTAAATATAACATACTTATTTAACCTATTAAAAATAAATCCGAATTTGAAAAATAAAATCTAACATATTCAAAAATAAATCTAATAACTTGGCATATTCAAAAACTAAATATAACATACTTATTTAACCTATTAAAAATAAATCCGAATTTGAAAAATAAAATCTAACCTATTCAAAAATAAATCTAATAACTTAACATATTCAAAAACTAAATATAACATACTTATTTAACCTATTATAAATAAATCCGAATTTGAAAAATAAAATCTAACCTATTCAAAAATAAATCTAATAACTTAACATATTCAAAAACTAAATATAACATACTTATTTAACCTATTAAAAATAAATCCGAATTTGAAAAATAAAATCTAACCTATTCAAAAATAAATGCAAATTACTTAGCATATTCAAAAACTAAATATAACATACTTATTTAACCTATTAAAAATAAATCCGAATTTGAAAAATAAAATCTAACCTATTCAAAAATAAATCTAATAACTTGGCATATTCAAAAAATAAATCTAACATACTTATTTAACCTATTAAAAATAAATCCGAATTTGAAAAATAAAATCTAACCTATTCAAAAATAAATGCAAATTACTTAGCATATTCAAAAAATAAATCTAACATACTTATTTAACCTATTAAAAATAAATCCGAATTTGAAAAATAAAATCTAACCTATTCAAAAATAAATGCAAATTACTTAGCATATTCAAAAAATAAATCTAACATACTTATTTAACCTATTAAAAATAAATCCGAATTTGAGAAATAAAATCTAACCTATTCAAAAATAAATGCAAATTACTTAGCATATTCAAAAATTAAATCTAACATACTTATTTAACCTATTAAAAACAAATCCGAATTTGAAAAATAAAATCTAACCTATTCAAAAATAAATCTAATAACTTGGCATATTCAAAAAATAAATCTAACATACTTATTTTGTAACACCGTGAATTTTTTAAAATTCAGATTTAATTAAAATGATAAGTGGTAAATCGAATAATATATATATACGTATATACGAATCTAGTGACGTGGATGGTGAACAATAATTATACGATAATTTGTGTTAAGAGAGAAGAGCAAAATGTGTAAGGATTCAATTATATCGAATATGGGACAAGTGTGAGGTTTTATTTACAAAATTGCAAATTTACAAGTGGGGCCCTTTGTCATTCCCTCCTTTCTTCTTCTCTTTTCTTTCTTTCTTTTCCTGCTTCCCCTCCTCCTTTTCTTTCCTGGTTCCGCCAAAGAGAGAAAGAACGAGAGAGTGAGAGAGAGTGAGAGAGAGACCCCCCGGTGACCATTTCGCCCAAAAATCGAGATTCCGAGGGAGAAGCTTGAATCTCGCACCCTCACCCGATTGGTTGGTAAATCCCCTCTCTATTTCTCTCTCATTTCGAGTTTTCGTATTTCTAGGGTTTCGGTGAAAACCCGTAGAATTTCACCAAATTGATTGTACTATGCCTTTGTTGTTTCTAAAGTGTTTATTTGTCGATTTCGTGTTCCAATTTGTAACCAAATTTTCGATTTATGGATTTCCCCGAAATCGATTTGAGTTTTGGTACCGTCCTCTTGAATTGAATCAAACCTGACCCGAATCGTGTTTGTGAGTGAGTCGGTGCCCTAATGACTAAGTTAATCGATAACCAAACCGAATTGTGACTATTTATGCCTTAAACCCTAGAATTAGTGAATACGTAAAGTTAAGGGTTTAATCCGCAAAAGTGTCTGAATTTGAGTGAATTGACCTGTGAATAGATCCGCACGAGCACGCGTAGTGGAATAGACGAGCTTATTGAGTCGCAAGATCGCGGACCCTCTACGTGCCCTACATAACCAGGTGCGGGGGTTCACGGGATCTGTTTTGGGATTTATTTCGTAGAACTAAATAACGGTGCATATAACTTATATATATTGATGGCTTGATTGAATATATGTTGCATATCATCATGTTGAATCTCTGATTGAAAGCATTAGTTGTCGCATTTGCATGAATTGCATATTAATATAATTGAATTGTTATATCTGTGATGATTCTCATGTTGGTATGGTTTATCGATTTCTGTTCTATCGTGTTGGATAAGTGAATGGAACCACAGTACTGAATTGAATTGAATGATTGAAGTGAACAGTGAATTGTAAAGTCTAATTAGCTACTAGACTTTACTCCAGGACCCTTATGCGCATCTGGTGAATGGCCCTAGTGAACCCAGTACCGGTTGGGTAAGGGATAAGTGTATTGTGATTGTAGGTAGTGAAACAGTGGTTCAGTGGTTTAAGTGATTCAGTGAAAAGTTTATTTGTTCTCGTTTAACAAAGTGATATTCTGTTGCATAGTCGCGAGATATGCTAGTGATTATTCGAATTGATTTTGTGATGTGATTGTATAACTTGAAACCAGGTAAGAGAATTGTTAAGCCAGATGGGATAGATTGTTGATATCTATCGTTGTTAACCGGACTGTGCAAGGTTACTAGTTAAGCCCCAAGAATTCTGGAAATCCTTTGATTACTTTTGAATGAAATAATAGTTGAAATTCGTTTGAATCTGTGTGTGAGCATATGCATGTTATCATGACTGATTGACTAACTGAATAATTAGATGCGGTAATTGTTTAGTTCTAGAAATGGGTTTCTTACAAATCCAGTAGCCCTATAAATTCCGCACTGAGAAAACGGATGACAAGTTTTCTCACCCCCATCCCCTCGGGGAAATTTTTCTTCTTTTTAAATAAATGTGTGCAGGTAAACGCGAGTAAAAAGGGGCACTCGGGCGCGACAAGTGAGGCCTAAGCCGCATAGATAGGGTATTCCCTGTAGATTTAACCATCCCGGTATTTTGTGGTGTAACCAAATTAAAACAGGCCTTGTTATTTGTAAATTTGATAAGACATTTTGTTTCTGCGAAATATTTATGAATACGTTGCTTGATCGTTTCCGTTTATTTCGATTTTAGATTTGCATGATTTAAATGTCTTGAATACATGTGAGGTGGTGTTTAAATTGCTAGTGGAATGGGGTTAGATTGTTTACATAATAATGGGATTGATCGGGTTTGAAAACGGGGTTGAAATGGCATGAAATGGGCAAAGGAATGAATTCTGTAGGCTTATTGCGGGCCGCAGTAACCTTATTGCGGGCCGCAATAAAGGAGACAGCCGGAAAATGGCTCTGGATGAATCTGTGTATATCATTACGGGCCGCAATTAACTTTATTGCGGGCCGCAATAAAGGAGACAGAGTCGGAAAACTCAGCTGAGAAATTCGTATATGGATTGCGGGCCGCAACCATTTCCTTGCGGGCCGCAACAACAGTGGGGTTTTGAGTCAGAGGAAATTCGAGTAGAGGTTGCGGGCCGCAATGGGCCCTACTGCGGGCCGCAATGGGTGATCTGAATTCACTGTTTTGAGTATAAATGGGTCGAATTGAATCGGATTTGAACCAAATTTGTTTTAAATCAAATCACATGATATGTGTATAAATTTTTAAAGTGTTTAGTTGAGTAGATTATATCGTACATGCCTTGTGAATATACGGGCAACTGTATATTCACGGCGAGAACTGCGCGACCCCCTTTTCCGGGGTGTGACATATTTAACCTATTAAAAATAAATCCGAATTTGAAAAATAAAATCTAACCTATTCAAAAATAAATCTAATAACTTGGCATATTCAAAAACTAAATATAACATACTTATTTAACCTATTAAAAATAAATCCGAATTTGAAAAATAAAATCTAACCAATTCAAAAATAAATGCAAATTACTTAGCATATTCAAAAAATAAATCTAACATACTTATTTAACCTATTAAAAATAAATCCGAATTTGAAAAATAAAATCTAACCTATTCAAAAATAAATGCAAATTACTTAGCATATTCAAAAATTAAATCTAACATACTTATTTGACCTATTAAAAATAAATCCGAATTTGACAAATAAAATCTAACCTATTCAAAAATAAATCTAATAACTTGGCATATTCAAAAAATAAATCTAACATACTTATTTAACCTATTAAAAATAAATCCGAATTTGAAAAATAAAATCTAACCTATTCAAAAATAAATGCAAATTACTTAGCATATTGAAAAATTAAATCTAACATACTTATTTAACCTATTAAAAATAAATCCGAATTTGAAAAATAAAATCTAACCTATTCAAAAATAAATCTAATAACTTGGCATATTCAAAAAATAAAATTAACATACTTATTTAACCTATTAAAAATAAATCCGAATTTGAAAAATAAAATCTAACCTATTCAAAAATAAATCTAATAACTTGGCATATTCAAAAACTAAATATAACATACTTATTTAACCTATTAAAAATAAATCCGAATTTGAAAAATAAAATCTAACCAATTCAAAAATAAATCTAATAACTTAACATATTCGAAAACTAAATATAACATACTTATTTAACCTATTAAAAATAAATCCGAATTTGAAAAATAAAATCTAACCTATTCAAAAATAAATGCAAATTACTTAGCATATTCAAAAAATAAATCTAACATACTTATTTAACCTATTAAAAATAAATCCGAATTTGAGAAATAAAATCTAACCTATTCAAAATTAAATGCAAATTACTTAGCATATTCAAAAAATAAATCTAACATACTTATTTAACCTATTAAAAATAAATCCGAATTTGAAAAATAAAATCTAACCTATTCAAAAATAAATCTAATAACTTGGCATATTCAAAAAATAAATCTAACATACTTATTTAACCTATTAAAAATAAATCCGAATTTCAAAAATTAAATCTAACCTATTCAAAAATAAATCTAATAGCTTAAATTTTAAATTACTCTAGGAAAAACAAATATAATTACTCTACAAAAAAAAAAATCTAACATTCAATTTAATACTAATATTCTATACAAAATCTAACAAAAACTAATTTAAGTTAAACTAATTGAAACAAACTATTAATTTAACATTCTATATTTCAATTTAACAAAATTTAAGCTAACATGAAATAAATCTAACCTTTAAATCTCGCGGGAAAATTTTGCGGGAGGTGACGAACTTCGGAATTTCAATACCTTCGTAATTCCGTTGCGTATTCGTAGAATGAATTAAATTTACAAATATATATTTTTTTTAACAACAAAATTAAAATTGAGAATAATGAAAATATTGAGATTGAGATTGAGAGAATGAGAGATGAAAATATTGAGATTGGGATGTGAAAATTTGTGAGGGATGGGGGTGTATTTAAAGAGTTTTGTTTGAGGGGGGGGGGGGTATAATTTGAAATTTTAAAACAAAACTAAAAAAAAAAAAAAAAACAAAAAAGAGGAAGGGCTGTAGGGGTCCGGGTGGGAGGGGGGGGGGGGGGCTGGGGACTTGGGGGGGAAACCAATTCAAATTTCAAAAAAAAAAAAAAAAAAAAAAGAGTACAGGGGTTCTGCTCTGGTTCGGGTTCGGGTACGGGTAGGCGGGCACGGGTCTACGGGTAGGCGGGCACGGGTATTCGGGTACGGGTAATACGGGTCCACGGGTCGGTACGGGCGGGTACGGGTTTGAAACGGGACAGGTATCACGGGTAAATTTTAAAAAAATCCGTACTCGGCCCTTCTCAACCCGTACCCGTGCAAAACCCGTGCATGGGCACGGGCAGGGCGGGCACGGGTCTGACCCGTGGGGGTATTTGCCAAACACTACAGCCACCTAACTTAGGTTTTTCATTCCCCCCTCCAAAGAGAGTTTCACCTTCCCCCCAATTTTGTCACCTAATTTTGCCCGCCTAATTTTTCGTATTCCCTCTTAATTTGTCCGCCTATTCCCTCTTCTTCCAAAAAAATCCCCAAATGGCGTTGCCGCTCTCGCCAAATCCTCCTCCATCTAATCCCACAAAAACTGTCACGTTAAGAAAATTTTATAATAAAATTTAAATCATTTGTTAATTTAGAATGGTTAAAACGGAATCGAAATCTGATCGACGAGCGAGGAATGGGAAATTAAAACACGTTAAATGAGTTTATATTGAATTTTAGAATTATTCGGACCATTGATCCATCCTAGCACGAATCGCGAAGCACCCTATTTAATAAACCCTAACCCCCCCTCTCTCTTCTCCCTTGTGTGTGGCCTGCCAACGAGAAAGAAAAAGGAAAGAAAGAGAAAGAGAGAGAGAGAGAGAAGAAAAGAGAGAGAGAGCTCCGAAATCCCGTCGGATTGCGCCACCGTTCGAGAAATCGAGGTTGAAAATGAGAAGGCAGCTGTAGATCTCTCCTAGCCATTCTGTCGGTAATTTTTCTTTTCCCTTCTTCGTTTGAAAATCCGAGATTTCTCGAATCCGCGGTTTGTTCGTTTCAAACCCGAGATTAGAGTTAGAATTGATCGAACTCTAACTCCTTTGAGTTTCTCATCTTTCGTTTACCGATTTTCTCTATGATTTCGTCTCCCAATTTGGATTTCCCAATTCTAGGGTTTTGATACCAAATCCCGATTGAAACGCGGCATTGATTGATTAGGTTAGTCCGACCGACTAGACTTGTCCTCGGTAGGGTTACCGCTGGATCGGGAAAGGTTAGAACTTGTAATGGTTAAATTGAGGTTTCGACCAAATTAGGGTTACACCAACCGGCCAATCGAATTGATGCGTAAACCAGAATAGCGAACCAGTACCGGAACGAGACCTAATTGAGATGGTATACGTAATGTAGGTGTAGGCTCGGGTGAGCAAAGGTTTGCGAGGCATTCCGAGGCGCCGGATCGATAGTCACGCGGTACGCCTATTGCCAGCAGGTGCGGGATTCTTGGACTTGTTTGATAATTTAGATTCATGAATTAAACTGCTTCCAATTGTCATGTTGAACTGCTTGATTGATTGCATAATCGAATTGTTTGAATCATATGCATAACCGTATTAATTTAGAAATGATATGTACTGAAATCGCCTTATTGCGGGCCGCAACAACTTCCATTACGGGCCGCAACCAACTGCGTAGCTTAAAATGCAGGCTGACAGCTCTCTGACTACTTTGTTGCGGGCCGCAATGAACTCATTGCGGGCCGCAATGAATGTAGCAGAATAAGGTATAGTTTCTGAATACTTTGTTGCGGGCCGCAATGAATTCATTGCGGGCCGCAATGAATAGAGTAGAATTCAATAAACCCTCTGAATGCTTTGTTGCGGGCCGCAATGAGATCCATTGCGGGCCGCAATGAGAGCCTGAAAAATGTCAAATGGAGCTGGAAATTGTCTGGTAATTAAGTTGTGAGCCGCAATAACCCCATTTTGGTCCATAATGAATATTATAGTTATATTTGCATGTTGAATGGTATATCGTTTGTTTGTGTGTTTTTTTGTTTTGGAATTACGGTCGAAAGTCCCCAACAATTTTATGACTATCTAGGATGGTCGGTAATGTTTCGAAATCAACGCTGGGCGATGACTCGAAACCATGTGCGCATATGAGAGTAATTAATCACTGCTGGGCAGTGATTGATTCAGATCAGTCGATGCTGGGCAATGACTGATCGTGACGGAGACTTTGGGTGACTGTGAGGAAACGATGAAATGGTGTCATATCCAGTCTGGGACAGGAATGACAGTTTGGTTTGACGTGTTGCGAATGGACGATTCTGAGCTTATTGCATACGAATTTTTATCTGATTATGAACCAGACCTTAGTTAATGGTTAAGCCAAAGCACTGCGGATGGGTGTCAGATAAAGGGTCCAGCTGGTGGGCCATCTGTAGGGGTCAGTGACACTACAGATGTGGGTTGGAAAAGGGTCCAGCTCGGTGGGACATCCGTAGGTGCTACCAGCTGTAATAAACTGAGTTAAGCCAGAAACGTGCGTGTTTGACATTCATCTTGGAAATTCCGTAACTTGTGTTTCATTTGGTAAATTGTTGTCGATCATATGCACTTGCTTTATTTATGAATATGCATCTGTATGAATTGCTTTTGTATGGTTTCATTTCTGAATATAGATTTTGATTGCAAGTCCAATAATCTAAACTGTGGCAAATTTCGCACTGGGAATTCATTCTCACCCCCACTCTTGGGTTATTTTACAGGATCTGGGGCGTCGGGATCCGGAGAGGCACGCGGGCTATAGACCCTTGGTAGTTGCCTATGTGTGGCCTAATCTACCCTTTTGTTGTATAGTTTAGGGTTAGGCCTGATGGTTAGTATCTGTACGAGATACTTTTGTTGTATGATATTTGACCAGACTGTATAACCTTATATATGGATTTATATATATATATATGCATAGGGATGTGTGATATTAATGAATTGTACATATTCTGATTGAACGGTTAATTGCCTTGTAAACATACACGGCGTTGTATGTTTACGGCAGGGAATTGTTGCGACCCGTGGCTGCGGGGTGTGACAAAAACTAATCCCCAAAATGGCGACGCCTTTTCCTCTTCTCTGCCACTGTCTCCCCACCGAACCCTCTCCGTCCCCTCCGACCTCATAAATTCCCCTCCCCTCTCGTTTCTATTTTTTGTTTGTAAATCTTAATTCAAGAAAGTTGAGAGGTCGAGCAAGCTCTTGGCACTTGATTCCACGAGGAATTGTTCAAGGTGAGCGCTTCTAGTTGATTTTTTTGGCTTATAATTTGGTATAGAAAGGTGTCAGTAACAGGAATCATTGGATGTAAGAGTTGTATTTAATCTTTCTTTTGTTTAATTAGTTGCATAAAACTGAAATGAGACTATTGGAAAACCATTTAATGATTAAAAATAGAGTGCCAATAAAATTATCTGATTTTTTTTTGTATTACTTGCGGCTTTGTTTGCAAAGCTCAGAGACGGCCTCGGAAGCAAGGCGAAGGGGACCGATCGAGACTGTCTTGGTAGAGGGACTGATCGAGACCGTCTTGGTATTGTGAAGCCTTGCTGAGTTGCCATATTCCATTTTCCAATATGCAAATTTGGTTGATGCATAAACCTCCTGAACAAATTTGGAAAGAAGAGAGTTATTTTAGAAAGAGATTTCATTAGTTCAAATTTGCAGTGGTTCTTCATTGCATATGTACATGAATCATATGCTGAATTTAGGCAATATACCATCAACATGCATTATTTAACATTTTTGTACTTGTCTTTATAACTGTAGATGGGTCAATTTCTTCAATTAACTTGTCTTTAAGTTGGTATTTAGATGGGTCAATTCCAAAAATAGGAAATTAACTGTAGATGGGTCAATTCTTAATATTTAGGTTGGTAGAATGGCAACGTGTCCCTTGATGTTCCTTCAATCCTCTAGTTGCTGGAAAGTTTCCAAATAATAGGAGTAATTCAAAAGATGTCCTTTTCTTATATCATTTGACCCTATGTTCATTACTTCAATTTTCTTTTACCATGTATTATTTTTGAGCTTTTATATATTTATTTTTCAGGCTGTGTCTAGCTTTGTGATCATGCAGCTACAGTTGTGTTCAGTTTTCTTTACTTTCTCTTTGGGTACTCGGACTCTATGGTAGAACTATTCTTCATGGAGGTGCAGGGGTAAGTTTTTTTTATTCCCCTGTTCATGGAAGAAGTCTGTTTCATCTAGGGCACTTTTTGTTGGTGGTACATATCAAGGTTGGCTATTATAGCTCAGATCCTCAATTGATTTGCTGTAGTTGTAAATGCCAGACAACCAGAATCAAACCCTCAATTGATTTGTGGTAGTTGTAAATGCCAAACAACCACAAACCGAATCAGGTCCAGTAAAATTTGACCTAGCAGTGCCATGCATGTGTACTGCCGGAAAAAAAATATGTTTAGAAAGCAGGGTCTACACAGAAGAAAGGCGGAAAAATATGTTTGCATTACAGTTTTGAGGTTGCCTTGTTGCTGATAGTGTATATAGCATATGGGTACACGAAAGGCGGCGCAACATCATTTATTCTGATCACTATCAGCAGTTGGTTCTTGGTCTTCTCTTGGCTTTTCGCTTCTTACATTTTCAACCCTTCTGGCTTTGAATGGCGAAGTATGTCTAGCTATTTCATTATTTTTCCAAATTATAGTAATAGAGGTGATGTGTCATGCTATAGTTAAATATCTTGTATAAATTTGCAAACTGAGAGTCCCCAATTTAATAAGGGAATACAAAGCATAGAGAAACATAAAGCATTAATGTCCCCAATTTAACTTTTTCTTATGCCCCAAACACAAGACGGAAACTAGGGGACACCCATATTTCTTACATTCAGATGTGAAGTACTTTGTACTTATTTTTTTTAAATAATTATTTAGCTAAAATATCACTTATTCTTATGCCAAATTGCTCATATTGGTTTTATTTTTCAGGTTTTTCCACCAAGTTCAAAGGGAAGATTTGCAAAATTACCACAAAGGGGCTGCAATGCAATTTTGGTCAAGCTGAGGAGGTCAATGAGGTTAGATTATTATGTAGAGATAATGAGGTTAGAAGTTGCAAAATTGAATATATGACTGATGTCATTAGATGGTTCAAATCTTTGAATTCATATATTTAGGTATTTCCTAGTAAATTAGTGCTCTTTTTCAATTGAATATATGACTGATTCCACTGCTCTCCCTTCCTTTTCCCTTAACCCTGTCCCTAATTCCCCTGTAGAAGAGGCAACATGCTCTTTTCTGTGGCACACCAAGCAAAGAGATGGTATTTATAACTTGTCTCAAATTTATTTTTGGAATTTCCTATTTTTGTTGTCATCTTAATAAGTGATTATTAATATTGAGAGATATGTAATATCTGCAGGCATTACCTGATTATCACTTCCTGCCTACATGTCATTGCTGATTCAATAAGGAGGTAGCTGTTTTTTATAATGAAACTTTAATTTCTACTTATTTGCGAGGTTATATTTTTTTTAATTTTTTTAATCTGTAACAAGGTTCCAAAATCTGAGTTTTGCTTAACAATCCCTAAAATTTGTATTGCATATCATGGTACAATGCCTTAGACCCATTCTCGACTGCTGGTTTGCTGGCCAATTCTTCTTTATTAAAGGCACTTCATTAAATTATGCTTATATTGGGTTTTACCTCCAAATGAAGTTTTCTGATGTTTCTTTGTTTATGATAATAAACTGGTAGATATTTCAACGAGTAATAGGAATTTGCTAAATGGCTAAATGTTTTGCAAAGGATACCTTAAAATATTATATAATATCAGACAACTGGTACATTCCCACTTTTGCAAAGGTTAATTAGGAATTTGCATAATAGTTTGGTTATGCTTTATAAATTTTCAACAAGTCTGGATATCTAGTAAATTGAAGCAAAACATCTTTGTTGTAAAGTTAACAATTTTCTCTCTAAACAGATGCATGCACAGAACTTGCAAAAAAAGAAGATGATCCTTTTATTACATACTAAAGCCCACACTGCCATGCACTAAATGGGGCTTCTACAATCTACAACTATTCTTTTGGGTACATGCACAAGTGTATTACTTTAATGTGGTTGTTATGCTTGTCTGTTTTTGGTACAATGCATGCTTGATGACAGTATGTTTATTAATGCATATTACAAGGTTTCTCCTTAAATTGCAATGTGTTGTTACTAATGCTTATTTAATTTCAAATGCAAATGTTTAATGGGTGGGAATTGGCATCGTACCGGGGTGGTATAATATTGGTACTGGATTGTAGAATTAGAAAATGGTGATTTTCTTTTCAATTTCTGATCAATTATTTCCATCGCAACATCCAAGCAAATAAGCACATACAAACACGTGGCAATTAAACAGGTGGGACCCATGTTCTTATCCATGCAATTAATCATGTGGGGCCCACATTCGCTGCCCATGTAAAAAACTAGGTGGGGCCCACGGTCTCTAGCCATGCAAATAATCAAGTGGGACCCACATGATTTATCCTTGGAAATACTCGCGTGGGGCCCACGCTTCTATCCTTGCAAATACTCACAAGCTAGCCTTGCAAATACCAAGATGGGACCCATACTTCTATCCTTGCAAATACTCAAAGACTAGCCTTGCAAATACATAAATGGGACCCACTGTTTTATCCTTGCAAATACTTAGATGGGTCCCACGTTTATATCCTTGCAAATACTTAGATGGGTCCCACGCTTTTATCCTTGCAAATACTCCAGCCAGGTGCCAACTCTTAAAGTTTTTGCATGCGCAGTTGTTCCATGGGCAAGCTCATGCAACAAGCCAGGATAAGGTAGTTGCATGGGTGTCCATGTAAATACTGAGTATTTACAACGGGGTATAAACATGGGTAGTATTAACATGGGGTAGCTCATGTAACAAGCGTTTTTCGGGCTTGTTGCATGGTTATGTCCATGCAACAAGCCATTTTTCTACCCTTGCTACAAACGAAAATTCTGGTGGTGTCTCTCTCTTTCTCTCTCTCTATATATATAAATATAGGCTATCATGCTTTGGAAAGTAAAGAAAGTGTTTTACTCCCATTCATATCTCCATTTTCAAAGTTCAAATAGTCGATCCGAAGTTATTAACATGATCTTCATATTGATATGTGGTTGGAGATCAAATTTTATATTTTTTTAGAATTTTTGAAAATCACAGCTTTTCATTAAATAAAAAAATAATAAAAAATTCACAAAAACACTAATTTTCAAAAATTCTAAAAAAATAGTAAATTGTTTTCAAAAAATATAAAATTTGGTCTCCAAGTACATATCAATATAAAGATCATGTTGAGAAATTCAGATCGACTGATTGAACTTTGAAAATGGAGATATGAGCGAGAAGTAAAACACCCTATTTACTTCCCAAAGCATCGTAGCTTCACTCTCTCTCTCTCTCTCTCTATATATATAGATGGGCTACGGTACTTCGTGAAGTAAATGGTTGTTTTTACTTCACGCTCATATTTTAATTTTGAAAATCTAAACAACCGATCCAAACCGGTCAACATGATATCCATATTGAAATGTGCTTGGAGACCAAATTTTATATTTTTTAGAATTTTTTTACTATTTATTAAGCAACTTTGAAAATCGCCGATCCAATGGTCCAGAAGTTTTTACTGTTCACTCAAATCAGCAATTTTCAAAGTGGCTTAATAAATAGTAAAAAAATCCAAAAAAAATGTAAAATTTGGTCTCCAAGCACATTTCAATATGGAGATCATGTTGAGCGGTTCTGATCGATGGATTAGATTTTCAAAATGGGAATATGAGCGTGAAGTAAAACAACCATTTACTTCGCGAAGTATCGTAGCCCCCCTCTCTTTATATATATATATATAGAGTTTGGCTAATTTGCTGCTAGCAGCATTTGAGCAAACTGCTGCCAGGTCTGCAAGCCGTTGGATCTGATTTTAGATTCGTGCCTGAAGAGGTGCTGATTTGATTTTGACGGAATGAAAAATTTGAAAAATAAAAGGCTCCGTTAGGATTTCCCTTTTACCCCTCAGTGCCACTTTCTCTGTTTTTTTTTTGAAAATCCTCAGTGCCTCTTTCTCTCGTTCTCCTCTTCAGCGTCTCTCTCTCTCTCATGTGCTTCCCTCTCCGTCGACGAATCAGAAGAAGGCTAAGGAATAGGTCCACCTAGCTTGCAACACAGGTCCTTCCTCTCTCGTGCGCCTCTCTCCTTGGTTCTCTTCTCGGTCCGCCAAGTTCGCACTAGGTCCGCCCAGCTCGAGGTCACTTTGACAACTCTCGCCCTCCCTCATCCCTCTCTTGTGCTTGCCTCCCTTCGCCGAGTGCCTTGATGTCTCATTATTTGATCGATTGTTTCGACCTATTTCCAGATCAAATATCATGTTTTGAATAACTAAAATGCATTGTTTACGTTGAATATCAATAGAATATGGTACTGTTGCGTTTTGGTTATCACTTTGCAGGAAATAGGCGAAAACAGACAAAGAGCAGAGTTCAGACATCTTCCATGCGGGCCGCATCCCACCTGACGCGGGTCGCATCACAGCCCAGCGCGACCTCAGACGCGACCCTCACAGCGCGCATCAGACCCAACCCGACGCGGGTCGCATCCGAATCCATGCGGGTCGCGTCGAATTAGCTGCGCCAGGCCCAATTGAAGCCCAGTAAGACCTCTATATATAGAGCTGGGCCTGTGCGATTCAGGGGATCCAGATTTCATTTTAAAAACAGAAACATCGGTGTTTTGAAGAGGAGACTTGGCGCGCAGGACAGAGGAGAGGCGATCTGGAGCTTCAAGAGTGGATTCGGCCAAGAACTTGATTGAAGCTTGATCTTCTTCGATTCTCCTCTCCTTCACCATGATTTGCATCTTCTTTATCTCTTCTATTTTGTTTTCTATCATGTTTGAGTAGATTTTCAGTTTTGAGGGATTTAGATGTAATCCAAAGCTTTGTTTGATAATGAATTTTGATTGAATCTGAATTGTTATTCGTGTTTCTTGATTTTTGTATTGATTGAAATTGCTTGACCTAATTGCTTGATTGATTCTTGATTGTCTACTATTGATTGCTTATGGCATTTCTTTTTGTAATTTGGCCTTGATGTATCTTGTGGATTAGGTTAAGTACTTGAGGTAGGTTTAAGATCCGAGAGGTGAGATCAATAGTAGCCGAAATTTGAAATTTCCATTAGTCGAAAGAATTGTGGATACCTTTAGTAAACGGGATCAAGAACTTAGATTTGAATTGAATCTAGGAAGGTGAAATTGCAATTCCGTACCAGGTCTATTAAGCCAATACACGAGAGTTGAGATTCAGTGACATTAGGTACGGTCAATCGAGCCTTACACGAATTAAACAACCAGAATCAGAAATATTCAGTGTCAGCTCCAGGACCACGCGGGTCGCGTCACAAGGTCGCATGCGAAAGTGTGCGGGTCGAGTGAGAGGTTCAGAGTGACTTGAGGGCTACGCGGGTCGCGTGTGAGAGCACGCGGGTCGCGTCACAAGGGTCGCATACGAGAGTATGCGGGTCGCGTGACAAGTCCAGAGCAGCAAAGTTGAGGATGAAGTCTGAAACCCTCGAAATGCTTTTATTTTACAGATAGTCTAAAATCAAACGTTTAATTGTTTTCAATTTCTGTTATTACGATTGTTGATTGAAATTAGGAACTTTAAATAAATTCAAACACCCTTCTCAACTTCTAGTACCTAATTAGGTTAAGTCGAAATTTAGAATTTGAGTCGTCCCTGTGGATCGACACCCGATTATACTACTCGATAGGGGTTGTGCACTTGCAATCCTTACTCGTGAAGTGTAAGCGCGGTTTTAAAAGGTACGCCCTCAAGCGTACCGAAACTTGCGTTGCGCTTTCGTGCGAACAAGTTTTTGGCGCCGTTGCCGGGGACGCCAATCATTTTCTGAATTTTTGCTTATCTTAGTTAATCTAGATTTTAATCTGTATCCTTTTTTTTTTTCTTTCACTAAAAGTTGGCTCTTGAACAACCTCCTGCAGGTAAATACACACTGAAATACCAACTGAGGAGCAGAGGGCCACTTTTTGACGAAACTCCTCCAGACGAAATTGTCCCTGCTCAGCCATCTCTTAACGCGACCCGCACTGAGGTTGACGCGACCCGAGTCACATCAGACGCGGCCCGCATCAATTCAGACGCGACCCGCATAGAAAAGATGTCAGAACATCCGAGCAGAGATGACAGGCGTGAGGAGGACAGAGAAAGAGAAAGGGAAGACGCCCTCACCGACCAATCAGACGATGAGACGGATGTCTTCATGCCCAGGACACTTCGGGAGTTCAACGTGCCGCGAGCTGGAGATGTCAGAGGCGCAATCAGGTTGCCACGAATTCCTGGTCAACAGCCGAACTTCAATCCAGGAGTGGTCAACATGGTCCAGCAGAACACCTTCCATGGCATGGATCACGAAGATCCTCACGCACACCTCCAGACCAATGGGGCGACAGCAGATTACACCAAACTCTTTTTATTTCCTTTTACTCTTAGGGACAAGGCTAGAAAATGGTTAGGGTCGTTACCAAGGGATTCGATTACCAACTGGAGGGAATTATCTAAGTTGTTTTTGACTAGGTTTTTCCCTCACAAGAGAACCGCCAAGGTAAGAAACGAACTGACCAGTTTTAGGCAATTACCAGATGAGCCCCTAAATGAGTCTTGGGAAAGGTTTAGGGAGTTGCAGTATTCTTGTCCACACCATGGTTTACCAGACTGGTTGTTGATCCAAACATTTTATGATGGTCTGACTGAGAGCACTCGTTCATCCGTAGATGCAGTTGCAGGTGGAGCGCTCATGTCTCGAGAGCCTCTCGAAGCCATGAACCTGATTGACAACATGGCGCAGAACCAGCAGTGGTCCGGGCGCGACAACACTCGACCAAGAGGAGGTGGCAAGTTCGAGGTCGATCAGATCACCGCCTTGACCGCCAAGATGGATGCCATGCAGAGGGCAATGGACAAGATGAGTGTGAAGGCAGTCGACAAACAACCGCAGGGATGCGTGATGTGTGGAGATGAGAGGCACAGCTACGAGCAATGCCCATTGGCGGAGGTCGAAGAGAGCAACGAGCAGGTAAGTTCTCTGAACAACGAACCTTCATATTTTCCAAAACCTCCTTTCAATCGTTCCTACTCCAAGGACCCGATTGAGCAACAAAACTGGAGATGGAATCAAAACAACGCTCCCAGACCTCCCTTCAACAATTCTTTCCACCATCCCTCTTCTCACGACTCTTTCAACCAATCGTCTTCGAGCCAAAACAATTGGAGCCATCCCTCTTCCAACAACAACCCCAACAAGAATTTCCATCACAATGCGTCTTTTCCCAATCAGAACAGCCGAGCGCCTCAAGGGAAGATGAACCAAATGATGTGGGAACAGATGCAGAGCATGTCCACCCAGATGGCTGCTCAAAACAAGTTGTTGGAGCAGCTGAGCCACATCGTCACCTCAAGCCAACCTCAACCTGGAAAACTGCCGTCTCAGCCAGAACCCAATCCCAGAGGAGAAGCTAAGGCGATCACGCTGCGAAGTGGGACCCAATACCAAGAACCAGCCTTCCCATCAGATCAGCCTCCATCTGACGCGACCCGCGTCACCCACGGTTGAGCCTGTGGACTCGGGTCGCACCGAGCCAGATCGACCCGCGCCACCATCTGAAGATCCTGTGGACGCGACCCGCATCATCTCAGACGCGACCCGCGTGGGAGAAGCTGACAAAGGGAAGAAGAAAGAGGCTGAGAAACCCCCACCATACAGGCCACCTGTGCCCTTTCCCAGAAGACTAGCTGAGACCAAACTGGACGCACAATTCGCCAAATTCGCAGAAGTCCTGAAAGGACTGCACATCACGATTCCATTCACCGAAGCCTTGACCCAAATGCCCTCTTACGCCAAATTCCTGAAGGATATCTTATCCAACAAACGAAGCTTGGGGGGAAAAGAAACGGTGAGACTGACGGAGCAGTGCAGTGCCATTCTGAAGAGTGACCTACCTCCCAAACTGAACGACCCCGGGAAATTCTCCTTTCCTTGCATCATCGGGAAGGCCACGATCAAGAGAGCTCTATGCGACTTGGGAGCTAGCGTGAGTCTCATGCCACGCACAATCTTCGATCGAATGGGAGTAGGAGAGCTCAGGCCGACGCGAATGACGTTACAGCTAGCGGACTCCTCGGTACGATTGCCACTTGGCATAGTGGAAGACGTACCAGTTCAGGTCGGTAAGTACTTTGTACCTGTGGACTTTGTGGTCATGGAGATGGAGGAAGACAAGGAAGTCCCCATCATTCTGGGACGACCTTTCCTTCGGACCGCAGGTGCAATCATCGATGTGTCTCAAGGAACACTGACCTTGAACTTTGGAGGAGAGAGAGTGTGCTTCCAAATTGATCGAGCCATGAAGTATCCTTCTATCGAATCTTGTTCCTGAGTTGATGTGCTCGACAGATGCTTGACAAATTTGGTAGAGGATTACTTTCTCGATCGGATCCATCAGAGCATGAATGAACACGCTGAATTCCTGATCGAACCACAAGGTGAAGAAAGCAAATCGAAAGAAGTCTGTGGAGCAGAAGTGCAAATGGCTGACCTGGAAGGATCTGATGCGACCCGCATACATCCGGATGCGACCCGCACGCCATCTGATGCGACACGCACTCCATGCGATTCAACCCGCATACCATGGTCTGAGGACCTTGAAACAGAAGGATGCGAGTCGGATAGGTCAGCACGCGATGCCATTTCACTTGATGCGACCCGCACGCCAGGTGATGCGACCCGCATCCAGACCCAGACAAAGGGGCCAACTCCTGAACTCAAGCCTCTACCAGCCAATCTCCGGTATGAATTCCTCGGTCCAGATCACTCCTTCCCCGTCATTGTGAATGCAAATTTGAATCCCGATCAAACCGCCAAACTCTTGGAGAAACTGAAGCTTCATCGAGGCGCAATCGGGTATTCGATCAATGACCTGAAGGGGATCAGTCCATCCATTTGCTCACACAGGATTTTTCTGGAGGACGACCACAAGCCATCGGTTGAACACCAAAGACGGCTCAACCCCAATCTGAAAGAGGTAGTCAAGAAAGAGATTCTCAAGCTTCTGGACGCCGGTATCATCTACCCTATCTCTGACAGTAAGTGGGTGAGCCCAGTTCATGTGGTACCGAAGAAAGGTGGTACGACAGTGGTGAGGAATGAGAAGAACGAGTTGATTCAAACTCGAGTGGTGAACGGTTATCGAATGTGCATCGACTACAGAAAACTCAACGCAGCCACACGCAAAGATCACTTCCCTTTGCCATTCGTTGACCAGCTCTTGGAAAGACTTGCGAACCATTCTTATTTTTGTTATTTGGATGGTTACTCGGGTTTCTTCCAAATTCCGATTCACCCACAAGACCAAGAGATGACCACTTTCACTTGTCCCTACGGTACATACGCATACCGTAGGATGCCATTTGGTCTCTGCAATGCGCCAGCAACCTTTCAGCGGGCCATGATGGCCATCTTCTCTGATTTCATCGAGAGAGAGGTTGAGATTTTCATGGATGATTTCTCTGTGTACGGCGCATGTTTCGATTCCTGTCTGACCAACCTGTGCAAGATCCTGAAAAGGTGTGAAGAAGTCCACCTCATTCTGAATTGGGAGAAGTGTCACTTCATGGTCCAAACTGGCGTTGTCCTTGGACATGTTGTGACCTCCAAAGGCATTGAAGTTGACAAAGCCAAGATCGAGGTGATTGAGAAACTCGAGATTCCGACAAACGTTAAGGGGATTCGAAGCTTTCTTGGCCACGCAGGTTTCTACCGCCGGTTCATCAAAGACTTCTCAAAGATTGCAAAACCGCTGACCAATCTACTCGTCAAAGATTCTGAATTCGTTTTCACTGAAGATTGTGTCAAATCTTTCCGCGATTTGAAGGAAGCTCTCATCTCAGCACCAATTTTGCAACCACCTGACTGGTATCTTCCTTTTGAGATCATGTGCGACGCGAGCGACTACGCTGTTGGAGCGGTTCTGGGGCAAAGGAAAGACAAGAAGCCGTGTGCAATTTACTATGCTAGCAAGGTGCTAGATCCTGCCCAGATGAACTACACAACAACTGAGAAGGAACTTCTCGCTGTTGTGTTCGCTCTCGACAAGTTCAGGTCGTATTTGGTTGGCTCCAAGATCATTGTGTACATCGACCATGCCGCTCTTCGGTATTTGTTGAGCAAACAGGACGCCAAACCGCGATTGATCAGGTGGATTCTTCTCTTGCAAGAGTTCGATCTTGAGATCAGGGACAAGAAGGGAGTCGACAACACTGTGGCTGACCATCTTTCCAGACTTCGTTTGGAGGATGAGGGCTCTGCCAACTTGCCAATCAATGACTCGTTCCCTGATGAACAACTCTTCTCTGCCTCCGCACTCAATGCCGTCGACACGACCCGCGCAAGCAACCAATCAGACCCTTGGTATGCCGACATTGCAAATTTCATCGCTTCCGGGATTCTGCCTCACACCATGACCTACCAACAAAGGAAGAAGCTCAAATCTGATGCAAAGTACTATTTCTGGGACGAGCCTTTTCTTTTCAAGGTAGGAGTCGACGGCATCTTCAGACGCTGTGTGCCACACGAGGAGTCACGCTCTATCCTTGAGCACTGCCATTCATCTGCCTATGGAGGCCATGCTTCTTTCTCCAAGACAGCCGCCAAGGTCTTGCAATCTGGCTTCTTTTGGCCTTCTCTCTTCAAGGATGCAAAGGCCTTGGTCGAAACTTGTGACAATTGCCAACGCACCGGGAACATTTCCCAACGCAACGAGATGCCTCTCAATTCCATTCTCGAGGTAGAGGTCTTCGATGTGTGGGGAATCGATTTTATGGGACCATTCCCGCCTTCATGCGGGTATGAGTACATCCTGGTTGCGGTGGACTATGTGTCTAAGTGGGTGGAAGCTGTGGCATGTCGTAAGGCAGATTCGAGTGCCGTGAAACGATTGTTCAACGACGTCATCTTCCCGCGCTTTGGAGTCCCACGAGCGATCATCAGTGATGGAGGGAAACATTTCATAAATCGACAATTCAACAATCTCTTGAGACGTCATGGGGTGACGCACAAAGTGACTACCTCTTACCATCCTCAATCCAACGGCCAAGCAGAAATCTCCAACAGGGAAATCAAATCAATCTTGGAGAAGACTGTGGCAAGGACAAGAAAGGATTGGTCCCTGAAATTGAGCGACGCACTCTGGGCCTACCGAACAGCCTTCAAGACCCCGATTGGGATGAGCCCTTTCAAACTGGTATACGGGAAACCGTGTCATCTACCAGTGGAAATCGAGCACAAAGCGTTCTGGGCCACGCGAGCCGTCAACATGGACATGCAAGTAGCTGGAGAAAAGTGAATCCTCGACCTGCATGAGTTGGAGGAGATGCGATTGCACTCTTACGAGAATGCGAGGATCTACAAGGAAAAGACCAAGCGGCTTCATGACAAGCGCATCACGACTCGTGACTTCCAAGAGGGTGATCTTGTACTCTTGTTCAACTCAAGATTGCGACTCTTTCCTGGGAAGCTGAAATCGAGGTGGTCCGGTCCCTTTGTCGTGCGGAAAGTGTACCCTTTTGGTGCAATCGACATTGGGAATGAAGAGTGCGGGACCTTCAAGGTCAATGGGCAGCGACTCAAGCATTACATTGCAGATCATCCACACAATGAGCGTTTCGAGCAGGATCTGTCTGATCCGGCCCCAGTCGAAGATTAGCAAAAGGAAGGTCGAGCTTGAGACCTAAAACAAGCGCTTCTTGGGAGGCAACCCAAGCCTGTTTGTTTACTTGCATTTTGTTTAGTTAGATGTTCTTTTTAGCTTTTATTTCATTTTTATTTGTTTTGACTTTACAAAATTTGAAAAAGAGACCTATGACGCGACCCGCGTCACCAGTCACGCGCCCCGTGTGAGCCCATGTGACCATGTGCCACGCGACCCGCGTCAACGCGAAACGGCGCCGCATTGAATGGGCGCATCGAAACGACGCGGGGTCCCTTTTTAACCCGCGTCCCCTCCTCTCTTCTTTCTCCTTCCCCAGCCGACGAACCTCCTTCTCCTTCTTCTCAACCGAAGCAAGCACCGACGGACCTTCTCCCTCTCCGCCGACCTTGCACCGTCCCCTTCCTCTCCTTCTTCTCCGCCGACTCCACCGACGAACACGGTAAGTTCTCTCTGTTTTTCTCTCTTTTTCCTTCATCGGTTTTGCAACCCTAACCTGACTCTGGTTTGTCCAACGCGACCCGCGTCCATACTCACGCGACCCGCGTTCTTTCTGGTTCCCGGTTCCCACCCTAACCTGACTGACCAACCGGTACCATCTCACGCGACCCGCTCCGGTACCAGTTTCTACCCTAACCAGTCCGGTACCAGTCCACGCGACTCGCGTCCTGACCAACGCGACCCGCGTCCTAACCCCACGCGAGCCGCATCAAACCCTACGCGACCCGCGTCAAGAGTAAGTCAGAGAGACAGAGGCATGGACCCGGGCCGCGAACGCCGTTCTAAGCGCCAGCACGAGCAGCGGCAAGCCGCTCTCCGCGCCCGATCCCCACCGCCTGCGCGTACACCTTCTCCCGCTTCAGCCTCGCACGATGACGGTTCTTCTTCTTCTCACCATTCCACTCCTCATTCTTCTTCTCACCATTCCACTCCTCATTCTTCTTCTCATCATTCCACTCCTCATTCTTCTTCTCGTCATTCTTCCTCTTCTCGTCGTTCTTCCCATTCCGCCTCTCGTGCCGAGTCTCCCGCAGTGGATTTTTACTCTAATGAGTCCACCACCCCTGCCGATCAGTACACCCACATCTTGCAGCAGCGCAAGTTTGAAAACACTCGCCGAGTCGATTTCGACGCACTTCAGGCGTTTGGGGTGTACGAGGATTTCGTTCGCCTCACAGAGAGGATCGGGTTTACTCCCACTTTCTGGGCCATTCAGCGCGATTGCTACGAGGAGCTCACGCTTGAGTTCCTCTCTTCTCTCAGGCTCAAGTGGGATCCCGAACACCAGCCATACATCAGATTCCGGATGCGCAGCGGGATTTGGCGAGTGCCTATCTCCCAGCTGCGCGAGTGGTTTGGATTTGCCCTTGACCCTAGCACCGATTCTCTTCACTTCCGCGAGGGCGTTGACAGAGACCACTTCTGGCGTCTGATTACCGGTATGGAGGTTGCCACGAGCAACCAGTACAGGAGCACTGCCATACCTCACCCTGTGCTGCGTTGCATCCAGCGTACCCTAGCCAATACCATTTTTGCACGTGGCGAGACAGTCTCACGTGCCAATGAGGAGGACTTGGCGATGTTGGACTTCATGCTCCGCCCCGAGGATTCTCTAGAGCGGCCCGATCTGATGCTCATTATGGTCCGTCACTGGCTCGGTGTCCAGCAGGTCAAGAAGACAGGTGGCTCGATTCACATAGGGGCGTACGTCACTTTCATTGCCGAGCAGCTTGGCGTATCGCTCACTGACTTCACTCTCTCCAGGGGCCCGTTTATCATGGATGCCAGGGCCTTCCAGCAGGCGACTTTCATCAGGATCGCACGAGGTCCGGCCGGCCACAGTACCCGGTATTTCTGGCGCCTACAGGATGGTAGCCAGCACGAGTTGCCTTCTCCATCACCTATCTCTTTCGTGGACGAGGCCACTTGGCTGTTCCCTCGACCTCAGCCAGCTGAGCAGGCACCACCACCACCACCACCTCCTGCTCAGCCACAGCCTCCTCCCGACGGTGATGTCCACATGGCCGATGCATTCATGCCACCTGTGCAGTTCCACGCCTCCACCTCCTATGCAGCTGGGCCCTCCACTTCTTCTGCTGGCCCCTCCTATCCACCTCCCGTCTCCGAGCCCACCATTCAGGATGTCTACAGCCTGCTGTACGACATGCGGCGCGAGCAGGGTGCAGCCCTTCATCATCTCCAGACACGGGTAGGCGCGATTGAGGACATGTTGAGCGACTGGCGATGGTATGGTTCTGATGACGAGTGATCAGGTATGTTTTCTTTCCCCTCTGCTTTTATTTTTCTATATCTTTTAGTCTTGAAGCATTGAGGACAATGCTCAGGCTAAGCTTGGGGGGGAGACTTTTATGTTTTAGGATTTATTTTGATTTTTACTTAGATTTTCTTAGGTCATGTTTACTTTTCTTGGTACTTTGCATTTTTAGGTGAAAAATTTGCTTGATTGTTGAAATTAGGGACCTATTTGAAAATTTTTATATGATTAGGATGACCTTGGAAAATTAGAACTAACCTCATAATTGACCAAACAAGACGGATTAGGAACAAATATTTTGAGACTTGCAAAATTGAAAACTTGAATGTCGAAATAGCATTTAGAAACTGATCTGTGCCTTTCAAATAGGGAAATAGGGATTTAAATTAAAGAAAGGTTGGGATATCCATTGGTGTGAATGAACACTAGTGGATGTGTGTATTCATGGTGTGTGCAAAAAGAAAAAGAAAAAAAAAAAAAGAAAATGAAAAGAAATGAAAAGACGGAGAAAATAAGAGTACTGGCAATAAGTCCTGAATGGGCGCCTTTGAGCTCGTCTCCCAAATAAATAAAAAGAGAAAGAAAAGAAAAGCTTTTGCACATATCAACACACGAAGTCCGCATCTTTCTGACCTAAGTTTGTTCCAAGCTTGGGGGGGCGAAAAAGAAAAAAAATCTCTACAAACGAAGGCATAGGTTTAGTGAAAGAATGATAAATTGATAAGTTCGAGTAATCAACTTTGCAAGTTTTAAAACATTTAGAGTTTGAAATTTTGTTAATCAATTTGTGAGGTGAATCAAAATTAACCAAGGAAAGTCCAAATCATAGCAAAAAGATTCTTTAGGTTTTTAGTTGAAGCAAATCAAGTAAATTTTCACATTTAGGAACTTAACTTGCATTTAGAATCTAAACCCGGTACGAAAACATGATTTGCTTGAGGACAAGCAAAGGTTAAGCTTGGGGGAGTTTGATGTCTCATTATTTGATCGATTGTTTCGACCTATTTCCAGACCAAATATCATGTTTTGAATAACTAAAATGCATTGTTTACATTGAATATCAATAGAATATGGTACTGCTGCGTTTTGGTTATCACTTTGCAGGAAATAGGCGAAAACAGACAAAGAGCAGAGTTCAGACATCTTCCATGCGGGCCGCGTCCCACCTGACGCGGGTCGCATCACAGCCCAGCGCGACCTCAGACGCGACCCTCACAGCGCGCATCAGACCCAACCCGACGCGGGTCGCATCCGAAGCCATGCGGGTCGCGTCGAATTAACTGCGCCAGGCCCAATTGAAGCCCAGTAAGACCTCTATATATAGAGCTGGGCCTGCGCGATTCAGGGGATCCAGATCTCATTTTAAAAACAGAAACATCGGTGTTTTGAGGAGAGACTTGGCGCGCAGGACAGAGGAGAGGTGATCTGGAGCTTCAAGGGTGGATTCGGCCAAGAACTTGATTCAAGCTTGATCTTCTTCAATTCTCCTCTCCTTCACCATGATTTGCATCTTCTTTATCTCTTCTATTTTGTTTTTTATCATGTTTGAGTAGATTTTCAGTTTTGAGGGATTTAGATGTAATCCAAAGCTTTGTTTGATAATGAATGTTGATTGAATCTGAATTGTTATTCGAGTTTCTTGATTTTTGTATTAATTGAAATTGCTTGACCTAATTGCTTGATTGATTCTTGATTGTCTACTATTGATTGCTTATGGCATTTCTTTTTGTAATTTGGCCTTGATGTATCTTGTGGATTAGGTTAAGTACTTGAGGTAGGTCTAAGATCCGAGAGGTGAGATCAATAGTAGCCGAAAGGTGAAATTTCCATTAGTCGAAAGAATTGTGGATACCTTTAGTAAACGGGATCAAGAACTTAGGTTTGAATTGAATCTAGGAAGGTGAAATTGCAATTCCGTACCAGGTCTATTAAGCCAATACACGAGAGTTGAGGTTCAGTGACATTAGGTACGGTCAATAGAGCCTTACACGAATTAAACAACCAGAATCAGAAATATTCAGTGTCAGCTCCAGGACCACGCGGGTCGCATGAGAAATCACGCAGGTCGCGTCACAAGGTCGCATGCGAAAGTATGCAGGTCGAGTGAGAGGTTCAGAGTGGCTTGAGGGCTACGCGGGTCGCGTCACAAGGGTCGCATACGAGAGTATGCGGGTCGCGTGACAGGTCCAGAGCAGCAAAGTTGAGGATGAAGTCTGAAACCCTCGAAACGCTTTTATTTTACAGATAGTCTAAAATCAAAGGTTTAATTGTTTTCATTTTCTGTTATTACGATTGTTGATTGAAATTAGGAACTTTAAATAAATTCAAACACCCTTCTCAACTTCTAGTACCTAATTAGGTTAAGTCGAAATTTAGAATTTGAGTCGTCCCTGTGGATCGACACCCGATTATACTACTCGATAGGGGTTGTGCACTTGCAATCCTTATTCGTGAAGTGTAAGCGCGGTTTTAAAAAGGTACGCCCTCAAGCGTACCGAAACTTGCGTTGCGCTTTCGTGCGAACATGCCTCTCGCTCCACCTCGCTTCTTGTTTGCTCAAAGGTTAACTATCTTTCAAAATCCCTAGTTTTTTCAGTTTGCCTAATTTTTCTAATTTTTCTGGTTTATTTCGAAAAATTATGTTGTAAAGATGGAGAATGAAAAGCATATGAGCCGATTGTAGAACCTTGTTTTCAGTATTGTTTTTTTCTAAAGGGTAAATAAATAACCTTTTGCACCTATTTTTTTTTTTTGAGGAAAACCTTTTGTACCATGTTAACTACAAAACTGTAGTAGGGTGGAAGAGAAGAAGGTACAATAAGCAGAAACTGCAGTATTGTTTTTTCTAATTTACCACTATTATTGGGAAACATGTGAAGAAGCAGAAAAGTGGAATAGAAGGAGGTACAATCAGTAAAATTTCCATGTTTTGCTAAGTGTACCCGGATTCAGGATCATATAGCTCACTTATGAAATTTTAGTGTTTGAAAAGTATAAATTTCTGTTTAAAAAATTCATAATGTTTTTGTCTACTAAGAGGTAAGGTACAGGGGCTTATTTATTTTGTACAAATACAAACAAATACATTCATTTATGATTAGTTGAAGCAATTTTCATAAATTTGAGGGACTGATTTGAATTTTTCTGTGTATTAGGGTGATTAGTCGTAGAAATTAGTACATGTATGGCTACATTACTGGTGTTAGTATTCGTAGAAATAGTTTCAACAAGACTAAAGAAGGGTTGTAGACGTCAATTAGATTGGTGTGTTTCAAATCAGGGTTTAATAAAAGGCAAAAATGTCAATTGGAAGATTATTTCGAGACGATTGGTGGATCAAGTGAAAAGATGATTTCGAGACGATTGGTGGATCAAGTGAAAAAATTCCAAAAAATGTAAAATTTGGTCTCCAAGCACATTTTAATATAGATTGAACATTTAACAGTTTGGATTTGTTGTTTGAACTTCGAAAATTGGAGAACGGAACCGTTTGTTCCTGGAGCTTGGAGCAATCAAGTTTTAAACCGTCGATCTGCTTTCGGATTCGTGCAGATCATATTGATCTGATTCAGCGCTATCCAGTAACTGGACGGTCCATTTCATTAAGCCCTCCCCAAACTAGCGACCCCCCTCTCTCTCTCATGCGTAGCAGCCCACCTAAATTGCACCAGGCGATTTCTCCCCGGCTCCACTCCTCTCCACTCCTCTCTCGGTGCCAATTTCTCTGGTGACAACAGCTTGAGTTCCGATCTGATTTATTTGCACAGTTTTATCTCTGTTTCAGTCCTTTCTAGGTGTCTGACGCAAGAGGTGATTGTAAAAGAGATATTCAAAGGTATAGTTCACATGAAATCTGACGCTTATGGTTTCTTCAAGGTAGAAGCAGCTAAGGTGGACCTTGTCTATCAGATGGTGGTTAAGAAGCTTGGCCAAATTGATGGAAATCCCCTTGCTAAATTCTATAGTTATCCTTAATTTGTGCCATTGCTAAATATTTAGTTTTTCTACTATGTAAAACTCTTTTATTCAATGGACGGGCTTTTCAGCCTATTTTTCAAAAAAAAAAAAAAAATTTAGTTGTTAACTATCTATTGGTGCTGTATTATTATAACTAGTTGTGTTTATACGAAGGACTAGATAAAATTTTGACTTGGGAAACTTATAACAAATCAAGTATTAAGTACCTCATATCCTGAATGTATGCAGTAATCATATAGTTACTTGTTTGTCCTTGAAAATAATGAGTTCCTCTAGTCATATATATCTCCTTTGCTTTGTCCTTCAATAACTTGTAAGCTTACTATTAAGCACAAGGATCCACTTGCACAACAGATTGCAATTTTTAGTGAACAAAACAAAAAATTAGTGATACTGTTAAGCACAATTCACTGTCAATGAGGCTCAATCTGTTGTTTATTAATTTCAATTTTTCAATACGTGTTCTGTTATCTTCAAGCAACAATCAAAGACTGAGGACCAGCTTAAGGAAGAGATAACAAATCAGTGGAGAAGCTTAATACGATGATTAACAATTGCATGGATAAAAAGGGCATAGGATAAATATGTTTTTACTTTTTTTTACTGTTACTGTTTGAAGCATCTTTTCTTCTTCTTTTGTGCTGGTTTGTGATTAAGGATTGGTACTGGTATATGATGGGCTGATTTGGGTTTCATTTTTATTTTTTGGGTTAAAGAGTTGTATTATTTTGTATGTTTTGCTGTCAATGTGATGTATGTTTTGCTGTCAAGAATAGCTTTTAATAAACAATTGGTTTAGTTTCTTAATTGAGGTTATTTTGGAGTATGGTTGTGGGAGTTTTTGGCATGATTTAATTGAAACTGCAAAAAACAACTGATCTTGGAATTATGTTCTAAGCATATTGTTTTAACTTGCTGAAAATGACAATTAAAACATGACAATCTGGTACAAACATCATTCATTAAAACGGTCGATCCAAATCGTTCAACATTCAATCTATAATATACAACATGACAATTAAAACATGCCTATAGCTTAAATACAAACATCTAGCAACATTCATTATATACAAAATAGCAAGTTACAATCTGGTACCAGCAACCGTACCACTATGTGTACCAGTTGGTATATCTTCTGCAAAATCTGCCTGTAGTCGCATATTCTCATTCTACTAGGTACTGCCACCTCCCCAGTGAGCTGCCCTCTACTTGGTTGCTCATAAAAATTGAGTTGCCAGAATACTTCTTCCATCAAACTGTCTTGGCTCTTGCAGGGGTCTGTGAAGCACCTTGCGCACCGCTCTCTCCATACCACAAATTTCATAATAAGAAGTAATGCCTTTTGTACCTTGTCTAGCCCTCCCACCCTTTCCTCATTTGTTACAGCATCTTGAACCCTTATATGCTCCTCTTGGAGAAAGCACCAAAAAATAAATCTGAAAAAAAATACAAGTTAATTGCATTTTCTGAGCAGAAACTTCTTGTTCAAATATAAAGATCGAAAGTTTTTAAATTGCAACTTCAATCATCATACACAAAAAAAAAAAATATACAAATATACTGTATTCATGTCTCCTGATTCCTATATCAACAATTTAGTCAATCCATGTGTGTCCAAGCCTTCTTAATTATAAAATTAGAGACACCACCAAATAAATAGAGCTACGCATGCAGGACTAAAGGTCCTTATTATTAATAAAACCCTTCATTCCAGTCAATGAGCCAAGCTACAAAACGGCTTATGCAATTTACATGATAACAACATCTAAATTGGAATACGCAATTATTTTATCTAAATTACAGATGCTAATTATTTATGCTGCTACAATGTCAATTAGAATACGCAATTACTAGAAAGAACTTTACAACTCAACAATTCAGACTAAAAACACCGTAAGTTGATGAGAGAGATAGAGAGAAGAGGGAGGGAGCATACCGGAGTTTAGCAATTTAGGGTTTACGCGATTTAGAAGGAGAAGAGAACGAGAGAGAGAGTCGGGGAAAGGGGCGAGCGGAGGGGAAGAGTTTAGCGATCTGGGATTTCCATCAATTTGGCCAAGCTTCTTAACCACCATTTGACAGACAAGGTCCACCTTAGCTGGCTCTACCTCGAAGAAACCATAAGCGTCAGATTTCTTGTGAACTATACCTTTGAATATCTCTCTTACAATCACCTCTTGCGTCAGACACCTAGGAAGAACTGAAACGGAGATAAAAACTATGCAGATAAATCAGATCGGAACTCAAGCTGTTGTCGCCGGAGAAATTGGCACCGAGAGAGGAGAGGAGCCGGGGAGAAATCGCCTGGTGTGATTTAGGTGGGCTACTACGCGTGAGAGAGAGAGAGGGGTCGCTAGTTTGGGGGGGCTTAATGAAATGGATCGTTCAGTTACTGGATAGCGCTCAAACCCTTCTCCAGCGACAAATTTTGAATCAGATCAATATGATCTACACGAATCGAAAAGCAGATCGTACGGTTTAAAACTTAGTTGCTCCAAGCTCCAGGAACAAACGTTTTGATATTAGCCATTCTCTCTCTGTATATATATAAAGAGAGATAGGCTAATATGCTACGCGTAGCAAAGAGGGCCTCCGTGCTACGGCTCAATATTTGAGTTTTCAAAATTCTAACGGTCGATCCGAACCGTTTAAGATGATCTCCATACGAATATGTACTTGCAAACCAAATTTTACATTTTTTAGAATTTTTTACTATTTTTTTAGATAGGTAGAAAATCACTTGATCTGGAAATTATGTACCATTTAGATCAAGTGATTTTCTACCTATCTAAAAAATTAGTAAAAAAATTCTAAAAAATGTAAAATTTTGTTTGCAAGTACATATTCATATGGAGATCATGTTGAACGGTTCGGATCCACCGTTAGGATTTTGAAAACTCAAATATTGAGCCGTAGCACGAAGGCCCTCTATGCTACGCGTAGTACCGTAGCCACTTTCTATATATATATATAGAGTGACTAAGGTCAAAGTAGTTGTTCCTAGCCCCCGGTGCTACCAAGTCATTTTCGGATTTTCAAAGTCCAAACGGTCGATCCGAACCGTTCAAGTTGATCTCCATATTGAAATGTGCTTGGAGACCAAATTTTACATTTTTTTGGAATTTTTTTACTATTTATTAAGCCACTTTGAAAATTGCTGATCACATGGTCCAGAATTTGGTTGCACTATTTTTACTGTTCACCCGGATCAGCAATTTTCAAAGTGGCTTAATAAATAGTAAAAAAATTTCAAAAAATGTAAAATTTGGTCTCCAAGCACATTTCAATATGGAGATCAACTTGAACGGTTCGGATCGACCGTTTGGACTTTGAAAATTCGAAAACGACTTGGTAGCACCGGGGGCTAGGAACTATCAGTTTGACCTTAGTCACTCTCTTTCTCTCTCTCTCTCTATATAGAGAGAGTGGCTAATATGAAAACGTTTGTTCCTAAGCCCTCGTGCAACCAAGTCGTTTTTAGATTTTCAAAGTCCAAATGGTCGATCCAAACCGTTAGATGTTCAATCCATATTAAAATATGCGTGGAGACCAAATTTTACATTTTTTGGAATTTTTGTACTATTTATTAAGCCACTTTGAAAATTTCTGATCCGGATGAACAGTAAAAACCAGTGTTCTAAATAGCGCACTATAGCGCCGCTATAGCGTTTTTGGACCCCAAACGCTACGCTACGACATCAAAATGCGCTATTTGCGCTACGGCCGCTATAAACGGCCGCTATAGCGGCCGCTACAACGCTATAGCGGTCCGCTACAGCGCTATTTGCGCTATACAATATGAGTTTTTTTTTTTTTTTTTTTTTTAAGCAATTTATATGGGTTTTAAATTAAGATAAAAAAAATCTCAAACCGAAATTGAATTTGTTGCTACTTGCTACAAATAAATCAATTTGAAATTGGGAATAGAAATTGAAATTTGAATAGAAAAAAAGTCCAAACCGGAATTAAAATTTGAATAGAAAAAAAAAATAGATTATGTCATTAATCATGATACTTAAGATATTTTTAATAGAAAAAATCGATAGTTTATGATATTACTATGGATATTTTGAACCGCAATTTGGACTTTGTACGGGTTCAATATGAATATTATAATTTCTTAATTACTTTGGAGTTATTTATTGTTCTATGAGACCTTAGATAATGTTGATATTTAGTACAAATATTGAATATACGAAATGTAAAAAAAAAACGCTATTTGAAATAGCTTCCGCTATAGCGACGCTATTCGCTATAGCTTTTTTTTTAGCCTTCCCGCTACGACGCTATAAACGCTATTTAGAACCTTGGTAAAAACAGTGCAACCAAATTCTGGACCATGTGATCAGAAATTTTCAAAGTGGCTTAATAAATAGTAAAAAAATTCCAAAAAATGTAAAATTTGGTCTCAAAGCAGATTTTAATATAGAGATCACATCTAACGGTTTGGATCGACCGTTTGGACTTTGAAAATCCGAAAACGACTTGGTTGCACGAGGGCTTAGGAACAAACATTTTGATATTAGCATCTCTCTCTCTCTCTCTCTATATATATATATATAAACTTGTTGATGTATATTAATTTTTTTAAATATCATATTAATTATTATTGACTGAATCAACTACTTCAAGTTGTTGCATCTAAGAGATTTTTATATATAAGAAAATAAATAAATAAAATATTAAAAATGAGAAATAGTTGAACATAATTTTAAAAATGGGAAGGCCGTCATGCGCCATGTCAGACTCCGGCCCTAAAAAAAATAAAAAATAAAAATCAATTGTTTTTTCTGCTGTGTTCAGTCAGAAATCCAATAATTTTGATCAGATTCAAAATTCATTTTAGAGAAAATGGCTACGTGGATTTTTGTGTTCTTTATATCAAAATAAAGGTATGAAAGTCTAGTTTTCAGATAATATAATTTCTCTCTACAAAAATATTACAGATTGGTACAGTTTTAGCGATTAATTGACAGAGGTCAGAATTCAGAAAAGCTGAAATTCCAGTGAGCAATCCTATAATTTTGACCAGATTCAAAATTCAATTTAGAGAACATGGCTACATGGATTTTTGTGTTCTTTATATCAAAATAAAGGTACGAAAGTCTAGTTTCCAGATAATATAATTTATCTATACAAAAATATTACAGATTCGTACAGTTTTAGTGATTAAGTGACAGAGGTCAGAATTCAGAAAAGCTAAAATTTCGGTGAGCAGTCCAATAATTCTGACTGTCAATTAATCGCTAAAACTGTACCATCTGTAATATTTTTGTATAGAGAAGTTATATTATCTGGAAACTAGACTTTCATACCTTTATTTTGATATAAAGAACACAAAAATCCACGTAGCCATTTTCTCTAAAATGAATTTTGAATCTGATCAAAATTATTGGATTTCTGACTGAACACAGCAGAAAAAAAAATTAATTTTTTTTTTTTTAGGGCCGGAGTCTGGCATGGCGTCCCGTTTTTTCTTTTTCTGTTTTTTTTTTTTCTTTTTTACGTTTTTTTCACCGGCCGGAGTCTGACATGACGGCCTTCCCATTTTTAAAATTCTGTTCAACCATTTCTCATTTTTAATATTTTATTTATTTATTTTCTTATATATAAAAATCTCGGATATAAGGCTGTACAGCCATAAAGTTAAAAAGAAAAAAAAAAATACAATATATAACCAAACATAAAGATATATTCCCATCAGAGCACACCAGTCGCTTCAGCAGTTCAAGCTTTTCTTTTACACCATCCCCAGCAGCAGTTATTCTTATCTTGAAATCCGCCTTAAACTTCCTTGGCTTAGTGCCTGTAGCTCAAGGATCTTCACAGAGCTCCGCATTGTAGATATTTCATCACGAAAGGTATTTACTGTAATTGTATAGCTGGCTTGGAATAGTAGTTTGATTTAACTTCTAGAGCTACCCTCATTAAATTTATTAGATTTGGAGTTAGGCAGAAATCAAGTTTTTTCAATGATGAATTTAACTTCATTCCATAGCTGGAAAATCACATTAATTAATGTAATTGTATGAATTATATTGCACAAAAGAACCATGATATCATTATGCTGTGACTCTGAACATCTATCTGATGTGAAACAACTAACAAGTGGTTTTACTATGCAGGGGCGGACCCAGTGTATTCCAGGGGGAGGGGGGGGGCAGCTGTCCTCCCCCTGGATTTTGAGTTTTAGTGGAAATCTATCAGTTCTGATCGACTTTGCTCCACCCTGAAATTTTTTGTTGCCCCCCTCTGGACATTTAATTTGTAATTCGGATTAAATTTAGGGTTAAAATTGAAATAAATTTGTTGAATTTTGATTGGTAATTATAATTATAAATCAGAGATTTATAAATTACAAGTCAAAGCATTGGAAAGTATAAATTAAATCATTGTTTTTTATCGAGTACCCAATTGGTTAATGAATTTAAATCCAATTAGATAATTAAACCCAATTCGATATTTTTTTGCCCCCCTTAACGAAAATCCCGGATCCACCCCTGATGGCTACATTAATTCTTTGTACGTACCAGGAGGATAGCTATAACATGTATGACAAAATGCTTCAACGAACAAAATACAACATTTATCTGTTTTTGTTGATGTAAACCATGCTAAACATGTTTCCAATATTAAAGATTATCCAAATCAGACAAAATAGTAGTATAGCAAAATCAATCTAAAACAGAACACGCATTTAAAACTGGTAACCCTGTAAAAGAATTGTATGTAAGTAGATTTTTATCGTGATCAACTACTTATACATAATTATTAAAATAAGTACAACTAATCATCTTTAAAGTTTTTGACAGCGGAATTAAGAATTAATTAAACAAATTAAAGACCTTAGAAATCATAGTCTCCACGTATAAATCAATCAAATTAATTTCATACCTTTGTCCATAGTAAATTCTTAAGACGTTCTTCACAAACCGTCAGAAGAACTGTAAAGCGATTTCTCTCCTCTTTCTCTTTCTAAGCAATAACAACTTTTGTTCTTTCTGAATATAGATGAAGAGAGGATCAACCTTACTATTAGAATTCGTATATTTTTGCCTGTCATTAAAGCAATTATTTATAGGGGAGATGCACCCTTTAATTAATCAACACATATAATTTCTGAATAGAGATGCATGCACCTTTAATCAAATAGCACCTTTTAATTTGATGCATGCACCTTTAATTAAATGGGCTGTTTTAATTTGGGCATCAGTCATTTAATTAAATTGGCTGTTTTAATTTGGGCCACTTAATTATATTTTTCTTACATTCTCCCACTTGGTCCATTATAAAACTTTATGACATTACAACATTCATAAGGTGCACAATAATATTGCATGTCTTTATATTTCATAAATTCTAAAATCATAATATTTATATTTAAGCAAAATTAATACGAGTCATGGCGGTTGCTAATAATATTTGTTACTAACTTCATTCCATGTACTACAACATCAATTCTAACTTAATATAAACCTTAATGGTATACTTGAGGATCCACGTTAATTGTCTAATTTATATAGACTAATTCCTATTAATAGTAAACGATAATATATATATATACTTAAATAAATAGGAATTGCATTTGAAACAATCAATCAATAATAATATCATAAACAATCATTCATCTATAATATAAGTTTAATTACAACAATTATTTATCACAGACAACTATTCCCATTCTTTCGACATGTTCGTGAAATATCTTGGGTGGTAATCCTTTCGTCAAAGGATCAGCTATCATCATCTCTGTGCTTATATGCTGTATTGTTATTGTTTGTTTCTGTACTTCTTCTTTCACGGCAAAGTACTTAATCTCCATGTGCTTGGCACCTTTTGAGTACTTGTCGTTTTTGCTGAAGAAGACTGCTGCAGAATTATCACAATAAATCTTCAGCGGCTTGGCAATGCTGTCGACAATTCCAAGTCCCGAAATAAAGTTCCGCAGCCATAGTCCTTGTACCATGGCTTCAAAGCACGCCACGAACTCGGCTTCCATAGTGGATGCAGCAATTACTGTCTGCTTCGCACTTTTCCATGAGATTGCTCCGCCGGCTAGAAGATGCACATATCCGCAAGTGGATTTTCGTGTATCGTAACACCCGGCATAGTCTGAATCTGAATAACCGACTGTCTCTAAGCAGTTTGATCTCCTATACGTCAACATGTGATCTTTAGTACCTTGAAGATATCGTAAAACTTTCTTTGCTGCCTTCCAATGTTCTATTCCAGGATTGCTTTGATAACGTCCAAGCATTCCTACAGCAAAACTGATATCTGGTCTTGTACAAGTTTGTGCATACATTAAACTACCCACAATGGAAGCATAAGGAATATTATTCATTTCTTCCTTTTCCAATTCGTTTTTAGGACATTGATATAAACCAAATTTATCCCCTTTCTGAATCGGTACCTTACCAGCTGAACATTTCTCCATCCTAAATCTCTCGAGAATCTTGTTAATATATGTTTTCTGAGACAAACCTAACAAACCTTGTGATGGATCACGAAATATTTCTATTCCTATCACATAGTTCGCCTCGCCCATATCTTTCATTTCAAAATTCTTCGAGAGAAAATTCTTGGTGCTTTTCATCATTCCAAGATCGTTAGTCGCAAGTAAAATGTCGTCAACATATAGAACTAGAAACATTATCTTACTCCCACTGACCTTCAAGTATATACAACGATCAACAATATTTTCCTTAAAACCAAAAGAAGTAATCACATCATTGAACTTGAGATATCACTGTCGTGATGCTTGTTTCAGCCCATATATCGACCTTTTCAATTTGCAAACCATATCCTTTCCCCCAATTGAAAAGCCCTCAGGCTGATCCATGTAGACTTCCTCTTCGAGTTCTCCGTTCAGAAAAGCAGTTTTAACGTCCATTTGGTGTAACTCAAGATCGTAATGAGCCACTAAAGCCATGATGATACGCAAAGAATCTTTCTTAGAGACAGGCGAAAATGTCTCTTTATAATCAATACCGTCTTTCTGAGTGAAACCTTTGGCAACCAGTCTAGCTTTATATCGTTCAATTTTGCCTTTTGAGTCACGTTTGATCTTAAAGATCCATTTACATCCAACTCGCTTGGAATTGTGAGGCAATTTGACGAGATCCCAGACTTGATTTTGTTCCATTGATTTTAACTCGTCTTTCATGGCATCAATCCATTTATCGGATTCTTCACATTCAATAGCTTTCTTGTATGAAACCGGATCATCAATTGTAGAATCAATTTCAGATTCTTGTAGATAAACCAAATAATCGTTAGATATAGCCGATCTCCGTTCACGGTTAGACCTTCTTAATGATATATTATTTGGTTCAACTAAATCATCAACAACGATGTTATCAATCGGAATGTCCTCAGTGGCAGTTGGTTGTTCTGGAACAGTCGGAAGAATTACTTTCGAAACAAAAGTCGGAACAACTACTTTCGAAACAACAGACAAAGGAATAGTAACTTGTTCTGTAATTTCCTGAAGATCAGAATTACACTGATCAGAACTTCTTGCACTGACTTCAGCATTCTCGATGAAACGGGCATTTCCGGATTCAACAATTCTCGTGCTATGATTCGGACAGTAAAATCTGAACCCTTTGGATTTCTCTGGATATCCAATAAAGAATCCACTAACAGTTCTGAAATCCAATTTCTTTTCGTGTGGGTTATACAAACGGACCTCCGCAGGGCAACCCCATACATGTATATGACGCAAACTAGGTTTTCGTCCCGTCCACAGTTCGAAAGGAGTCCTTTCTACTGCCTTACTGGGAACCCGGTTTAGTAAATACATGGCGGTCTTAAGTGCATACATCCACAAAGATTTAGGCACATTTGAGTGACTGAGCATACTCCGAACCATGTCCATAAGTGTTCTGTTACGACGTTCAGCAACACCATTTTGTTGTGGTGTGCCTGGCATAGTGTATTGCGCACATATACCACGCTTTTCTAAGAATTTAGCAAAGGGTCCAGGATTTTGTCCTGATTCGTCATATCTACCATAAAATTCCCCACCGCGATCAGATCGAATGATTTTCACTTGTTTTTCTAACTGTCTTTCAACCTCATTTATAAACACCTGAAGTGCATCAATAGATTGTGATTTTTCATTTAGAAGATAAACAAACCCATAACGTGAGAAATCATCGATGAAGGTGATGAAATACTTTTCTTTATTAAAGGAGGGAACATCAAATGGTCCACAAATATCCGTGTGAATTATTTCTAGAAGTTGAGAGCTACGAGTGGCACCTTTCTTAGTATGTTTTGTCTGTTTTCCTTTTATACAGTCGATACATACACCTAAGTCAGTAAAATCCAAGTTTGGAAGAACTTCGGATTTCACTAAACGTTGTATTCTTTCTTTGGATATATGACCCAATCTTTTGTGCCACAAGTACGCCGACTTTTCATCATTCATATTTCTTTTCATTCCAATAGTATTGTTGACGGTAATCAGAGATTCTATATACGAATTATCTAACTCTAATTTATACAGTCCATCAATCAAATTGCCACAACCAATCATGCAATTATTTTTATATAAACTAAAGCATTTAGATCCAAATTTAAATACATAGCCACAATCATCCAACTTAGATACAGATAATAAGTTGCGAGAAAACAAAGGTACATATAGTGTATCATACAAATCAACAATATTGCCAGAACCTAATATAAGTCGGTATGTACCGACACCTTCCACTGGCACCTTGTCTTTATTGCCCATAATTACATATCTTTCACTTTGTCGACTTTGGCTTGTGGTTTGGATCGTAAGAAATCCCTGTAAATTGTTTGAAATATGAGTTGTAGAGCCCGAGTCAATCCACCAAGTATTATTAGGAACATCAATAAAATTTGACTCAAAAGTAACAAAAGTATGATTCATACCTTTCTTTTCGAACCAAACCTTCCTTTTCAGACAATCCTTCTGAAAGTGACCCACCTTACGACAAAAGTGGCACTTTTGCTTGCTCCTTTCTTTCTTGAAGCTTGCCTTAGAAGACACCTGAAAGGCTTTCCCCTTCTTTTTGGTCTTAGCTTTCCCTGGTTTAGCATTAGAACCCGACCCAACTTCTAGTTTTGAAAAATGAACAGTGTTAGGTTTCATTTCCTTAAGCCTTGCCTCTTCCTGAACAAGTTTACTAGTCAATTCATTTATGTTCCATTTATTTTCTTGAGCATTATAATTAATTTGGAACGGACTATAAACATCATTCGGCAGAGAGTTCAAAATAAATTGAACTAGAAACCCTTCGTCAACTGTCATTCCCAAACTCTTAAGTTTTGCGGAGAGAGACGTCATTTCTACGATATGTGCATGCATAGTGCGACTACCATCATACTTCATGGTGGTAAGTTTTGCCATAAGCGAACCGGCAAGCGACTTATCGGCTGTCTGTGAGCGTGCCCTGACGTTTGCTAGAAACTCTTGAGCGTTATCTGTGTCCGGAAGAGCAACCTTAATGTTTCCATCAACCGTCATTCGCAAAAACATAAGGCATAACCTGTTAGAACGTTCCCATTCTGCCATAAAGGCCTTATCTTCCTCGCTGCTTTCATTAGTTATAGCATCGGGCTTATCAAATAATAGTGCTATGTCCAAGTCCTGTGCACCTAAGTGAAATTGGACTTGTTCATTCCATTCAGCAAAGTTAAGACCATTAAAGACCGTCACAGATGACGCATGCGATTGCATCGATACAGGTGCATTAACTGTAATTTTAATAGAGAAGATGAGAAGAAAAAATTAAAATAAATTAGGGAAAGAGAAGATTATAAGGAAAATTAAGAAGAAATAAATTTTCCGAAATTTTAAATGAAAAGAAAATCAGAAAACATAATCAGCAATATGGTCCTGCGCATGCTTCACGAAAAGGGGCGTAACTTTTGATCCGTCCGTCGGATTGGGCTGAAATTTTTACAGGAACTCCACAACCCAAAACCGGATCCAAAACTAATCTATGATTTGTTTTGCCCATTTTGCGGGCTCAGATTCGCGATCCGAGTCTTCCTTCATGGACTTTTGGACCTTTCTTTATAATTTTAGAGTTTTTAGAGTCTTTGATGTATCTTTTATGTATTTTCTGTTTTAGGGTGTGTATTTAAACAGTCATGTCTTTTGGAAGATATAATATATATATAAATTAACTCAAAGAGAAGATCAGAACATAGGAGACATAATGCAATAATTTATAACTTCAGATTTTCGGAGCAATAACTTAATTAATGTATATCCTAATTATCCTTTGGGATTTATTAAGATATATATTAAACATAATATTTTACTAGAAAATACTTTAATATGATAATTTTATTGTTTCAATACATGTTGTTGCCTTTGGGTAACCAACAATTGAGGAATAACGTAAATTATCAACTTAAGTTGTGTAAATTATGAGAATGTAAGCAACCTTTGGGCAATTCAAAAAATCTCATAATCTACTAATTAATTAAACCATTAAATTTAGTATATGACAGATTTTAATATCATATAATCTTAATAAATGATCAATTAATTTTAATCTACGGTTTATAGAAAATAGAATTGCAATAAAACTATTCTAAAATTCTTAGACTCATAATAATTCAATTTCAGAATTTTAATTGGAAAGAATGCCGTCATAATTATCCATGCTTATGATAAAAAAGAATTTTTCAGAATAGTCTATTTAATGAACTCTATATAATCCATACTTCGATTTTTTTAGGGTAAGGACACTTTGGTGTCTAGCAATACCGTCATAATTCAAAGCTACCGCAAATTTCAATCACAAATTATTATTAATAATAATAATAATAAATTTATAAAACAAGTAACTCATTCGGGAGATTATGAATTCCAAAACCATGCTCTGATACCACATGTAAGTAGATTTTTATCGTGATCAACTACTTATACATAATTATTAAAATAAGTACAACTAATCATCTTTAAAGTTTTTGACAGCGGAATTAAGAATTAATTAAACAAATTAAAGACCTTAGAAATCATAGTCTCCACGTATAAATCAATCAAATTAATTTCATACCTTTGTCCATAGTAAATTCTTGAGACGTTCTTCATAAACCGTCAGAAGAACTGTAAAGCGATTTCTCTCCTCTTTCTCTTTCTAAGCAATGACAACTTTTGTTCTTTCTGAATATAGATGAAGAGAGGATCAACCTTACTATTAGAATTCGTATATTTTTGCCTGTCATTAAAGCAATTATTTATAGGGGAGATGCACCCTTTAATTAATCAACACATATAATTTCTGAATAGAGATGCATGCACCTTTAATCAAATAGCACATTTTAATAGCACCTTTTAATTTGATGCATGCACCTTTAATTAAATGGGCTGTTTTAATTTGGGCATGAGTCATTTAATTAAATTGGCTGTTTTAATTTGGGCCACTTAATTATATTTTTCTTACATTGTACACATGCATTCCATTGCCAGTGTAACCTCTTCTGTTAATAGGAGAACTAGGATTTTAAACTACACAAGAAAATTACATTCTTTCTTTATCTCTAGCGGCACTACAAGTCTAGACTGAAGCATCTTAAAATACAAATACAAAAAAAAAAAAAAATTCTCCTTTAAGTACTTGAAGACAAAGATGGCAGAAATATTTAAAAAAAAAGTATGGTAACATGTTCCATTAATTTCTTAATTTTAAAAGAAATAAAAAAAAGTAACCAACCCACATGGGAGGGTTATTTAGTGCTTGCTATTAACAGAGAAAAATGCTGCACCATAGTGTAGACACCAGAATAGTCACCTGAATAATTTGAAGAGCAAAAATTTCAGAAAATATTAGCTTTTCTTCATCCTGACACTTTCTGACAACTCTGAGCTTCTATCATAATAAAAAAATAATTGTGCCATCCTAGTATATATGAGCTTCTATCATAACATTATCAATCAGAGGAAAACTAAGGCTTTAAACTTTGACCCTTCTTAACATCTATCTCATGTGAAATAACTATTATGTGGCTCTGTGATGGCTACATTCTTTGCACGGCAGGTGATAGTGTTATTATGTTTGACAAAATGCCTCAATGAACAGAAAACAAGATTTCTTTGTCATTATTTATGATGTAAACCATGATAATTAAACAAGTTTCTAATATTAACTCTCTGTTATAACTTAACAAACCTTCAAATCAGGCAAAATAGTATTGTAGAAAAAAATAATCTAATACAGAACAGATACATTTAAAACTAGTAACCCTATAAAATAATTGTACACATTTCATAACCAGTGTAACCTCTTCAGTTAATTGGAGAACCGAAATTTTTATTTATAGCATAAAAAAAAAACCAAATCACCTCAAATCAATTCGACAAATATCCAGGCCGCAGGGGCATTGTGCGGCCCCAAAGACTGGGGTCCGCACAATGTCGATGCGGCCCTAGTTAGGGGGCCGCAGAATGCCAGAGCGGCCCCAAACTTTTCCTTTTTTTTGTCTACTCAAACTTTGAGATATCTCAGAGAGGACGCGCATTCCAAGAAGAAAAAAAAGGTTAACTGGGGCCGCTCTGTTTCTTTGAGACATTCCCACGTGGCCCCCTGTTTTTGTTAGACAAAAAAACCAAAAAAAAAAATATCGGGCCGCAACGGCATTCTGTGGCCCCCCTGGCTGGGGCCACATTGGTATTGTGCGGACTCCAGTCTTTGGGGCTGGAAAATGCCGGTGTGATATGAGTAGAATTCGAATTTCTCAAGAACAGGGGTATTTTGGTTTTTTTTTTTTTAAATGGTATAATTAAAAATTTCGGATTAGAGAACTTGCATTTTAAACCACACAATAAAATGACATTCATTCTTTATTTTATGACACTACAAATCTAGGTTGAAGTATCTGTGAAAATTACAAGTATACAAAAAAAAAAAAGAGATTCTCCCACAAGTACTTGACCAAATAAAAAGACAGAGATGGTATAAATATTAAAAAAAAAAAAAGTGTGGTAACATGTTCCATTAATTCATAATTATAAAAATAATAAAATAATAATAATAACAAACCTACATGAAAAAGTTATTTAGTGCTTGCTATCAACCAGAAAAAACGCTGCACCATAGTGTAGACATCAGAATAGCCACCTGAATAATTTGAAGAGAAAAAAATTCAGAAAGTATCAGCTTTTCGGACAACTCTGAGCTTCTACCACAATCATAAAATTTGTGTTACACCACTAGACTTTTGGTTCAGTGAGGTGGCTTCATATGATTACTGCATTTGCCATTAATTTTCAAGTCAACTCCCAGCAAAATCAATTTAGGAAAATTATTATTTACCAAGGCAACAACGCATGCACTTTTCAGCATTGAGACTAATGCAAATATATTTTGCTAATTTGTAAATGATACCCAACCATTAAATGGACAATTTAGGCTCAACTGAAATTAGCCCGGCCTTCTTTCTAAGCACAAATTGAACTACTGTAGAAATGAGAATTAGGTCAACCACACTCAGAATTTGTGTTCTAAGTAATATAATGTAACAAAATGATTTTCTAGAGTTAATATGGCCAAATCTAGGGGCATATCAGTAAATTTCATGCCTGATTAAACCTCAATTTCTGACAGCAGAGCATATTTTACAAATACGCATTGGTAGTATAATTTTCAGATTTGCACTTCAAAAATGTCGAAGTAGATAATTACTGTGTACTGCGACCCATATTTCCAAAGAAGAGTTAAATAAAATACATACTGTTTATGTCACTTTCAACTGATTTATTGACGCCCCAACTCCACATCTCTACAAAAGAATGCACAGAGAAACATAAGTTGGACACTTCAGTGAATGAATGATATAGAAAAATTACTACTAATTAAATTGGATACTTTAGTGAACATTTTATTGTATAACAAATTCCAGATGAGACCCGAACTGATGTGGATCATAATTGACTCCTAACCTTAGTTGGCAAAATAATCAGAACAACCGTAAGCAGAGCATTCAGGCAGACAAATTATAATGATTCATAATTTGACAAATGACGATCGATATCAAGTACTGGATTGCACCATGCACCAAAAAGTTACTAATTTGTCCTATATTTATAATTTCCTATGTGAGAAGATTCCTGTCTTACTCTAAGAAATATGATAGAATGAGAAGATTGAAAATTATATAGCAAGGAGATAATGTACCTCACAAATGATGATATCTTTAGGATTGCGCTGACAAACAAGGGATTTTGCATGATGAAATCAACCGAGTTAGGTCTCCTTTTTTGCTGGATTGACCCCCTTCTTCAATCTTTAGATTTGGGATCTCAGAGATTAGGTGCCAATACTTGCCGTGCTTTTGGAAATCCCTCTGCAAGAGGGGACACCCTCTGATCTCTAAATAATCAAGGCTCCTTAATTGCTGTAATAGGCCTTCTGGAAGGATCCTTATTTTGGGGCACTCCGAGATTTCAAGAGACTTGAGCGCTTCAAGCCCTTGCATGCCGTCTGGCAAAGATTCTAGGTTGATGCAATCATAAATCCGGAGGTTTTCAAGAGCAATTAAGCATCCTATGCTTGATGGAATGGAGTTCAAACTTTCACATGAATCAATTTCTAGCTCATTGAGTGCCACCAAGCTACCTAACCATTCCGGTAAGCATTCTAGTTTTCTGAAACTCATTCTCAATATCTCAAGAGATCTCGGGAGTTCAGGAACTTCAACCATATTCGAGCACATTATAACTCTGAGCACTTTAAGAGCAGTAAGGCATCCTATGCTTCTAAGGGTGAGTCCGCGGACATTTGTTATTCCAGTTGCAAGACTTGTCAGGGTCTCATTTTTTTCAATTGTCAGTTCTTCCAGTAAAGGTGTGACAGGCATGGCACCTAGTTTGGGACAGTTGATGATCGACAGCTCACATAGCACAGGAAAAACCAGTGATGTCTTCTCTCCAACATCACCTTCACACCAGCAATCCAAATTCAGCATTCCTATTAAAATGAAGGATTTTAATGCTGGAAAAGTTATTTGTGCATCTTCACCACATTCCACACTCATAAATGCACCACAACAAAGATGCTTCAAGTTATCCATACAATCTATCTTCAAGATTTGGAGAAGAGGTAGCCTATGTAATGGTGGCACATTGGTGCACCTTCTACATTCAATTATATACAGCTCAACTAGGTTTTCCAACATTTGATACTCTGTCATCCAGACAGGAAACTTGTCACCTCTATATTCTTTGATTTGCAAAACTTTTAACTTATTACAAGGTTTAAGAGCATCCAATACTTCAAGATCAACAACCGCTGCCTCTGAACCATTAGATCTGACACCCACTGAATATTTGTTCGGCATTCCCCAACTTAGCACCAAATGATCCAAATTTTGTTTAGATACCAGATCTACTTCTCTCGCTTCTCTTGCATTCCCAACTTCTCCTAGATTGTACACCTCTAGTTGGCCACCTAGATTTAAGGTCTGAAGCTCTCCAATTTTATTCCCAACACGGGTGCCTACTACGTAATATGTTAGTGTTTGTAAATATTTTAGTTCACCGAGGCCTGGTGGTGTGCACTTCAATCTAGTATCGCCTTCAATGTGGAGATGCCGAAGGCTCATCATATATCTCATTCCTTCTGGTAGTTTTGAAAGACTCCAACAATTAGAGAGCCTAAGAGTTTGCAAAAGATAAAGTGTGGTAATTGCTTCAGGTATTGTTGTCAGTCGCAGGTTAGAAAGATGAAGATATCTCAGGTGCTTCATCTTGCTAAGGGTTATAATAGCATTATCCATTCCGTATATAGGCATGCTTAATACTCGTAGGAAGTTAGATTTCTTAAATCCACTTTTTGGCAGATGGTAAATTCTTTCAAATGAAATGAAACTACGGGTAGCAGGAAGGCATTCAATGACATCATTAATATTCACTGATGTTTCACTTACTAAGACATGTCGAACATTGCATTGTGGCTTATTATTAATTGGTGATGACTCGTGTAATGAGAGACATTCGTCTCTCATCATTAATTGTGCAAGATCGTGCATAAGATCGTGCATTTTGCACGTGGTCCGAGAGCGATATCCATGTCTACTGATGTATGGATCACGGAAAACTTGCTCAACATCTTGGAAGAAAGACCTCCAAGCCAACTCGTTGAAAATATTACTACCTGTCATTTCAAGATCACCCGGCCCGTCAGACGGAATAAATCCATGGGCCATCCATAACTGCACCAGCTTCTCTTTTTCCATCACATAATCTTTTGGAAACACTGCACAGAAAGCAAAACATTGTTTCATGTATGAAGGCAAGTGGTCATAGCTTAGCCTCAATACAGGTAAAACCTCATCATTAGCATGCTTATTTTCCCATATCGTGCTTTGTTTGAGTACTGCTAACCACTCGCATACCTCATTTTTATAACTCATTAAGCTACCGAGTGTTTTTATGGCCAGCGGTAGTCCCCCACAATTCCTAACCAAATTCCTGCCAATCTCAACAAGCTCTTCGGATTCATTTACCCCCTTGCTAAATGCCCTTTTGTGAAACAAGCTCCATGAATCCTCCTGACCTAAGCATCCCAAATTATAACTCTCCATGGTACCCATTATTTGAGCCACTCTATCGTTCCTTGTGGTAACTATAACAACACTCCCAGAATCACCAGGGTCTATTAGAGCTCTTAAACGCTCCCACTCATTGACATTGTCATTCCAAACATCATCTAGCACCAGAAAATATCGCTTTCCACTTAAAATTTCTCGTAAACGCCTCTGGAGTAGCTCCATATTGTCAATAGGAAGATTGCATTCCCCGTTGACTAATTCAATGATTGATTTAACAAGACGACCAATATTAAACTCTTCGGACACACAAATCCATAATTGTAAATTGAAGTATTCTTTCACTTTAGGATCGTTGTAGACCAGCTGGGCAAGGGTGGTTTTGCCAAGCCCACCCATGCCGACAACCGGCAAGACCATGGGATTAATAGTTGGACTCACCTCAATCAACAATTTCACTAATTTTTCCTTGTCTTCTATCCTCCCTATAACCTCCGACTCAATTACTCTAGAATGGGTTCTGACACGATGGACTACTAGCCTCTGCCTGCCTTGAACAAATTCAAACCTCTTCATCTCAGTGACAACCTCATCAATCCTCTTCACAACCTCCTTCAACTTTCTACTCATCTTGTACCGAAACAAAACTGGATTTTCTACAGAGAAAAAGCCACTTACAATCCCGGCCTTGTGGCCGCGTCTCACGGCATCCTGGCGTAGCTCCTCATAACGGAACTCGTCAAGAACGTCGTCAGCATCATAGGCAGCTGATTTCAGCTTGGCCAGCCAGGACTTCACGGCCGGATTAGCATCTCCTTTCTCCTCGGCGTCAGTAAGTACGGCCTGGACCGCAAGAAGCTTGTCGTGGAGCTTCTCACGCTGATCAGCAATTCCCCACATCTCGCCAATCCTCTGCACCAGTAAGTCTCCTGATTTCTGCACAATGATTTTTACCAGAGGTGATAGCAGCAGGTCTGCCATTGCTGAATTGGAAGTGTACTTCACAAGAGTTAATTTTAGGGATTTTTTTTAGACTCAGAGCAGAATGGTTTAGGTAAGAAGAAAAGATGAGAATTGGGTTTTTGAAAGGAAAATAGAGTGGAGCCGTGAAGGGATGCAAAGTTTGACCTGTCGTTGCGTCAATAGTAGTGCAGATTTTTTTTATAATATATATCCAGCACGAATATAGATCATTGGTAACATCTGTTGACGGATGTTGCATGTAGCAATATCAAGTTAACAAAATGAGACATAAATTGACAAGATATCAGCGACGAGGGTAAAGTTTTGACAAATGTTAGGGGTGAAATTGAACAACAAAATGAAAGAAACACTTTCTTTAATCTGCTTTTTATACTGAACCAATTCCTGTTTTTTATGACGTAATAATTTATGAAAATATTTCATTTTAAGTTTGTTTAATTAGAACAAGATCAACACAATGAAAAACATTGTTAGTTGCAGATTTTGACAATTTAATTAGGGGTCAATCGTACATTGGCAGTTTAATTCTTCTCAAATTGAGGATAATTTTTTTTTTTTTCAATTTTTACTGTTAATGATTGCTATTTTCGGTAAAAGAATATTGTGATATTGACAATTTAATTAGGGTCTAATAATTTGCACAATTGGGATTTAATTAGGGTATGACTCTATTTATAATAATTTTCACTAAAAAAAATACGATAAGTTATATAGAACAAGATCAATATTTTAGAACTTTTTTCTGAAAAATTATATCAAATTTATTAAGGGAAATATAAAAATATTTTCATGAATGATAAGTTAATATTTATAAATTTCTATTCCAAATATTACCAGACTAGTCGCACATTGTACAAGCCGGAAAATCCTAGAAAACCACCCGTTCAATGAAATAAAAAATAAAAAATACCGTGTGACATGCAGCCACTTCCTACTTTTGAGAGAATTTGCCATACAAAATCAGAACGAATGAATTGGATTCAGATCACTTAACCCCACTATAGCCGTACCTAACCCACTAATTTTCCACTAATTCTCTCTCTAACCTCAATTACCCGAAATTTTTATATATAAGAAAATAAATTAAAAAAATATTAAAAATGAGAAACTGTTCCTGGGATTTCGAAAAATAAGAAGGCAGGTATATGCCATGGCGTCCCACTGGGACGCCATGGCATACTCCAGCCAGTCGGAAAAAAACGAAAAAAAAAAAAAATTAAAAATACGGGACGCCATGGCATATCCCGACCCGGGAAAAAAAAAAAAACATATAGGGACGCCATGGCATATCCCGACCAGTGGAAAAAACGTAAAAAAAAAAAAAAAAAAAAAAAAAAAAAAAAAAAAAAAAACGGGACGCCATGTCATACTCCGGTCCTAAAAAAATAAAAAAAAAATTAATTTTTTTTTTCTGCTGTGTTCAGTTAGAAATCCAATAATTTTGATCAGATTCAAAATTCAATTTAGAGAAAATGGCTACATGGATTTTTGTGTTCTTTATATCAAAATAAAGGTATGAAAGTCTAGTTTCCAGATAATATAATTTCTCTATACAAAAATATTACAGATTGGTACAGTTTTAGCGATTAATTGACAGAGGTCAGAATTCAGAAAAGCTGAAATTCCAGTGAGCAGTCCTATAATTTTGACCAGATTCAAAATTCAATTTAGAAAAAATGGCTACATGAATTTTTGTGTTATTTATATCAAAATAAAGGTATGAAAGTGTAGTTTTCAGATAATATAATTTCTCTATACAAAAATATTACAGATTGGTACAGTTTTAGCGATTAATTGACAGAGGTCAGAATTCAGAAAAGCTGAAATTCCAGTCAGAAATCCAATAATTTTGATCAGATTCAAAATTCATTTTAGAGAAAATGGCTACATGTATTTTTGTGTTATTTATATCAAAATAAAGGTATGAAAGTCTAGTTTCCATATAATATAATTTATCTATACAAAAATATTACAGATTGGTACATTTTTAGAGATTAATTGACAGAGGTCAGAATTCAGAAAAGCTGAAATTCCAGTGAGCAGTCCAATAATTTTGATCAGATTCAAAATTCAATTTAGAGAAAATGGCTACATGGATTTTTGTGTTATTTATATCAAAATAAAGGTATGAAAGTATAGTTTTCAGATAATATAATTTTCCTATATAAAAATATTATAGATTGATACAGTTTTAGCGATTAATTGACAGAGGTCAGAATTATTGGATTTCTGACTGGAATTTCAGCTTTTCTGAATTCTGACCTCTGTCAATTAATCGCTAAAACTGTACCAATCTGTAATATTTTTGTATAGAGAAATTATATTATCTGAAAACTACACTTTCATACCTTTATTTTGATATAAAGAACACAAAAATTCATGTAGCCATTTTTTCTAAATTGAATTTTGAATCTGTTCAAAATTATAGGACTGCTCACTGGAATTTCAGCTTTTCTGAATTCTGACCTCTGTCAATTAATCGCTAAAACTGTACCAATCTGTAATATTTTTGTATAGAGAAATTATATTATCTGGAAACTAGACTTTCATACCTTTATTTTGATATAAAGAACACAAAAATCCATGTAGCCATTTTCTCTAAAATGAATTTTGAATCTGATCAAAATTATTGGATTTCTAATTGAACACAGCAGAAAAAAAAATTGATTTTTTTTTATTTTTTTTAGGGCCGGAGTATGCCATGGCGTCCCGTTTTTAAATTTTTTTTTTTTTTTTTTTTTTAACGTTTTTTCCACTGGTCGGGATATGCCATGGCGTCCCTATATGTTTTTTTTTTTTTTTCCCGGGTCGGGATATGCCATGGCGTCCCGTATTTTTAATTTTTTTTTTTTTTTTTTTTCCGTTTTTTTCCGACTGGCTGGAGTATGCCATGGCGTCCCACTGGGACGCCATGGCATATACCTGCCTTCTTATTTTTCGAAATCCCAGAAACAGTTTCTCATTTTTAATATTTTTTTAATTTATTTTCTTATATATAAAAATTTCGGCTCAATTACATTTCTTTTCCTCGTGTGACGCATCCATGCCCACCATATGCGACAAACTCGTGAGGACCAATCAAACGGATCCGTATCCTCCGAGGTACGTGACTCAACACAATTGAAACGGATGGCCCAGATTTACTCTCAGCCGGTGCTTACTCGGATGGTGTAGGGACAGTATTATTTGTGCTTTGAGATTCGTGCCAAGTTAAAAAGAACAATTTTGAGCGATCCAATTGAATTGTACTCAGTCCAGTAACCTGAGGGGATGTGAATTCCCAATGAAACTACCAATAATTGATTTTTATATGGCGAAATTGTCATTCAACGGTTGAGAAATCACTTTCTCTGAGGGACCAAGGAAGCTACCAATAATTGAGTTTAAAACTACTTATTGATCGATACAAAAAAAACTATGAATCATCGCTCTATTGTGGATTTCACAAGCATCTCAAATAGAGCGTATTGCACCAAACCTATTCTTTGTTTTTTTTTTTTTTTTTTGCGTAATTTGAACTGCTTCTCTGGCTTCGCGTGGATGCATTCCCTCTCTGTTTTTGCTGCTTTCACTCTTAAAATGCTAATAACAGTGGTTGCTTTCAAATAAAGATGGAGCATTCAAAATTTTTGTTAAACGGAAGACGAAATTTTAAAATTTCGAACCTTTTAGTGATAAAAAATCTATCACACACCGAACCAAAATTATAATTTAAGCATGATAGACTAAATGAATACAAACAACAGTGGAAACATAAAATAATATCATAATGATACAAATCATACCATATATATATATCACTAATACAAATGTCCATACAAATTCATCTCTCAAATATAAAATAAAACAACATTTAAACGAATATGATACACAGCACACAAATAATAAACTACAGCAGATCGGACCATCAACGACCGGTGGACCGGTCACTGATAGCTAAGGCGCCGGTCGCTGATGCCCCACTCCGGTCGCTGATACACCGGTCGCCGAAGGCATCGTCACTGATGCTCGCCCGATGACGTCACCGGTCGCTGAATGACGTCATCCCGATCGTGTGACGCATCCATGCACACCATATGCGACAAACTCATGAGGACCAATCAAACGGATCCGTATCCTCCCAGATACCTAACTCAACACAATTGAAACGGATGGCCCAGATTTACTCTCAGCCGATGCTTACTCGGATGGCGTAGGGACAGTATTATTTGTGCTTTGAGATTCGTGCCAAGTTAAAAAGGACAATTTTGAGCAATCCAATTCAATTGTACTCAGTCCAGTAACCTGAGGGGACGTGAATTCCCAATGAAACTACCAATAATTAATTTTTATATGGCGAAATTGTCATTCTACGGTTGAGAAATCTCTTTCTCTGAGGGACCAGGAAGGTACCAATAATTGAGTTTATAACTACTTATTGATCGATACAAAAAAAACTATGAATCATCGCTCTAATTGTGGATTTCACAAGCATCTCAAATAGAGCGTATTGCACCAAACCTATTCTTTGATTCTTTTCTTTTGCGTTATTTGAACTGCTTCTCTGGCTTCACGTGGATGCATTCCCTCTGTTTTTGCTGCTTTCATTCTTAAAATGCTAATAACAGTATTGTATGAACTTTCACGAGCACAAAGTATATATTGTATTTAGATTATATGTGAACAATCAACAATAAGTCAATAACTGAAAAAGAATTGAGTAGATGGATTATATTTTTATTCACAATGGCTTATGTTCTGTTCCGAATAATTGGTTTATTGCTCAATTAGCAAATTCTTTTTATTGTACCTTTATTTTATAATTTGTTTTCTTTAATGAAGAACCTCTGTCGTGGGAGGCAAGATCCACAATTCCCTATCCAGATCACGTGCTCACTGTTTTATTCAATGTAGTTTAAACTTTAAACACAATTACACAAAACAGGACATATTTTAGGTAAGGGAAAATTTCTAGTGTGCCATAAAAAATTTTAAAATAGCCAATTTATCCTTTAAAACACTATAATATCAAATATTTCCATAAAAACTTAAAAGGTGAAATTTCTAGTGTGCCCGCCATACAAATTATTGAAATGGCTAATTAACCCATCAAAACACACTATAATATCCAATATCCCCAAAACTTAAAATTCAATCATTCTATCCGCTGTCACTTTTTTTAACTTTTTTATTTAATTATTTGTACAATTGAATGGACAAATAATTGCAATTTGTGCCACTTTACACACTAGTTATGGCTAGATAATCTTACACCGGAGTAAATAACACTTTGTACAAATCAAACAGAGTAAATAACAAATTCCGGTGTAATTTTTTTTTTTTTTTTTTGAGAGAGCACCTTTTGCCTCCCTCCACTTCCTGCACTCAAGATCTGCTTCAGCCTAGATTTCATTCACCATACCACCTGCTTCCTTACTACAGCCGTGCTCAAATTGTTTAAGCCCCCACTGCTCCATTCCTCCGTGTTCGTAGTGCTGGATGGTTTTCCTGGGTTTGGAGGGCCTGGATTGTGGGGCTGCAAAGGATATGGATTTGCTTGTGTCTTTGCAAGCTGGTTTAACGGGTACAGCCCTGGGTGCTATTCACGCCACTACAGTAGTATTATTCTAACCGTTACTGATGGCTCTACCTCTATATAAAGAGTGATGCTACAATGCTTTGGGAAGTAAATATGGTGTTTTATAATGATTTTTCAGTTTTTATCCCTTTACAGTTTTTATCCCTTTAAAGTGATGCACCATGCTTTGGAAAGTAAATATGGTGTAAAGGGATATATGGATTTGCTTGTGGCTTTGCATGCTGGTTTAACGGGTACAGCCCTGGGTGCTATTCACGCCACTGCAGTAGTATTATTCTAACCATTACTGATGGCTCCACCTCTATATAAAAAGTGATGCTACGATGCTTTGGGAAGTAAATATGGTGTTTTACTTCCTGCTTATATTTTCATTTTCAAAGTTCAAATAGTCGATTCAAATTTCTCAACATGATCTTTATATTGATATGTGCTTGGAGATCAAATTTTACATTTTTTGAAAATCTTTTACTATTTTTTTAGAATTTTTGAAAATCAGTATTTTTGTGAATTTTTATTATTTTTTATTTAATGAAAGGTGTGATTTTCAAAAATTCGAAACAATTTTCAAAAAAATGTAAAATTTGGTCTCCAAGCATATATCAATATAAAGATCATGTTGAGAAGTTCGGATCGACTATTTGAACTTTGAAAATGGAGATATGAGCGGGAAGTAAAACACTTTATTTACTTTCCAAAGCACGATAGTCTCTCTCTCTCTCTCTCTATATATATAGAGAGAGAGAGAGAGAGATAGAGGAGGAGGAGGAGAAGGTTCAAATGCACTATGATTTTGTGCTCCAATATGCAGCTGTCACACCCCAAACCGGAATTTCCAGATTAGGGTATGATCAATCCCCGCCTCGTGTTTAATTATCTCTAAACACGCAAGGCTAATCAAATACAATAATTGACAAACATAGCGGAAGCAAAATAATATAACCAAGCATCAGTCATACATCACTAAATAAATATAAACATATACGGGTCCATACAGTCCACATCACAAAATAAAACACAAGCTAATGAAAGGAATACATAATCTAACGAGACCGATGTATAGACAAAAATCATCAGACTCCTAATCCTAATCAAAAAGGATCCTATCAACTAATCATCAAGCGGCACGGTCCTCAGGGACAGCTCCTGGCATCCCCAGCTGCGGTACGCCAGTCTCTGTACCTAAAACCCACGAAAACAACGTGTGGGATGAGCGACTAATCGCCCAGTATGTGACCCAGAATTACCCTTTCAGGGATCCTCTTTGGTCAAAGCACATTTAATGGTAATCTATGTACAATTCGGTAATTCGTACTTTTAAATGCACATGCTTGAATATAATCAACCTATTATATTTACCTATTAAAGAAAAATACATATAATAGATGACATGATGCGATTCTCCTATCATGACAGCATGCTAAATTTCCCAAAATAAAATACGAGGAGAATAGAATATAATATTCAATTCGGAGTCCAATACCGAGGTATTGTGTGTACAGAATTTAATATAATAGTACGGATAAAATATGTTTACACCCCGTGCTGTGCTATTCGGACCCAAGGTCCCACTAGATATTAGTCCAAGGACGGTGGGCAGGGAGCCAATGATACACGATGCCCAGAGACATTGTGACAACAAACGATACACAATATCAGGGACATCGAGCATTAACTCGCAAGAGTATATGCCCACTCGCCGATGAATATATCTCAATCCGTGTATTTTTCCTTACTCTAAAACGATTCTTCAACTTACATATACAAATAGGAGAAATCTACAAGCAAGTCGTAAGTCAAGTTAATCCGTCTCCTCATGAGCAGACGACGGAACTCCACCGCCTGGCCAGACCAATGGGACAATCCAAGAGACACGCAGCCTCGTATAAAACCTGGGACACGCAGCCCCATAACACACACCTGAGACACGCAGCCTCGAGACACGCAGCCTCATATCACACACTGAGACACGCAGCCTCAAATCCGTATATGGCGAGTAGCTCCTAATGTAAGGGAGACCAAGCTCGAATCGTTTCGTACCCAGCGACCGCAGCCTCCGGTGTACGTAAATGTAAAATGAACAAATATATATATATTTCCAACTTTAATACATATAATATATCCTAAAAAGACCATCTAAGGGATCAAGTGATCCCTCAGCTCAATGGCTGCGGACCCGACTCGTTCCATCCCAACAAGCCGGAGCGCAGTCACTCAGTCTTCTTCTCAGCTCTCACCAATGCATATGATCGTTTAAATGCTAATACTATTGTCCTCTACGAGAAGAGGACAAATAATAGCCTAATATCTATAAATTCTAAACCTATAATTAAATTACTCTACTCCTATTTAAAAGCAGTAAATTATCAATTTGAAGGGGTTATGCAATTTCTAATTACAGTTCTGAAAGGATAAACATGCTCTAATGCAACTACAATTTAAAGTGCGTATGACAGGTCAAGTGGTCGACTGGTTAGAGTACGCCACGAAAAAGTAATTCAGATATCCCACACCTGTAGGGCAAGCTGAAGGCGTGCGCTAATCGCCCCCTGGAATCTGCGTGCTCCGCGTATGCTCCGGTACTGCCGTCAGCGGGATCGGTCCACGGATCGGGATCAGGGTAGGTCAGATGTCCTGAAATTCGTAACGCGCACTAATTAGGATCGAAACTAATTATCGTAACCCTTGCTACCCTTATTTATTATTTATAAACTTTTAATTTGAAATAAATTGTTTTAATTAAATTACCTAAGTATTTAAAGAGAAATCCCTAATTACTTATAAAATTAAAAATACGTAAATAATTTATTTAGTTACATATTGCAATAATTAATCGCGTTTAATGTTCTTAACGTAAAATACATATTTTATTTAATTTCTCTAATAGGTCAATTTAATTTATTCCTAAGTATGTACATAATTAAAACACGTTACTAACCAATTTTTGAAACAATCGTAAGGATACGAACATCATTAATATGTGGTTACTTAATTGTCCTTATTAGCAACACATTTTCTATTTCTTTCAAGTTTTAGAATACTTAATAATATTACTACCAATTGTATTATAAAATAAAATACTTAACTAAATTAAATCTAATTTAATTTAATCTAATTTAAATATGTTTATCCTAATTAACTATTTGGATTTGTTTCTAAAATAAATAAATAAATAAAATACGTTATTAACCAATTGTCCTAATTAATTTACAACTTATAACTTTAGAGTTTTAATTAAAATTCCGTAAGTGTTAGTTTATCTATGTATAAAATATAGTACCTTGCTTAGCAATTTAGCATACTACTTTTATTATTATAACTTGAACTATTTTAACGATGCATAAAAATAGTAGTATGGTGTTAATCAATTTCTTTATTAATTAACAATATATTTATATTTAGAATCTATAAATCTAAGTATTTAATTTATTAACTCTAATTAACTACGGGTTGGTGTGCTAATTGAATTTAAGTTGGGTTTGTACAACCCGATCAAAATTAAGCCAATTCCAATTAATTTAAACCAAGGCCCAAACCGAAAACACTAATAAAAATTCCCCATTTGCAATTCAGTCCCTATCTTAATTTAAATTACACAAGGGCCTAGATTTTTATCGTTTCACCCAACAGTTTCAAAACTTCGCAATTAGGTCCCTGTCAATTCAAGTCAGTACCAGATCGGTACCAGAAACAAGAGCAAAGCAAACAAAGCCAAATGCCAGTGCCAGCAACAACGGAACAAAAGCAAAACACACCCAAGTTCACCGAAACAAGCAAGTCAGTGCTAAAAACCAGCACAGTCAGGAAATCAAGCAAGGCACCACAAAGTACACAAGCAACAAACCAGCAAATCAAAGGCACGAAGGCCGATAGAACAAGGGAAGGCTCAAAGGCCACAGGTCAAAGGCACAGCCATCACACAAGAAAAAGGCACACGGCCACAGATCAGAGCAAAAAGGCACGAAGGCCACAAGTCAAGGCAACAGCCATCAACAGAATCAAGGCACAAAGCCACAGGTCAAGCAAGAAGGCACGAAGGCCACAGGTCAAGGCAACAGCCACAAACCATAAGGCAAGAATACAACAAAAAGGGTCAAAGTTACCAGGTGAAGAGCAAACCGCACTGTCCGAGTCACTTGGTCGGTTCCGAGGAAACTCGCCTCGCCTCCGATCGTCAAAATTAGCAACACCTCCACAACAGCGGTACTCACAAGTCAGAGCCAGTACACGCACAACACTCCTCACCCGGTTCTCGGCACAGATCGCGCCACAGCGCCACTCACTAGCTTGCTACAAGTCCAGCCACCAAGGAAACAGGGCGCGGGAGAGAGAGAGGTTTGTATTTTCTGGCACAGAGAGGAAACAGTGTTGGGATTTCATGTGTATGCCTATATGGTGAGAATTTAAAATTTTCCTATCACCACTTGGCTCAATACACAAAAGATCTTATTTATACGACAAAAGCAAACAAGATTTGCAATAAACTAATGTGTACTAAATTAAAATAAATTAATCTCATCTAATTTATTGCTAAAGAGGATTAAAACCTTTACCTAAAGAGATTGTCAAATCTCTTGATGGAGAGAAGCCGATTTCTCTTCTCTTTTTCGTGTTCTCCTTGGAAACGCCTCTTGGTTCACCTTGAACCTAAACAACGAACTAACACACCTCTTAGATAGATGGATGTGAAGTTCAAGGCTTAGATCCAACCACCTCTTGATCTTCAAATTAACAATCTATTTAATTTCTTGGTGGCTAAACCTATCAAGAAGAGATTAGAGAAGAGATTGAACCACTAGGGTTTTGGCCTTGAGCAAAGGGGATTGCTACAGTAATTTCGGCTAATTGCTACAGTAATTTCGGCCAAAAAATGAGCAGAAAAAAAAAAACTCTCTCTTTTCCTTAATTACACCCCTTTAAATAGGCAAGGGTTAGGGCAACTATTTGTGTAATGTTTAAATTAATTACACAAATGCCACTAGCCTTGTTTAGCCATTTTATAATCTCTTTAATCTCATCTTGTGATTGGTTTAATAAATTAATTTATGAATAAATAATATTAATCATATTATTCTATTATGCAATATTCTTATTATTCTTATAATGCATTCAAACATTATACCAAATAATATTTGCATAACTTCACAAATTTATTTATGATCTAAGCATGTCATATTATGACATTTTATTTTATTATTTCATCTCATGTATTTTATCTTATACATCATTATGAAATATAAAATACTTGTTGTTTCTCTTCAGTTGGTGTGACCGTATAGAGGATTTATGTCATCTTGGCAATAATATAAAACTTTATATTATTGACTATAAGAGGTTCTATCATTACATTATAGTTATCCAAATGACATAATAATCATTCACTCAATCCACTAATTTCGTGTCTATCCTTGTCTCATGATATTATGAATAATATGCAAAATAGGATCGTGTCATTCTTGCATTATATTTTTTCTATTATAATTATAACTACATTAGTTATATTGCATGCGATATAATTCCACTTTACCAAGGGGCCCAGTAATATCATAACTCAAATTGAGGGACAATGATAATATTAACATATAGATTTTTCCCGCACAAGTTGTACACAACGAACTACTATTTTATTCCTATCTGAAGATAGTATTTAAATAGCAATCACATTATATACTTCTCATGTGAAAAACCTACACATCTCATATCTTAGATTCTAAAGACACAATGAAAACATTAATGACACAAAACACAATCCATATAATGTTTCATTCATTTAGGTCATGTTCAATATATAAAATGCACATATTTATATATTCATGTTATTAAATGATAATCCTTTATCAACATTTATAGAACTGCAATGTACTTTAATCAACATGACAATCTTTCTCGGTAATTAATGTTCCTCCTTAATTACCACGATTGTGAACATATTTAGTGATTAAATGTTTCTCATCTTAGGAGTTCTATGGTTCAAGACCAAGAGCATCTTCCTGAACTCTTCCAAAGATATAACATATAAATCTCAAGGAGCATGAATAATAATATTCGTAATAAAATCATGAACTATATATAAATTATCACTAAAAGAAATAACTTTCAAAACACACATCCTTCAGTCTCCCACTTGTTTTTAAAGTTTTTCATATACATAACAAATGCATAAACTTTAAAACTAAAAGTCCCTTCTAGTCTTCATGCCATTCTCCATGATCTTGTAGACCCATGGACTCGAAATGAATTTCGCTTTTGGCTTGCGATAAGGGCTTAGTGAAGGGATCAGCTGTGTTGCTGTTGGTGTCAACCCATAACAATGAAATTTTTCCTTCTTCGATGTAGTCACGAGTTACAAAGTACTTTCTGTCCATGTACTTTGTTTTGTGATGTGACTTCGGCTCCTTAATTTGCGAAATAGATGCACTATTATCGCAAAATAGCTCCAAGGGATATTCGCTGGATGAAACAACACCTAGTTCCTCAAGAAACTTCTTTATCCAGACTCCCTCTTTGCTAGCCTCTGCGGCCGCCATGACTTCTGCTGCGGTGGTTGAGTCAGCCGTAGATGATTGCTTCCAACTACGCCAACTCACTGCTCCACCATTCAGAAGAAAGACGTATCCAGATTGAGATCTTCTATCATCCGGGTCTGTCATAAAACTAGCATCAGTGTAGCCTTTTACAATGAGCTCTCTTTGACCACCATAGACAAGAAACTTGTTCTTGGTCCTTTTCAGGTACCTAAGAATATTCTTGACCGCAGTCCAATGATCAGGACCAGGTGAAGCTTGATGACGACTTGTCATGCTCAGAGCATACGCGACATCGGGTCTTGTGCTAGTCATAGCATACATGATGGAACCTATGGCTGAAGCATAGGGAACATTCTTCATGTATTCAATGTCTTTGCGTGTTGTAGCACACTGCGACTTGCTAAGATGCACAGACATACTCATTGGTACATTTCCTTTCTTGGACTTTTCCATATGGAACCTTTCCAAGATTTTGTCAATATATACATTTTGACTTAGACCAATGAGCCTACGAGACCTATCTCTATATATCTTAATCCCTAAGATATATTGAGCCTCGCCCATGTCTTTCATTGAAAATATCGTTTTCAATGAGTTCTTTGTTTGCTCCATCAAAGATTTATCATTACCTATCAGCAATATGTCATCGACATATAAGACCAAGAACATAATGTGGCTCCCACTAACCTTCTTGTACACACAAGGTTCTTCCTTACTTTGAATGAATCCAAGGGTTTTAACCTCTTCATCAAAGCGCTTGTTCCAACTCCTTGATGCTTGCTTCAAGCCATAAATGGCTCTCTGAAGTTTGCACACTTTGCCACTATTTTTCGGATCTTCAAAACCTTGAGGTTGTACCATGTACACTTCCTCATCTAATTTTCCATTTAGGAAAGCTGTTTTGACATCCAACTGCCATATTTCATAATCATGAAATGCAGCAATAGCTAGCATTATCCGAATAGATTTAAACATGGCAACTGGTGAAAAAGTTTCATCATAGTCAATTCCTTGAATTTGAGTAAAACCTTTTGCTACAAGTCTTGCCTTGTACGTTGTCAAGTTACCATTCATGTCCATCTTCCTCTTGAAAATCCATTTGTTTCGAATGGCTTTCGATCCTTCAGGAAGATCTACCAAGTTCCATACTTGGTTGTCATACATGGATTGTATTTCGGATCCCATGGCTTCTTGCCATGCTTTGGAGTCTTTTCTTTCCATTGCTTCTTCATAGGTCAAGGGATCGTCGGTATCCATTACCAAGATCTCATGAAAACCCATATATAGTTCGGGTCTTCTCCTTTCTCTTGTTGACCTTCTAAGCTCTCTATGTTCTTGTGACTCATCTTGAGTTAAACGAACATTCAGTGGAGAAGTCTGAGCCTCTTCAACAATTCCTTGTGAAGTTTGACTGCTTGTACTCCCACTGATTAAAGGAGCTTCGTGTGGTATTTCATGATCATCTTGAATGTCATCATTCATCTCATGATCATTCACTAGTAGGTCATCTTGAGTTTCCTCAAGTGTCACCCTACTACCACTGCTTTTGATTCTTTCGAGAAACTCTTTCTCTAAGAATGTTGCATCCTTTTTAACGAATATAGTATTCGTTGACTTGTGCCAAAAGCTATACCCTTTTGTTTCTCTTGGGTATCCAATGAAGAAGCATTTATCCGCTTTGGGTTCAAGTTTTGTTGACATCATACATTTTACGTATGTCTCACAACCCCAAACTTTGAGAAAAGATATATTGGGTGGTTTGCCCATCCATAACTCATGAGGTGTTTTCTCAACGGATTTTGATGGAACAATGTTTAGTGTGTGAGCCGCAGTTTGGAGTGCATGACCCCAAAAATATAAAGGTAGCTCCGTTTGACACATCATTGAACGAACCATATCAAGCAAGGTTCGATTTCTCCTCTCGGAAACACCATTCCACTGTGGTGTCCCGGGTGGAGTGAGTTGTGGTATGATGCCACACTCTTTCAAGTATGTGTTAAACTCATTACTCAAGTATTCTCCTCCACGATCAGTTCGTAGAGCCTTGATTCTCTTGTCAAGTTGGTTCTCTACTTCATTCTTGTATTCTTTGAATTTCTCAAAGGATTCACTCTTGTGCTTCATAAGATACACATAGCCATATCGACTGTGATCATCTATGAAGGTAATGAAGTACCTATAACCATCTCTTGCACTAGTACTCATTGGACCACATACATCAGAATGTATCAATTCCAATAAGCCACTTGATCTCTCACCTTTCTTCTTGAATGGTGATTTGGTCATTTTTCCAGTTAAACAAGATTCACATGTTCCAATTGCTTCACCATCAAGCAAACCCAAAAGATTTGCTTGCTGCAATTGCTTTATGCGTTTCTCATTTATATGACCAAGGCGATAGTGCCACAAGAGTGTCTCATTCATTTGAGACATCTTGAGTCTCTTGTTACTGATATTCAATATATGTTTATCCTCACCTAAATCAAGCAAATATAATCCATTTGAAATGAAAGCATTTGCATAAAATAGACCATCCTTTTCAATAACCATACGAGAGTTATTTATTACAAAACAAAAGCCTTCTGCATCCAAGCATGATACAGATATAATGTTTCGAAATACTGAAGGAACATAATAAACATCTTTTAAACTTAAACAAAGACCACTAGATAAATGAAGATCAAGGGTGCCCACAGTGATTGCATAAACACTTGCACCATTTCCAACCTTCAACACTACCTCTCATTTGGAGAGAGGTCTCCTATCCCTTAGTGCCTGCACATTAGAAACTAAGTGAGCACATGATCCGGTATCCATTACCCAATCTTGGATAGTTGTGGCTAAATTTAAATTTAATTCAATAACAAGTATACCTTTAGGGCGCTTGCGATCAACCTTGCCTTCATCCAAGTCACGTTTGTACTTGAAGCAATTCATTTTGAAATGTCCCTTCTCATGGCAATAGAAGCACTCAGTGTCTGAGCTAGGAGAGTTTCTTTTCTTACTTCCCTTGGAGGTGCTCGCTTGAGCTCCTCCACTTTTGCCTTTGAACGAGGGATGCGCCTTACTTGTCTTGTTCTTTGCCTTGCCTTTATTCTTGGCAATCTTCTTGCTACTTGACGCAATGGACAAGACAGATTTCTCCTTTGTCTTTCCCATGTCAACCTCAGCAGTTTTGAGGGCATTATGAAGCTCATTCAATGTCATCTTCTTTTCACGCATATGATAATGCATGATAAACTCCTTGTAGGAATATGGAAGAGACCCAAGAATGATATCCTCAGCAATATCCTCGGGTATTGGAGAATCCAATTTCCCCAACTTCTCCAGATAACCTTGCACTTTGAGAAAGTGCACTGAGACAGATTCACCCTCCATCATCTTGCACCTTGTGAGTGCGATGGTGGTCTTATAGCGCTCCTTGCGAGCACTATCAGTGAACATCTTCTCCATTTGTGCCACAATTTACTTGGCTGGAGTATCAAGGAACTTTCTTTGCAACTGATCGCCAATACTGGCCAAGATCAGTGTCTGCACAACTCGCTGCTGATCATTCCATTTCTTTTGTTCCTCCTTTTCTTTGTCAGTTGGCTTGTCTTTCTCTTTCTCATCTGGGCAATTGCCATCCAGAATGTGTGAGAGATTTTCCAAGCGCAACACAATATTCAGTTTGAGGATCCAATCGGAATAGTTTGACCCGTCATTAGCAAGGGGGTGTTTTTCGACCATAGAACGCAGAAAATTTGGAAGTGTAGACATAGCTACAAAAATTTCATTTTAAGGTATATGTCAGTGTTCATGAATTTATAAAATTTATATTAACAAAAAATAAAGTTTGTCCGTTTTGTTAATCATTCAAGAACCTTTTTCAAATAAATAGACTCATCTAAAATATTTGTCCAAGGTAGGTATCATTTACCAATCATAACATTTAAGTAAAACTTAACTTTATGACTCTTGTCGTTTTCATTAAGAAAGAATGTTCCATTTTCTTAATAAAACTCTCTTTCCCAAAACCCAAGCCTAGATCTTGGTGATTCGTTATAAGAAAACTCATTTTATTGGTCAACAAGTATGAACAAGTTATTCCCACATAATGAGCAAAGTGTGCCTCACACAACTCCCACTCACTTATGGCTTAATAACAAATTCATGCAAGTCCACAATTTCTAATAATTAAGATCATACTCATGCTTATTCCTAATTACTAGATTAAAGTGATAAAATGAGAAGGAAAGTTATTCTTAAATTTTTCATGGACATAGCATATATATATGACTTTGATAATTTTGGTAGGTCATGTATTCATACACCAATACCTATCCTAATCATTAAATTATATCATATATATTCACAATCTTCGTGGGTTGTATGGCTCCCGCTTGCACTCTTGTAGTTCTATCAATTACCTTGATATAATTCTAAACTACAAGTACCCACCCAATCTTCATTCTATTTTAGAGCTATTCTAAATTAAAATGAAAAATTACATTTAGAATTACCCAATTCTAAATCCTATGTGGCATGCAAGCCTTGAATGATAATACATAAATGGCAACCTAACATCTTTGCCATAATTTAATTATTCTAATTAATTTTTCAATGGCACCTTAGGCCGCATTACAAACATTCATACACATCATTCATTACAACACACAAGGCATTGAAAATCTTGAGCCATACTAACCCACAATCCTCCTGCATAGCAAAATTAGTACACATGTGCAATCTTGTCGCACTATTCAATCTTATTTAGTTAATCCTATATCTCTCAATTTCTTAATTCATCTAAATCATTTTAAATCCTAAAAAAAATGATTTCAGTTGAATAAACATTTATTTATTAAATGCCATTCATTGTTAATTAAATGTCATTAATGTCATTTATTGTCAATTAATTATCATTAATGTCATTAACTCATTCTTAATTGCCATTATGGCTAATTAAAACCTTTAATGTCATTAATTCATAATTAATTCGTTCTTAATCTGTCCAAAATTTGAATGAGATCTAATATTACAGATTTTGCAAAATAGCCCTTGCAAAAAATTAATATTTCAAGATGATGAGACTGAACATTATAAAATTTCCAGTTTCAGTCTGCTGCGCACCTGTCAATGTTTTCTATGCTAAAAATTGTGTATTTGAATAAAAATTCAAGCCATACATTTCTGAAAACTAGACTTTGATACCTTTCTGGATATATAAAGAAATCACGAAAATATTCAGCAGGTTGTGAGAAAATTACATTTGAATCACAGGTTCCAGTGCTGGAGACCTGATCGTAGTACTTCTGTAAATTTAATTTTCACACAAAATCCGTAATATTTTTATATTGCAAAATATAGTTTTTCAGAAACTAGACTTCGTTATCTTTCTAATGATAGGTGGCTTACAAAAATCCATTCATCCAAACTCAAGTTATTCTATTTTGAATCTCAGCAAAACAGAAAACTGGAGACAGAAAAATCCAGCGCTGTATCTGTTTTGTCATTTTTGTTTACCTTAATAAAACAATCTATACTCTCTGTTTTATTTTAGAATCTTAATCCACACATCATAAACTAATGTAGGAATTTTTAGATTCACAAAAATTGTGATTCAAAATTACCAAAATGACTTAATGCCTTAAGGACATAAATTTGACAGATTTATGAACTAGAAACTTGAGAGATAGTTAACTAAATATTTGTGCACTTAACTTAGCACTAATTAAATAGTCTAATTGTCATAAAATTGAACTCTAGCTCTGATACCACTGTTGGGATTTCATGTGTATGCCTATATGGTGAGAATTTAAAATTTTCCTATCACCACTTGGCTCAATACACAAAAGATCTTATTTATACGACAAAAGCAAACAAGATTTGCAATAAACTAATGTGTACTAAATTAAAATAAATTAATCTCATCTAATTTATTGCTAAAGAGGATTAAAACCTTTACCTAAAGAGATTGTCAAATCTCTTGATGGAGAGAAGCCGATTTCTCTTCTCTTTTTCGTGTTCTCCTTGGAAACGCCTCTTGGTTCACCTTGAACCTAAACAACGAACTAACACACCTCTTAGATAGATGGATGTGAAGTTCAAGGCTTAGATCCAACCACCTCTTGATCTTCAAATTAACAATCTATTTAATTTCTTGGTGGCTAAACCTATCAAGAAGAGATTAGAGAAGAGATTGAACCACTAGGGTTTTGGCCTTGAGCAAAGGGGATTGCTACAGTAATTTCGGCTAATTGCTACAGTAATTTCGGCCAAAAAATGAGCAGAAAAAAAAAAACTCTCTCTTTTCCTTAATTACACCCCTTTAAATAGGCAAGGGTTAGGGCAACTATTTGTGTAATGTTTAAATTAATTACACAAATGCCACTAGCCTTGTTTAGCCATTTTATAATCTCTTTAATCTCATCTTGTGATTGGTTTAATAAATTAATTTATGAATAAATAATATTAATCATATTATTCTATTATGCAATATTCTTATTATTCTTATAATGCATTCAAACATTATACCAAATAATATTTGCATAACTTCACAAATTTATTTATGATCTAAGCATGTCATATTATGACATTTTATTTTATTATTTCATCTCATGTATTTTATCTTATACATCATTATGAAATATAAAATACTTGTTGTTTCTCTTCAGTTGGTGTGACCGTATAGAGGATTTATGTCATCTTGGCAATAATATAAAACTTTATATTATTGACTATAAGAGGTTCTATCATTACATTATAGTTATCCAAATGACATAATAATCATTCACTCAATCCACTAATTTCGTGTCTATCCTTGTCTCATGATATTATGAATAATATGCAAAATAGGATCGTGTCATTCTTGCATTATATTCTTTTCTTGGTTTCTCAAGTGAATTATAATTATAACTACATTAGTTATATTGCATGCGATATAATTCCACTTTACCAAGGGGCCCAGTAATATCATAACTCAAATTGAGGGACAATGATAATATTAACATATAGATTTTTCCCGCACAAGTTGTACACAACGAACTACTATTTTATTCCTATCTGAAGATAGTATTTAAATAGCAATCACATTATATACTTCTCATGTGAAAAACCTACACATCTCATATCTTAGATTCTAAAGACACAATGAAAACATTAATGACACAAAACACAATCCATATAATGTTTCATTCATTTAGGTCATGTTCAATATATAAAATGCACATATTTATATATTCATGTTATTAAATGATAATCCTTTATCAACATTTATAGAACTGCAATGTACTTTAATCAACATGACAATCTTTCTCGGTAATTAATGTTCCTCCTTAATTACCACGATTGTGAACATATTTAGTGATTAAATGTTTCTCATCTTAGGAGTTCTATGGTTCAAGACCAAGAGCATCTTCCTGAACTCTTCCAAAGATATAACATATAAATCTCAAGGAGCATGAATAATAATATTCGTAATAAAATCATGAACTATATATAAATTATCACTAAAAGAAATAACTTTCAAAACACACATCCTTCAAACAGGAAGCGAGGGAGAGAAAGAGTAATTTTCTCAGCACATGAGCGAAAGTAAGAGAGAGCAAAACCAAAACGAGAGAGAGCGAGAGATATATATAACCGGGACAGTAAAAATCGCGCAAAGTCAGGGGTGCTCAGAGAGCAGGTGAGATCCACGCGCCTAAGCGCCGATAGTCAAGGCCGTACAAGCTCGATGGAACAGCGAAGAAAAACGAGCGCGAGCGCGCGTGGGAGGGAGGCGAATCGCCTCCATTCTTCTCCCGACAGTAAAGAGAAGAGAGAGCGCGAGGGTGGGGTTCCGAACCCAGCGTCAGAGAGCCAAAGGAATGGGGCCTCGTAATCAGAGAGAGGGAGAGATTTGATTTTGAGGGTTTTTGGGGTTAGCGGGTTAGAGGGGAAGGGGTCTGCGGCAGAGACAAAAAGAAACAGAAGTGAAATGGAGAAGTAAAAAGAGAAAATGGCTTTAAGATTCGTGCATAAAAAGGATTTGAACGGTTGAGAATTTCCAAAATATAAATTAACTGTACAATTAGAGAGAAGTGTTTCTGAGTTAAATCAACTTGTCGAATCTGTGTTTTAGAAATTATTTTGTACTAATTTCTCAAATGTCCAGAATTTACGGTGTGAATTTATCCGTATCTTTTTATCAAAGTTTAATTAAAGATTTTATTTTCATTTGCCAAATTTTAAATTTGGAAATTCTAAGTTATAAAGTAAAATTAAATTTTTTGTTAATTCATTAATTGCTTACTAAATGAATTTTTGTATAATCAATTTATCTATTTAGTAAATTAACTTTTATTTTCTTTAATGGCACTATTAAAGTTTTAATTAGTTGTAGATTTTTAGTTATTAATTTAAATTAACAAATTTAAATTTTCCGGAATATAACATTAGCAATCAGCAATCAGCCTCTGGAGCATTGGTAAGGCTGATTGCTGGTAAAATAAGATAATTTGAGAAATGGTAAATATTGGTTAAATCATGTCGAGTAAAATTGATAAAAATAGTTCTCAGTTTGATCCATACTCCAGAGGCAGAGAACCCTTGAATAAAATAAATTCAAAGAAAAGAAAATACCATCAATCCGCTGACTGCATTATTCCCTTTCTCATAACGCATCTCCGAACTTCCTTTCCTCTCCAGTAGCTCCAACTGCAACTATTCTTTTAATGTTTTATCCTTGGCTCCATTTCGCTATCAATGGATAGTACGCATTTGGAACGCTAGTGGGTCCCATTTAGATAACGACCCTGACTTGTGTGGTCTAAAAGAGGTGATTCTGCTTGGGTGGGGGTGGGGGTCCATTCTTCAGTGTATCATTCTTACACTTATCAATTGGGCTGTCCAAAAGCCCATATTGTATTCCTCTTATTTCTTCAGTAATTACTCTTCCGTCTGTACATAGACCCAAACGGCCTCCCAAGCTATTTGAAATTTTTTGCTCGCTTTCATTTGATTAAGTTAAATAATTCTTAACAGGATCCCCCATTTTTTAACTGTCCCTGAAAAAAAATTCATTACTATTCTATCTAGTAGCTATACTAAATTAGGTATCCAGATCTCTGAAGTTACTCAAATTTTGAGTTTGATGCGAACCATCTGAGCACAATTCGTACCAATCTGGTATGAAGTAAAATGTATGGAACCTCTACAATATTCGTGTTAAAGCAAATTGGACCGATCTAAACTCAGAATTTGAGTCAACTCATGCAAAGTTAGTCCCCACATTGCAACGGAGGTAATCAAAACAAGAAATAAAAATGACAACTTTGTGACAAATTTCTAATCATGCAGTAATATTATGCCATGTGGAGATTTTTATTTTTTTTCTTTTTCACTGCGCGCTGGATCTGAACTACAAATCTTTTTTTTTTTAGAAATGGGTTTGAGTTAACATAATCAGCACCTATGATAACCAGTTTGTACACACATGAAAAATTGAGAATTCATTTCAAAATTGAGGAATTTAAATGTCAAGCGTGCTAAAAAATATTTAATAAAAGTTTAAAAAGTTAAAGTTCACTTCTCTTCTGCTACATATGAAAGACTTATCGAGATCTGAACATTTCTTTCGAAAGAAAAAAAAACATAAGAAAATAATTCAACATATGCACGTTATGTGTCATCACATCCACAGTATTAAATATTGATTGGGAAGTAATATATTACAAATTCGTCTCTTGGAAAGTCTGAAAGACAAGATTAAAAATTCAATGTTGAACATGTTTTTTTCTTTTATTTTAGAATTGAATCATTAATTTGGTTCTTTCTATGAAATTGAAAAACTAAACTCATTATCCATTTCCCTGTATCATTTTAAAGAATTTCTAAAAATAAAAAAAATTGTATGTTTAGTCTGACAAAGTCAAAATCAGAGAAGGATATGTAGTGGGTCCCATTTGGATAACGATTATGCTTGGGAGACCCAATCTTCAGTGTATCATTTTTACGCTTTTCAATTGATAAAAGAATGTAATTAATCTCAGGCATTGTAATTGACCTTGGTCTGTGCGGCAACTTTCCCGTTATAGTGACAGTGAGTAATCTCCGTCGCAGTGCGATGATGATCATAATCTCGATATCTGTGGTGATCCTTCGACAAATTGTGCTCTTGATCGCCCGAGAGAGAGAGAGAGAGAGATAGGGAAGAGGAAAGTGGAAACAGATTTAGCTGTAGCAATGAGGGACGGGTTTAATTGGGATGGGGGTTTGATGGGATGACTCGGATCCTGAAGACATAGTTAATTTTAGATGGTGGATTGGACGGCTGGCAATGAAATGTGCTGCAGGACCTTACTTTTTTTCATTCAATCCTTGATTTTTGTGGAGATTCGTGCATGAAAAATTTGAACGGTTAGATGAGAAAAACTGCAAATTCAGACTCGGACAGCTGGGGCTGCTCATCATATCCACCTACTTCGGTTTTTATTTTGTGGATCGTAATTCTTGTTTAAAATTTTTCATTTATTTCTCGTTTAATATATAAAAATATTGTACTTTAAAATTGATACAAAATTCACTTTTTAAAGCCTGGGACTGGTTTGTTTTATTTATTATTATTTTTTTTATTTGACTAAAGTAAAAATACATGCGAGGGTACATGAAAAAGAAAAAAAAAAAGCTAGCTAGCTGTAATGATTGGACCAAAGTTAGAAACTTAGACAGGATGTCAAATTATAAATTATTTAGACATACATTAGTCAAATGATAACAAATTTTAACAATTTTTAACTGATGATCAAGTATATTTGAAATTTTAAGTAAAATTAACATAGTTTATATATAACTAATGAATTTCATGTTATTTACAGCATTAATCATTTTTGGTTGGCAAAAGAGATGTGAAAAAAAAAAACATAAGAGTCAGCTATATATTTACTTTTTTAATGAATTATTTACTTTATTAATTAACAGTTTTTAGATTTTTTATTACCTGTATTCTATTGTATGGAGTACACATCCATGCTTCAATAGTACTTTCTATGACATAATGACAAGCATATATATATATATATATATATTACTCGCAGTCTAATCAAGGATGAACTTAGATCTTAAAATGCATTCAAATTAAGTATACCATTAATACGAAATTGTGGAGCAAATGTTAATTTTGAACCAATTTCTGTAAAATTCTTCATGGATTTTTATTTTAGGGAAAAAAATCGCTGATTTCCGTCCAGTCCCGTTTGTATTCATCTTTATTTCCTTTCCAAAACACAAATTAAATAAAAATATTTCCGAAGGAAAAGCATTCAAATTAGGTCATTAATATGAATTAATGCTCCGTCCTTAATTATTAATTTATTATCCTTTGTTTATTAGGTTTTTAGTGGGCCCGCCGAATCTTCCTTTAATTTTACTGTGTAAAATAGTCCTGGCAAACCTTGCTAATTGCTCCTAGTTAAAGAACTAGTAAGTGGGGTAGTAGTACGTAGTAGTAGTTCAATTATTAATTCATTGTGTGTAAAATAGATTTCAGGTGGGGTCTTCACAGTGTCCAAAAAGAATAGGAAAAAATAAAAAATAGCAGAGAGCAGAAGATAGCCAGATAGAAGACATCTTACCTTGTATTAAGGCTATGAAAATTTTACAAAAAAAATTATTTGTTAAAATATATATAACTAATTTAACTTGTAGGGGTTCTTCTATATTAAAGTTATAAATGAGGTGTCAAAACAGACTAAGAGCTCTCTTCAGTTTTTTTTTAATCTCATACCGAAAATTAGAAATATACAGAGAGAATGTGGCCAAGAGTGTTTATAAATTAATAGCGAGCAATTTTTATTTATTTAGCACGGAGAACATAAAAGAAAAATAAGAAACCAGCCATAAATTTGATAAAATAATATTAATAGAAACCGTTGTCTTAGTCAAATTGTGATATATATATAGAGATGAGCTATTGTGTTTTGCAAAGTAAAGCGAACGGTTTACTTCGGACCACTTTTTGAATTTTCAAAGTCCAAAACGTCGATCTGACCGTTCAAGTTGATCTACATATTGAAATGTGCTTGCAGACCAAATTTTACATTTTTTGGAATTTTTTACTATTTATTAAGCCACTTTGAAAATCGCTGATCACATGGTCCAGAAAAAACAGTGCAACAAAATTCTGGACCATGTGATCAGCAATTTTCAAAGTGGCTTAATAAATAGTAAAAAAATTCCAAAAAATGTAAAATTTGGTCTGCAAGCACATTTCAATATGTAGATCAACTTGAACGGTCGGATCGACGTTTTGGACTTTGAAAATCCAAAAAGTAGCCCGAAGTAAACCGTTCGCTTTACTTTGCAAAGCACAATAGCCCATCTCTCTCTCTCTATATATATATATATATACACACACATATATAGGGTTGGGCTTAGCTAAGCCATGAAGTAAAACAAGTTTGTACTCCACGTCATATTTTCATTTTGAAAATCCAAACTACCGATCCGAACCGCTCAACATGATCTCCATATTGAGATGTGCTTGGAGACCAAAATTTACATTTTATGGAATTTTTTTACTATTTATTAAGCCACTTTGAAAATCGCTGATCCGGGTGAATAGTAGTAAAACAGTAAAAAATTCTGGACCAATGGATCAGCGATTTTCAAAGTGGCTTAATAAATAGTAAAGAATTCCAAAAAATGTACAATTTGGTCTCTAAGCACATTTCAATATGGAAATCATGTTGAGCGGTTCGGATCGGTAGTTTGGATTTTCAAAATGAAAATAATGAGGCGTGGAGTACAAACTTGTTTTACTCCATGGCTTAGCTAAGCCCATCCCTATATATATATATTTATATATATATATATATATATATAGAGTAGGGCTATTGTACTTCGCGAAGTAAAACGAAGTTTTACTTCACGCTCATTCTCCCATTTCCAAAATCCAAACGGTTGATCCAAACCGTTCAAGTTATTCTCCATATTGAAATGTGCTTGGAGACCAAATTTTACATTTTTTGGAATTTTTTTACTATTTATTAAGCCACTTTGAAAATCGCTGATCCATTGTGAATAGTAAAAAATTCTGGACCAATGGATCAGCGATTTTCAATGTGGCTTAATAAATAGTAAAAAAATTCCAAAAAATGTAAAATTTGGTCTCCAAGCACATTTCAATATGGAGAACAACTTGAACGGTCGGATCGACATTTTGGATTTTGAAAATGGGAATATGAGCGTGAAGTAAAATATTGGTTTTACTTCATGAAGCACAATAGCAAAATTCTATATATATATATATAGAGTAGAACTAGGGTGCTCCTAAGCTCACCAAGCCCTTCTATGAGCTCGACTCAAAACCTATCGAATTGATTTCAAACGACATTTCCAAACCGTTAGATGTTCAATCTATATTAAAATGTGCTTGGAGACCAAATTTTACATTTTTTGGAATTTTTTTACTATTTATTAAGATGGTTTGAAAATCGTTGTTTTCCAATGGTGTAGAATTTTAATAAAAACAGCGATTTTCAAACCATCATAATAAATAGTAAAAAAATTCCAAAAAATGTAAAATTTGGTCTCCAAGCACATTTTAATATAGATTGAACATCTAACGGTTTGGAAATGTCGTTTGAAATCAATTCGATAGGTTTTGAGTCGAGCTCATAGAAGGGCTTGGTGAGCTTAGGAGCACCCTAGTTCTACTCTATATATATATATATATATATATAGAGTAGGGCTATTGTGCTTTGCAAAGTAAAGTCATCGTTTTACTTCGGTTTACTTTTTGGATTTTCAAAGTCCAAAACGTCGATCCGACCGTTCAAGTTGATCTACATATTGAAATGTGCTTGCAGACCAAATTTTACATTTTTTGGAATTTTTTTACTATTTATTAAGCCACTTTGAAAATTGCTGATCACATGGTCCAGAAAAAACAGTGCAACAAAATTCTGGACCATGTGATCAGCAATTTTCAAAGTGGCTTAATAAATAGTAAAAAAATTCCAAAAAATGTAAAATTTGGTCTGCAAGCACATTTCAATATGTAGATCAACTTGAACGGTCGGATCTAAGTTTTGGACTTTGAAAATCCAAAAAGTAAGCCGAAGTAAAACGATGGTTTTACTTTGCAAAGCACAATAGCATAATTATATATATATATATATATATATATATATATATATATATATATATATATATAGAGAATGGCTAAGCTCAAAACGTTTGTTCCTGGGCTCAGGAACAAACGGGTCGATTTTCCAATTTCCGAAGTTCAAACAACAAATCCAAACCGTTAGATGTTCAATCTATATTAAAATGTGCTTGGAGACCAAATTTTACATTTTTTGGAATTTTTTTACTATTTATTAAGCTGGTTTGAAAATCGTTGTTTTTATTAAAATTCTGCGCCATTAGAAAACAGCGATTTTCAAACCAGCTTAATAAATAGTAAAAAAATTCCAAAAAATGTAAAATTTGGTCTCCAAGCACATTTTAATATAGATTGAACATCTAACGGTTTGGATTTGTTGTTTGAACTTCGGAAATTGGAGAACCGACCCGTTTGTTCCTGAGCCCAGGAACAAACGTTTTGAGCTTAGCCATTCTCTAGATATATATATATATATATATATATATATATATATATATATATATATATATATATATATATATATATATATATATATATATATATATATATATATAAAGTTGTTGATGTATATTAATTTTTTTAAATATCATATTAATTATTATTGACTGAATCAACTGCTTCAGCCATAAAGTTAAAAAGAAAAAAAAAAAGAATACAATATATAACCAAACATCAAGATATATTTCCATCAGAGGACACCAGTCACAGAGCTCCACATTGTAGATATTTCATCACGAAAGGTGTTTACTGTAATTGTATAGCTGACTTGGAATAGTAGTTTGATTTAACTTCTAGAGCAACCGTCATTAAATTTATTAGATTTGGAGTTAGGCAGAAATCAGTTTTTTAAATGATGAATTTAACTTCATTCCATAGATGGAAAATCATATTAATTAATGTATATGGCACAAAAGAACCGTGATATCATTATGCTGTGACTCTGAACATCTATCTGATGTGAAACAACTAACAAGTGGTTTTACTATGGCTACATTCTTTGTACGTACCGGGTGGATAGCTATAACATGTATGACAAAATGCCTCAACGAACAAAATACATCATTTATCTGTTTTTGTTGATGTAAACCATGCTAAACATGTTTCCAATATCAAAGATTATCCAAATCATGACAAAATAGTAGTATAGCAAAATCAATCTAAAACAGAACACGCATTTAAAACTGGTAACCCTGTAAAAGAATTGTACACATGCATTCCATTGCCAGTGTAACCTCTTCTGTTAATAGGAGAACTAGGATTTAAAACTACACAAGAAAATGACATTCTTTCTTTATCTCTAGCGGCACTACAAGTCTAGACTGAAGCATCTTAAAATACAAATACAAAAAAAAAAAAAAAATTCTCCTCTAAGTACTTGAAGACAGAGATGGCAGAAATATTAAAAAAAAAAAGTATGGTAACAAGTTCCATTAATTTCTTAATTTTAAAAGAAATAAAAAAAAAAGTAACCAACCCACATGAGAGGGTTATTTACTGCTTGCTATCAACAGAGAAAAATGCTGCACCATAGTGTAGACACTAGAATAGCCACCTGAATAATTTGAAGAGCAAAAATTTCAGAAAATATTAGCTTTTCTTCATCCTGACACTTTCTGACAACTCTGAGCTTCTATCATAATAAAAAAAAATTGTGCCATCCTAGTATATATGAGCTTCTATCATAACATTATCAATCAGAGGAAAACTAAGGCTTTAAACTTTGACCCTTCTTAACATCTATCTCATGTGAAATAACTATCCTGTGGCTCTGTGATGGCTACATTCTTTGCACTTCAGGTGATAGCGTTATTATGTTTGACAAAATGCCTCAATGAACAGAAAACAAGATTTCTTTGTCATTGTTTATGATGTAAACCATGATAATTAAACAAGTTTCTAATATTAACTCTCTGTTATAACTTAACGAACCTTCAAATAAGGCAAAATAGTATTGTAGAAAAAAATAATCTAATATAGAACAAATACATTTAAAACTAGTAACCCTATAAAATAATTGTACACATTTCATAACCAGTGTAACCTCTTCAGTTAATTGGAGAACCGAAATTTTTATTTATAGCATAAAAAAAATAAACCAAATCACACCAGATTTGAGATAATTAGACAAAAAAACCAAAAAAATATAGCGTTGCACTGCCATTCTGCGGCCCCCTAGTCGCATTGGCATTGTGCGGACCCTAGTCTTTGGGGTCGCATAATGCCAATACAGCCGGGGTAGAATTCGAATTCCTCAGGAACATGACTATTTTGGTTTTTTTTTTTTTGAAAATGGTATAATTAAAAATTTCGGATTGGAGAACTTGCATTTTAAACCGCACAATAAAATGACATTCTTTATTTATTTTATGACACTATAAATCTAGGCTGAAGTATCAGTGACAAATACAAGTATACAAAAAAAAAAAGCAGAGAAATTCTACCATAAGTACTTAACAAAATAAAAAGACAGAGATGGTATAAATATTGAAAACAAAGTGTGGTAACATGTTCCATTAATTCTTAATTGTAAAAATAATAAAATTATAATAATAACAAACCTACATGAGAAAGTTATTTAGTGCATGCTTGCTATCAACCAGAAAAAACTCTGCACCATAGTGTAGACATCATAATAGCCACCTGAATAATTTGAAGAGAAAAAAATTCAGAAATATCAGCTTTTCGGACAACTCTGAGCTTCTACCACACTCATAAAATTTGTGTTACACCACTAGGCTTTTGGTCAGTGAGATGGCTTCATATGATTACTGCATTTGCCATTAATTTTCAAGTCAACTCCCAGCAAAATCAATTTTGGAAAATTATTATTTACTAAGGCAACAACGCATGCACTTTTCAGCATTGAGACTAATGCAAATATATTTTCCTAATTTGTAAATGATATACCCAACCATCAATTTCTGACAGCAGAGCATATTTTACAAATACGCATTGGTAGTATAATTTTCAGATTTGCACTTCAAAAATGTCGAAGTAGATAATTACTGTGTACTGCGACCCATATTTCCAAAGAAGAGTTAAATAAAATACATACTGTTTATGTCACTTTCAACTGATTTATTGACGCCCCAACTCCACATCTCTACAAAAGAATGTACAGAGAAACATAAGTTGAACACTTCCGAATGAATCATATAGAAAAATTACTACTAATTAAATTGGATACTTAATTTAGTGAACATTTTATTGTATAACAACTTCCAGATGAGACCCGAACTGATGTGGATCATAATTGACTACTAACCTTAGTTGGCAAAATAATCAGAACAACCGTAAGCAGAGCATTCGGGCAGACAAATTATAATGATTCATAATTTGACAAATGACGATCGATATCAAGTACTGGATTGCACCATGCACCAAAAAGTTACTAATTTGTCCTATATTTATAATTTCCTATGTGAGAAGATTCCTGTCTTACTCTAAGAAATATGATAGAATGAGAAGATTGAAAATTATATAGCAAGGAGATAATGTACCTCACAAATGATGATATCTTTAGGATTGCGCTGACAAACAAGGGATTTTGCATGATGAAATCAACCGAGTTAGGTCTTCTTCAATCTCTAGATTTGGGATCTCAGAGATTAGGTGCCAATACTTGCCGTGCTTTTGGAAATCCCTCTGCAAGAGGGGACAATTAAGGATCCATAAACGATCAAGGCTCCTTAATCGCTGTAATAGGCCTTCTGGAAGGATCCTTATTTTGGGGCACTCCGAGATTTGAAGAGACTTGAGCGCTTCAAGCCCTTGCATGCCGTCTGGCAAAGATTCTAGGTTGATGCAATTAAAAATATCGAGACTTTCAAGAGAAATTAAGCATCCTATGCTTGATGGAATGGAGTTCAAACTTTCACATGAATAAATTTCTAGCTCCTTGAGAGCCACCAAGCTACCTAACCATTCCGGTAAGCATTCTAGTTTTGTGGAACCGTAAATTCTCAATATCTCAAGAGATTTTGGGAGTTGGGGAACTTCAACCATATTCGGGCAATCCTCGAACACTAGATCTTTAAGTTTGGGCAATAGGGCTTCCCTTGTCGACTTCTCCAACAATGACTCCGACCGTGATCCGATAAAATTCTTGCAATAACTCACATCCAAATCTCGTAAGCAGATGAGATTACTGAACTCTTCCTCTGGCCAAAAGGTAAGACTGTCACAGTCTGTGATATGAAGAGATTCAAGAAATGTGAAGCACTTCCACAGCCATAGAGGTGAGTTTGATGGAATAGGTGAGAACCAAAAGTTGCTTGACCAAATCCGTAGCTCTCGAAGAGCTATTGAATTGACATCAACACCCAACTCCTCACCATCTCTTCTATTTGTTGGTGGTATGATGTGGTTGAAATTTTTGATAGTTAATGTCTGGAGAGATTCCCAAGGTTTAACGGAAGGAGATTCCCAGGATTTAAAAGAGAGAGTTTCATTTTCATCTTTATTATTTTCTGTTTCACCTCTGCCTTCAAGGGTGAGTCTGCGGACATTTGTTATTCCAGTTGCAAGACTTGCCAGGGTCTCGTTTTGTTCAATTGTCAGTTCTTCCAGTAAAGGTGTGACAGGCATGGCACCTAGTTTGGGACAGTTGATGATCGACAGCTGACATAGCACAGGAAAAACCAGTGATGTCTTCTCTCCAACATCACCTTCACACCAGCAATCCAAATTCAGCATTCCTATTAAAATGAAGGATTTTAATGCTGGAAAAGTTATTTGTGCATCTTCACCACATTCCACACTCATAAATGCACCACAACAAAGATGCTTCAAGTTATCCATACAATCTATCTTCAAGATTTGGAGAAGAGGTAGCCTATGTAATGGTGGCACATTGGTGCACCTTCTACATTGAATTATATAGAGCTCAACTAGGTTTTCCAACATTTGATACTCTGTCATCCAATCGGGAAACTTTTCACCTCTGTATTCTCTGATTTGCAAGACCTTTAACTTATTACAAGGTTTAAGAGCATCTAACACCTCAAGATCAACAACCACTGCCTCTGAACCATTAGATCTGACACCCTCTGAATAATTGTTTCGCATTCCCCAACTTAGCACCAAATGATCCAAATTATGTTTAGATTCCATATTTACTTCTCTCGCTTCTCTTGCATTCCCAACTTCTCCTAGATTGTACACCTCTAGTTGGCCGCCTAGATTTAAGGTCTTAAGCTCTCCAATTTTATTCTCAACACCGGTGCCTACTATGTAATATGTTAGTGTTTGTAAATATTTTAGTTCACCGAGGCCTGGTGGTGTGCACTTCAATCTAGTACAGCCTTCAATGTGGAGATGCCGAAGGCTCATCATATATCTCATTCCTTCTGGTAGTTTTGAAAGACCATAACAATCAGAGAGCCTAAGAGTTTGCAAAAGATAAAGTGTGGTAATTGCTTCTGGTATTGTTGTCAGTCCCAGGTTAGAAAGATGAAGATATCTCAGGTGCTTCATCTTTCTAAGGGTTATAATAGCATTATCCATTCCGTATATAGGCATGCTTAATACTCGTAGGAAGTTAGATTTCTTAAATCCACTTTTTGGCAGAGGGTAAATTCCTTCAAATGAAATGAAACTACGGGTAGCAGGAAGGCATTCAATGACATCATTAATATTCACTGATGTTTCACTTACTAAGACATGTCGAACATTGCATTGTGGCTTATTATTAATTGGTGATGACTCGTGTAATGAGAGACATTCGTCTCTCATCATTAATTGTGCAAGATCGTGCATAAGATCGTGCATTTTGCACGTGGTCCGAGAGCGATATCCATGTCTACTGATGTATGGATCACGGAGAACTTGCTCAACATCTTGGAAGAAAGACCTCCAAGCCAACTCGTTGAAAATATTACTACCTGTCATTTCAAGATCACCCGGCCCGTCAGACGGAATAAATCCATGGGCCATCCATAACTGCACCAGCTTCTCTTTTTCCATCACATAATCTTTTGGAAACACTGCACAGAAAGCAAAACATTGTTTCATGTATGAAGGCAAGTGGTCGTAGCTTAGCTTCAATACAGGTAAAACCTCATCATTAGCATGCCTATTATCCCATGTCGTGCTTTGTTTGAGTACTGCTAACCACTCACGCACCTCATGCTTATAACTCATTAAGCTACCAAGTGTTTTAATGGCTAGCGGTAGCCCTCCACAATTCTGAACCAACTTCCTGCCAATCTCAACCAGCTCTGGGTGTTCCTTTACCCCCTTGCTAAATGACCTCTTTTGAAACACCCTCCACGAATCCTCCTCACCTAAGCATCCCAATTTATAAATCTCTACCGTACCCATTATAGTAGCCACTCTGCCGCTCCTTGTGGTAACTAGTACAGTGCTCCCTAAATCACCACAGTTCAATAGATCTCTTAGTTGTTCCCACTTAATCTCATTTTCATTCCAAACATCATCCAATACAAGGAGATATCGCTTTCCACTTATCTCCTTGCGTAAACGACTCTGGAGCAGCTCCATGTTGTTACGAGGAACATTGCAGTCCTCTTGAACTATGGAATCAATGATCAATTTTGCGAGAAGTGCAACATCAAATTCCTCAGACACACAAACCCATACGAGTAATTCAAAGTGCTCTTTTACCCTATGGTCATTGTAGGCCAGCTGGGCAAGGGTGGTTTTTCCGAGTCCACCCATGCCGACTACCGGCAGGACCGTCAGATTCTGAGTTGGACGCACCTCAGTCAACAATTTCATCACTAAATTTTCCTTGTCATCCCCCCTCCCTTCCACCTCTGACTCAGTTACAACAGAATGGGTTCTGTCACGATCAACAACTCGCCCTTGCCCTTGCCGGCCTCGAACAAATTTGAACCTCTCCATCTCAGTGACCAGCTCATCAATCCTTCCTACAACTTCCTTCAACTTTCTACTCATTTTGAACCGAAACAGAACTGGATTTTCATGGGAGAAAAAGCCACTTACATTCCCGGCCTTGTGGCCGCGTCTCACGGCATCCCGGCGCAGCTCCTCATAACGGAACTCGTCAAGAACGTCATCAGCATCATAGGCAGCAGATTTCATCTTGGCCAGCCAGGATTTCACAGACGGTTTAGCATCCCCTTGCTCCTCGGCATCGGTAAGTACGTCCTGGACCTCGAGCAGCTTGTCTTCGAGCCTCTTGCGCTGGTCACCAATGCCCCACATGTCGCTGATCCTCTGCACCAGTAAATCTGTTGATTTCTGCACCACGATCGGAACCAGAGCTGATAGCAGCAGGTCTGCCATTGCTGAATTGGAAGTGTACTTCACAAGAGTTAATTTTAAGAATGTTTTTTTAGTCTCAGAGCAGAATGGTTTAGGTGAGAAGAAAATATGAGAATTGGGTTAATGAAAGGGAAATAGAGTGGAGGGATGCAAAGTTTTGAGATTCTTGTCTTTGCTTTTTCATCTTTTGTTCCTTTCGTCAATTGTAGTGCAAACACTTTTTAAAAAGCTCGACGTGATATGTCCAGCAGGAATGTAGATCATCGATTGCATGTAGCGATCGAACTTGTGACTTAAGGTGTCGTAATATATAGTTTAATTTACAATTATAAATGAGAAAAAGAAACCGCACTGATTTTTTCTAATGTCGCAAGTAAATAATTTATGAAAAAATATTTCATTTTAAGTTTGTTTAGAACAAGATCAACACAATGAATATATTGTTAGTTGCAATTTTGACAATTTGCACGGTTGGGATTTAATTAGGGTCAATATATAGTTGTTTTGGCAGTTTAATTTTTCTCAAATTGAGGATAATTTTTTCAATTTTTACTGTTAATGGTTGCTATTTTTATGTAAAAGAATATTGTGATATTGGCAATTTAATTAGGGTTTAATTATTTGCACGGTTGGGATTTAATTAGGGTCAATCGCACATTGGGCAATTTAATTCTTCTCCAAATGAGGATAATTTTTTTAATTTTTTACTGTTAATGGTTGCTATTTTTCAATTTAATTCTTCTCCAAATGAGAATATTGTGATATTGACAATTAAATTACATGGTCTAATAATTTACACAGTTGGGATTTAATTTGGGTCAATCGCATAGTTTGGCAGTTTAATTCTTCTCAAATTGAGGATAAAATTTTCAATTTTTACTGTTAATGGTTATTATATCCATTACTGTGAATGATATATATCCAAGAGCGAGGTGTCCAACTTCATACAAAGCGAGGGTTGTGATTCTAGTTATAATAATTTTTACTAAACAAATACGACAACTTATATATATAATTATAATATTATGTTACTTTACGGTACTCATGGGCAAATGTAAACAGAGGGGTTATACATAACTTCTTCTTATAATAATTAAATTGTTGGTGAGCTTTCTCACTGACCTTCAAAAAAAGAATTATATATATACTTTATAATTTTCTGAAAGAATAAATCAAATTTATTATGGGAAATGAACTCAAACATTATTACCTGACTAACACATATTGTACAAGCTAGAAAACTGTAGAAACGAGAACTAGCATTTGGTCTAGTGGCAAGACACATGGTCTCTATGTAAGAGGTCATGAGTTCGAAATCCGGATGGGAAAAATCCTTTGTTGTAATAAACATGAGTATTAAATAGTTAGATGCTTGACCTCCAACCTTTACTCAAAAAAAAAAAAAAAACCGTAGAAACTTCCTCAAAAAAAAAAAAAACCACTAGAAACCATACCTGTTCAATGAGATCAATACCATGCCATGTGATAGCAACTTGCCAACTTTGAGAGAAGTTGCCATACAATATCATAAAGGGTGAATTGGATTCTTTCTTGATAACAGAGTAATTAAATTGGCTTTTAGTACGCTTTTACTTTTCAAAAAAGATATTCCTATTCTTATCTTCTACCTTTCAGGCTATTCTAATCCTTATTATGGGACAAAATAAATAAAAATAAAAAAGATAACCCAAGCACAATCAAACTCAATTTTTTATCAAATCTGACGGTTAATATGTAAATTTTGATGAATTGTGAGAGTGCGGACTTAATAATAATTATGACCTCAGCGAAGAGCAGGGATGGATCTGATTAAATTTAAAAAGATTGTAAAATTTATTTATAATAATTATTATTTTTAATTAAATTCTATATTATGTTTCTTCTATTAATAAAGCATTTGTTTAATAAAAGCAATAAATATGCATCGATGCAAATATATCACGTTTTCTTATGACTGGACGGTCAATCTGAGTCGCTCGATGGGTCAACATACTAAAATCTTGTCGAATACTAAATTTTACTATTTTTAAAATTTTTATATGCAAACATTTATTTTTTAGTATTTTAAGTCCATCTTTCAATAATTTTAAAAATATTAAAAAAAATTCAAATATAGGCTCATATAGTTGTCATCGATGAATAGTGCACATATAGTTGCACAGGGTAACTTTAAAAAAAATTCGAAGTATTTTTTTTCTAATAGTAACCAAAAAAAAGGTACAAAATTGTCATCCTCTAGTACCTTTTAAAAAATATTACTCTGGGTTAGCGTGCACAAAAAAATTCATGACTCATAATTCGTTTGGAATCAATTCAAATTCAACTTGTCAACAACTCGAGTTGAAACTGACTCAAGTCAAAACTGACTCGACTTCATTGATTCGGTTGACTCACGAATTGAATCCAAGTTGTCCCAGTTCGGAATCAACTCGATTGACTCATTGACTTGGTAAACTATGTAATGTTTTGTTCGACTTTGTACTATTTAATTATATATTTGTCACTGTTTCATTATGTAAAGTTTTATATTGTGTATTATTTTGATAAACTATGTACTATTTATTTTGTTATACTTTGTTTTGATAAACTATGTACTATCTACGAGTCACGAGTCGACTCAAATTGACTCGACTTGTTCGCGAGTTGAATCCAAGTTAGAGTTTTTGACTCGAAACTGGATTATCAAACGTGGACTCAACTCGGCTCATAAGTTCACGAGTTGAATCCAAGTTGCCCTCGACTCGGACTCAACTTGGCTCATGAGCAGCCCTACTTAGGGGTGTCAATGGGTATAATACAAGTAGGGTGCAAACATTTTCATACTCATACCCGCTAAGTATTGAGCTTACTCATACCCTACTCTTACCCACTAAGATTTGACCTTACCTTACCATATCCTTACCCATTAAAATTATCGAGTAACGAAACGGTAGCGGGTGAATAACGAATAATACTAATATAATAATTATTTTTATTATATTTTATGAATAGAACATCAAAACTCATTAATTTCACACATATGCAATCACATTACTAATAAAAAAACAAATATGTAATCAATTGCAACTAATTTTTTTTTTATAAAACAAGAGAATTTAAAAACACAAACATCTCTTCGAACAAATTCAATTATTTAACTAAATAACAAGTTTAAAACATGTAAATAAAAGTAATATGATTAACATGTTTCTTATAGCAAAAATCATATACTAATTAAATAACAAAAGTACATAACTAATTATTGCTCAAACATTATTATATATTAAATAACAAAAGTACATAACTAATTATTGTTCAAACATTATCATATGAAATATTACACAAATAAATTTTAACATCACTAATTATTACTCAAACATTATAATATAATTTTATTTTATATAATTACCCTATAGGATAACGGGTTCGAAATAGGTTTTACCCGTACCCTTACCCGTTTAGCTAATGAAAAGTTTTTTTTATCCATACTCATACCCGATTAGTTAACAAAAAAACTTACCCATACCCGCATTATCGAATACCCGCATTATCCAATACGATACGGGTAGGGTAAACGGGTAAAAGGTATCATTGTGACACCCCTAAAACTAGTGTTTTGCAAACGGGCACGGGCAACGCGGGTCACGGGCAACACGGGTCACGGGCGACACGGGACGGGTTAGCACGGGTATTTTTTTGAAAAACCCTACCCGGCCCCTCTCAAACCCCCCGGGCAACACGGGTCACGGGCAACACGGGTCCGGGTTTTTTTTTTTTTTTTTTTTTTTTTGCTGTTTTTTTTTTCTGTTTTGTTTTTGCTGTTTTTTTTTTCTGGTTTTTTTTTCTGTTTTTTTTTTTCTGTTTTTGAGGGGAAATTTGAATTTTTACGGGTACGGGCATCACGGGCACGGGCAACCCGGGGCTACGGGACGGTACGGGCGGGTACGGGTTTGAAACGGGTACGGGTATCACGGGTAAAATTTAAAAAAACCATGCCCGGCCCTTCTCAACCTTTACCCGTTTAACCCGTGAACCCGTGCAAAACCCGTGCACGGGCACGGGCAGGGCGGTCACGGGTCCCGGGCGGGCAGGGCCGGGTCTGACCCAGACGGGTATTTTCAAAACACTACCTAAAACTACTCCGGGCAATCACCTTATCGGGTTTATAACCGCACCCTGAATCTACCAGCTCGAGGCGGATCATAGTCCCTCTTTCAACGTTTCAACCTTCCTGTGCTCTCTCACGCATGGCGCCGAAGAAGGGTTTTACGGATTTCGATCCGATTTTTGGCGAAGCCAAATCAGAGCTGCACCACGAACCCGCATCTTCTTCCTCTCGTCCGATACTATTTCACGTGTATGCAATCGACTCATCCCGACTCCGCATAGTTGCCACTGACTTTCTCTGCCTTTCATGGGACCGTGTGCTATCCGTCTCTGACCTTGAGGACCTTGTAATTTCTCAATCCCATTCATTTCAGCATTTTGCACTTTTTCTCAATATTTGTAGAAATTTAATTTTATGTGCAATTGTAGTGATAATGATATAATGTTTCGTTTGCATAGGCAACAGCTTTTTATTGCTTCTAATTTTTGTTATTTTTCTTTTATTATTTATTTGGCAGAGAGATGGCATAGGAATCGGAGGAACATGGTCAGATTTTGTTGATTATCTCAAATCCTCTTTGTCAACTGGAGAAGTTAAGATTGTTTCAAGTAAGCCTTTTTTTCATAGAGGTGCATTTCAGTATTTTTTTTTTCTAGAGAAAAGTATCCAGTAGTGCTCTTTGATAGCTCTGAATCTGATCTATATGTAAATAATTAAATTGTTTTTCAGGTGAGTCTGATGCCAAGTTGGTAGCATTCAAATCCAAGGGATTACCACGCATTTCTCTCTCTCTTGAAAAACTGGAGGGCCCACCTGTAAATGATGCAAAGGCGAACTTCTCGAAATGTCTCTTCCAAGCTTACAAGAGCAAGCAAACGGATTTCTTGAAAGGTTTTTCGTTCATGACTTTCAAGAAAAATAGAAACTAATAATTTATAGATTGTCCTCTAAAAAAAATGATACATAAATTATGATTAGAACTAGGGTGTTCTTAAGCTCACCAAGCCTTTTTGTGAGCTTAACTCAAAAATCTATCGGATTGGCTTCAAACAACACATCCAAACCGTTGAAACCAGTCTACTTCACGAGTGATGCATTTACATGTCAAATTTATAATTTTTCGAACTAGTTTAATATAAAGTCGAGCGGTCAAAAAATGATGAAAAATGAACTCATTAAAATTAACTTATAAATCATCTTTTTTTTACCGTTTGACTTCATACTAAATTAGTTCAAAAATTTAAAAATTTGACATGTAAACACATCACTCATGAAGTAGATCGGTTTGAACGGTTTGGATGCATCGTTTGAAGTCAATTCAATAGGTTTTTGAGTTAAGCTCACAAAGGGGCCTGGTGAGCATAAGAACACCTTAGTTCTACTCATAAATTATTATTGTCATTCTGTGCTGATTATATATTATTAAAATAAATTTTGTAGAACAAGAGCACTCTTCACAATTGATGGGTCATTTATCTACTGAAAGGGTAGGTTTTTTTTGCTAACTTATTGGTGATCAGTGATACTGTATTACTTTACTGCTCTTTTTTTCAAGTACCTCTGGGAAATCATTTAATTTGTATTCAGCAAATAGTTATAAATGTAGTGAAATGGTTGAAACAATTAGTAATATATCTTGTAACCGATCTGCTTAAAACCAAAAGTTTGATTTTAAGTCCCAGTTAACCAATTAAGTGAAAAATTAATGCTAGAAATAATAGGATCCTAAGTTAGGGACATAATAATTTAGTCTGTTTTACTTAATTTTGTACAGGAAAAGAATGAAATTCTACAAAAGCAGCTTGATTCTCTCTCTTTTCTTAGTAAAAGAAAGGTATCAAAACAAAAAATACATGATACCCCAGCAAGTACCTCTGTACAGATGCCGACCATTTCAGTTAGTAACTCAGATAATGCAGTACCAACTACAGGTGCTGGAACAATTTTTTATTTTACTTTGTTTTCTTTTAAATACCCTCACGGGCTCCGTACTAATTAACTGTATTTTGTTTTTAATTTATCTTGGTTGCTAATTCCATAGGAAAAGAACAAGTTGAAGGGAAGAAGGATCCGCAACCTGTGAAAGTTACCAAACGGGTGGCACCTGCTTCCCGCAGGTTATTATTAGTATATTTATCTGAACAAATTATACTTGATAAAATTTTAACACTGTACATATAATTTGGATTTTTACAGGGCTAGAGTAAGAGGGGTTTCATTGAAATCTTCTGTAGATGATGATGAAGATTAACTAGGTAAATAATATATTACAAGAGAATCTGACAAAGAAAAGGCCTATAGTTTCTCCTCTCCTTTTCCCTTGTGTAATCATAAAGAATAGTAATCAAGCTGCCTTCTTTTTTCTCTTTTCTACTAAACACAAGAGAAATCAATGAATCAATCAAACAAAGAACATCCATGCTGTTGGTAACTTAAAATCCATAACCAACTGCTGTTAACACACTACCAACAAAATTGACCGCTATTTAACAAACAAAGAACATCCCTCAAAAACTTGCGTGTTTCTCCCTCTAAAATTCATAATATCATATTGACCCTTACAAATTTCAAAAACTCTCACATAATTACCCATTTTATTGTCTTTTCTATTAAAACTCATTTTAAATTTATTTTAAATCTATAAAGTATCCATTTTACCCTTTATTGAAAAAATAAACAATATGTGGTTTGTTTAAAAAATGGGTCTTCTAATTGGTCAGTTTCCGAGGGCAAATGCTTTATATCTCTACTTCTAACGCTTACACAAGCGTATACCTAAATGTCCATGTGTATGCGTCAGAAGTAGATAAATGGACCATTTTTCTCATAAATTGACTAAATAAAAGACTGACATTTAATAAAGGATAAAATTGGTACTTTATAAATTTAAAATAATTTTTAATAGGAAAGACAATAAAATGGGTAAATATGATATTATCAATTTTAGAGGGGGAAATACGTAATTTTGAAGGTTTTGAGGGGTATACATGAAATTGCCTCTAAAAGGAAAACAAGGGTTAAGTAGCTTAAGTATTTTTTTTCCCCCTCACAATTTCAGTCAGGTTGGTGTACAATACTTGATAAAAGGTATCTTTCTGAGAATACTTCTGAAATAAGCCATGATATTAGCCCTCTTTTCCTTTCTCTTCTTAGCATTAGAAGAAGCCCTCTCTAGAACTTCCATATGTTGCACTTGCGTGCAACTACTCGAATTCCTAGAGAAGTCAACTACATAGCCCCGTAGTGATATTTCATGAATATCTTCAGGCACCTCTTTCGCTAAACTGAGAGTTTTTCGCGGTAGGTGACCTTCAGTTGCTTCATTTTCCAATGTCGGTATTTTTAGTGCTGTGGCTTGTGCAGACCATGCATGGAGCTCGACTTCCGGTAACTGATTTTCCAAGAAAGTGAATTGGTCCTCTTGGGCGAAAGACACTTTTTCTTTTTTAATGGTAGATGAATCCATTTGTTGATATAACAGAAGTAATGTTGAACCTATCATATATATATAGAGAAATTTCTTTTATATAAATAATTGAATCAGCTGAGTGCAAGAAAAGCTTTGAAAAAATGGAACTCAAAAGTGATTTTTTTATGGGGATTTCTAGAAGGTCTAAAGAAGACCTGCAATTTCTTCTTTCTATTTTTAATTCTAGATGGAGAATAGGGAGTAGTTTTCTCAAGTTAGTATAATAAGAGCATCTCTCCTTTAATTCCCCTTAAATTTGTTATATTTATATTTACATATCTCTCATATATATATATATTTAATAAGAGTCAATCTATATTTTTCAAAACCCTAGATCGACATGGAGATATTTGCGTATCCAAAGTTTAAGCACAATTTTCTTTTGTTATGTGAAGCTTTTTGACACAGTTATGCATCATAGAATCATCATCTACATATTTCTCTGTTTTTTTCTTCTCAAATTTTTTGTAATTGGAATAAGTTGCCATTTTTTTTTCTCAGTTTAACTTTCTTTGATTATGTTTACTTGTCTGGCAACAGTAACTTCTGCTGATGATTTAATAGTTTTCATTATCAGTTCTTCTTTTTTCGGTTTTAGAAGAAATTTTCTGAAATTGCTAATAAATATTGTGTGTAGTGTAAAAGTGAAATGCTTTTCTCTGTGGTTGTTTGGCAAAATTTAGCTTGTGAACTGACACTGAAAAATTGTTTAGTTCTATATAATTTGCTGGTTGGTTCCCAAGTTTACAATCATTAGGAGCATTTTAATGTACAAACACCGGTAACATGAATATTTATAGCAATATTTGTTGTGCTTTGATGTAGCAGGCATCGGATTTGTGTCAAGATACGCACTGGATGAAAATCGAAGCAAATCGTTGTTGTATCGAAGTATACTAGATAGATGTACATTGCAAAGCACCATAGCCTCACTCATTGTTTATTTTTAATTCTTTTCTTGTAAAGATGGATAAAGATTGAATTATCAAGGAATGCGCTTGATGAAAATTTTATACCATTCATGCACACCTTTCCTATTTTTACTGTTACCATGATATTAATTGGCTCATATTTTGGTTTCTTGGTGTGATCTTCTATTTTTTAGGATTTTGAATTAATTATATAGTATATCGTTTTACATAGATATATTTTGGAGTCCGGCTACTATACCACTAGTGTTATTTGAATCTAAATAACACCACATCATGAGCCGTCTGATATGCTTTAATATCCGTGCATAATATCCTTTTGATCCAGTGCTACATCATGCACGGATATTAAAGCATATCAGATGGCTCATGATGTGGTGTTATTTAGATTCAAATGACACTAGTGGTATAGTAGCCGGAATATTTTGTACTCTCAGCATGCAGGAATCAAGAAAGTAATAAATGAAACCCACAAAAAGTGACAAATAATCCTATTAATTCATTTCGAATTGAAAATATTTGAAGTATACAAAATAATAGATGGGGAATTAATTAATCAATACATGATTTTGATCTACACACTGAAGCAAGTAAATAATTGTAATGATACAGAATCTTTTTATTTTTTTCAATTTCATATCTAAAAAAACAGGTCTTCTGTGTCAATGCCGCCACAACATGGTGTGGTGTATTGCTGATGAAACACCTATTTTCCTGCACATTAAACAAATCATCGTCCTTCAAATTTAACAAAATCAACGAAGTAAAAGAAAATTAAAATTAGTTTCACATCTATTTTCTAATAATGATGCATATTATAGGCTTCATCTGCTTGTTACTGCTGGCACAGTCACAGTAATGTATCAGTACTTATTTTGCTATCTTTTTCATACTTGCAGTATTCTTCCCATAATTTGATATTATAGCCCTATATTTCTTATTATGAGTGAGGCTATGGTACTATACATAGTGCATATTGGTTCGTGCTATGGATCTATATCTTTGTTTTCAAAGTCAAAACAGTTGATCCGAACTGCTTAACATGATCTCCAAATAAAAATGTACTTGGACACAAAAATTTATATTTCTAGAATTATTTTACTTTTGTTTTAAGAAATGTAGAAAGTCACTATTTTTTAATGGTCTAGAATCTTTAAATCAAGTGATTTTCTACCTATCTAAAAAAATAGTAAAAAATGTAAAATTGATCTACAAGTGCATTTATATACGACGATCATGTTGCACGCTTCGGAAACAAAGATATTGATCCATAGTACGAATCAATATGCGCTATGCATAGTACCGTAGCCTCACTCTTCTTATTAATTATGCTTTTCTTTAGCACCTCCACTCTGAACTCCGAAAAAATCAATTGAAGCAACTCGGAAGGCTGAAGTTAATTTACCTTGATGCAGAAACCAGTATTAGGATTTCACCTTCTTTCCAAACATTTTTGTAAAACTTTTGAAAATCGATGAACTTTTCGATTTTTTCCTTTTGGTATTTGCTATCTCTGCAACTTTTTTTTCCCTCTCTTGCTGGTAATTCAAAATCATTGGGAAGTTGACTACAAGATCTCTTAGTGATAATTCATATATATCAAATTCCTTCTCTTGTTGCTCTTCTTTAATTGCTTGATTCTTGTTTGGACCAATGGCTTCTGTAGACCATGCATGTAACTCGACTTCCGGTAAGTGATTGTCAGCACCGTGAGTTGCGTTTGAGAAACTGAAGTGGTTATCCTGCAAAGGAGTCATTGTTTTGACAGATAAAAATTTAGGTGTATTTTGATTGCAATTGGTTTCCTCTCCGTGCAAAGCTCCTTTGTATATATATTTGTTATATTAAAAAAAAAAAAGATCAAATTTTCAAAGGAAAATATAAAATAAAACGAATTTAAATGTGGTATCTAGAATTTGACCAATAAAGATGACTTCCAGTTTTCTCTCTTTTCTTTTCTTTTCTTTATCTTTTTTTCATTTTTTTTTGGGGGGAAAAACTGGCCTAAAAGAGCCCACCTGTTTCCTTTCAAGAAACAAATACAAGTTACAATCAATAAGTCAAGAGATTTTCACTACCCTCCAATTATAACATTATATATCTAGTGGCTGACCTATGATGGATATGTTTTTTTTTTTTCTTTTTTTTTTGTGACAAAAGTGGGATGATACCCACCTCTATTGAAATCAAAGAGTGTTTTTGGTACCAAACATTTGGTACCATTTCAGAGTTACAAATAGCACCTAGAAATAGAAACAGCATAATTCAACCAATACAACTACCCTAAATTTGCTATTACAAGACAACTTCTACATCAGGAAAAAAAAAAGAAAAAAAAAAAGATTTGTTGTCCCATGAATTGTCTGCAAAAAGCTTAACGGGTATCAACCGAAACAGGTCCAGACCCAAGCGTTTGAACCTCCTCCTATTGTGGATATGTATATCTTAGTATTATGATGAAGTGTAATTTTCCTTTGTTAATTAAAGAAAGCAATCAAAAGTCTTTCTTCTCTATGTCAAATGCCTAAGCATCAGTACATGATAAGTATGATAAATTTCATCTTATGACTTAATTATATTTAATATGCCTAAGCATCAGTACATGATAAGTATGATAAATTTCATCTTATGACTTAATTATATTTAATAATTATGGAGAAACTTGTTTGTATGAATAAACAAATAGATGTTGCAAATACATAGTCTATTAAATGAAAATTGTTTACAGTTGACCCATATAAAAATCTCAGCAGCAAATTGTTAATAAATAACAAATTCCATGATGAAATCTCCTCCATCTTGACTTTTTCGGAGTAAAAGATGAAATGAAAAAGAATTCCAATCAATCAACTAACCAAATCCTAAAAAATTGGTGTATTTACTATTGTAAAGTTACAAATAAATAAAGTCAATTTCCTAACAGTAAAGCTCCAATTCCCATTGCAACAGCTCGTCTATCCGGTACGTATCAGCTCCTCCATAGTGAAATATCTCACATAAATCGAAACAGTAAGCACGGTTCTTGATGCAAATCCAACTCAAATCTTGATCCCTATTTACCCCTCGTTCAGCTACTAATCTCCAAATACCGGCGACACGCTCCCATTTACCCCTAAACCCATGCAATTGCGCCAAAATAGAATAGGGAAGCCAAGCCTTAGTCTCCAGTTTCACCATATTCCTTGCAATTGTTTCAGCCAAATCTATCATACCTTGAACCCAACACTCTTCAAGAAGTGTACCAAGAATTGCACAATAAGCCTCATAAGGCATTTCATTTATCGTACCAATCGCCTCACAAAATCTCCCTGCTTTACCCATTAATTCCGCCATGCACATGTAGTGTTCAAATTCACGGAAAACACCGTATTTATCCTCTATTAATGAAATAATTTCTCTACCTTCACTTATCAAATCTTCACTGTTACATGCTAAAAGAACCCCAAGAAATGTAATTCTATCTGGTAAGGTGTTTCTTTTCAACATTTTTTCAAATACTCGAAGGGCATCTTTACCCCTTCCATTTCTGGCCAAACCAATGATAATTGCATTCCATGAAACCAAATCCCTATAATAGGCCTCTTCAAATATTTCCATGGCACTATCTATTAAACCCATTTTGGAATAGATATCCATGAGAGCAGTTGAGACAATCGGGTCTGATTCAAAACCCGATTTGAAAGTGAAACAATGGATCTGGAATCCAGTCTCTTCAAAACCAAAACTCGAAATCAAATTTAAAATGCTGGCTATAGTGAATTTTGTCACTTTAACACTTTTCCTTAAAGCTGATATGAACAAATCGGAGGCCTCTTCTCTTAGCCCAAAGCGGGTGTAACCTGATATCATGGCATCACAAAGAATTGAATCCAATATGGTTGCGTCTTTAAAAATCCTTATTGCAAGGTTTAATCTCCCACAATTGCAATACAAATCAATAGCAGAACTTGTGACAACAGAGTTCTGGTTAAACCCTAATTTGAAACTAAGAGCCAATATTTTCTCACCAAATGTCAAATCTTTAGTATGGGCACATAGACTCAGTACTGTTGAAATGGTGAAACCATCAACCCGAAGCCCGTTGTCATTCATCAATTGAAAGCATTTGTAAACTTGGTCTTTCATGCCAGCTTCCTTATAAACCAAAAGCATAGAATTCCAAGAGATCAAATCTCGGTTTTTCATATCCCAAAATACACGCACAGCATGTTCAACAAGACCAACTCTTCCATACATACTAATAATCGTATTATGAACCACATTATTGAAATAATTATACCCGCTACGTGTTGCAACCGCATGCAATTCCTTTGCACGTAATTGAGAAAAAACGGAGGAAGCAACAATTGACAAAGTGTATCCGCTAACCTGCATACCAACAACCCGCATCCGATAAAGATGCTTAAATGCCTCATCAATGCACCCGTTTGACACACACATAGAAATAACAGTGTTCCATGTGACTGTGTCTCTCTCAGGCATTTCATCGAACATGTTCCTTGCATCCTGAAAACGGCCTGAATCAACAAGACCACCCAATGCAATATTATACGAAAACGTATTCTTCACAGATAATTCGCTGAAGCAATTCAAAGATGATTGCACCAAACCAAGTTTTGAATAAAGATGTATGAGGTGATTGCAAAGGAGAGTATGGTTTTTTAGCCCCCTTTTGATCAGATGCGCATGGAGGGATTGAGTGGAGAGAAGAGAACCTAGAGAGAGGCAATGGTTGAAGAGGGACAAGAGGGATGAGAGATTTAGGGTTTTGATGGGTTTAGTTGAGATTTTGTGATATGGCATTTAGATTTTGGTACCCATTGTGGTTGCAAGAACAGTGGGGAGGGATTATAGAAAGGTTTATAATCAACGGTTTTGGTTATATTGAACGGATAGTTAATTTTGGGCCGTTGGTAATGGGCCGGGTTCAAGGATACGCAGTTGGGTTTCTGGGCTTTTATATAACTCCGCTTATATCAGTTGGTGTTATCAGATTTTATTGGTCGTTGAATGATCAACGGTTTCGATCTATAATTTGAAATAGAAGGATAATTCTTTGTTTTACATGCACTGGATATATAAAATAGATTTCTAACATCTCAAATGTAACATAATCATATCAGATTTGCAAAAAATGTTCTCTTTTTCACATGCTTGGGATCTATTTGAAAAAAATATTCTTTTCTGATATAATGAGTACTAACCAATGAGGGAAAAATTATGAAACAATTCAGCAAAAAAAAAATGAAATAGAAAAGGAGCATACAGTACATCACCTTCTATAGTTGATCTGTATATTTCTCTGTCAAGGAGGTGAATTTCAATCCAAATATTGATTCCCTTTTATAATAGCCTTTTGATTAATTAAACCCTCAGTTTTTTATAAACTTAACTTAGAATTCAATGCAGTGGGGCCCACATTGCCATTCTATTGGAAAATAACAGTGTGTACCTGGTACATGCGGTGACTGGTACAGTACTAGGGCTGGGCAAAATTGCTCAAACTCGTAACTCGCTCATAACTCGCTCATTTACAGCTCGCTTTAACTCGCTCATTTACAACTCGAGTCAGTTCCAACTCGAGTTGGCTGACTCGTTTAATAAATGAGCTGAGTTTGAGCTTACCCCAACTCGCTCATTTATAACTCAAGTTACATAGAATTGGTTACAATAAATCCCAGAAATTGTTTTTGTTAAGCTGCTGTATGAAAAATTGTTGGTGCTTATGTACTAAGTTGCTGTATGAAAAATTGCTAGTGCTTATGTACTATTGCTGTATGAAAAATTGCTGGATACTGATAAATTCTTTTACAAGTAGTATATAATTAACTGGTTAAACGAGTTATAAATGAGTGGTGAGCTAACTCGAGTTGATAACGAGCTGAGTTCGAGTTGGCTCTACAACTCGTTATTACCATTCTAACTCGAGTTGACTCGCTCATTTATTTAATGAGCTGAGTTCGAGTTGAGGGTAACTCGCTCAAACTCGGCTCATTTACAGCCCTATACAGTACCAAGAAGGTTTGCTTCTTGGTAACTGGAGTTCAGTGGAACAGAGAATTAACAAAATAAAGGCCACATCATTAAATTTCCAAAACTCAAATGAAACACATAGTAAAAAGAAATATCCATAATGAGGTAATTTAATCATGAACCTGATTTTTTTTTGCTTACAACAAGCCCTTAGGCAAATTTCAACATTTATCATACTCCTCACTCCCTACTATTAACTGGTTATTAACTGATAATTTTTTTTATATCCTGGATGTGTTATACAGGTCTGTGAAGCTTTAATCTGAGCTGAGAGTTCAACAGCATCAATAGCTAATACAACCGCTTCTTTTTGGTTCTGACAAGGCGATGTCATTTGTATCCGACGAATCACAATATAGTGTTAACCCTTGTAAAATTGGAAATATGTTTAGAGGGAATGATGGCACAAAAAATATTTTACAATGCTGAGTAAACTTGATATTTCTGATTCATTAATTGTCATACACTTCATATTATGTATAATATGATATAATATGCTGAATTTGTCATTTTTAGTCGAAAATACATAATGAAATTGACTATTAGTGTCATTTTTTTGTGCAGTCATTAACTGCTCCAGAGATAACTGTTATATAGAAATGGAATTACTGAATTACCTTTTTTCTATGTTGTGATTAAAATACTGATGACGCAATTCTCTTCTTCCTTTTTTCATTTTTTTTTTGTAATTTTTTTTATCTTTATTAATAGTCTTTGAGTGAGGCTATGATACTATGCATAGCGTGAATTGGTCTATACTATGGATCAATATCTTCGTGTTTAAAGTTCAAATAATCGATCTGAACCGTTTAACATGATCTCCATATGAAAATGTAATTGAAGACTAAATTTTACATTTTTTAGAATTTTTTTACTCTTATTTTAGATAGGTAGAAGTGATTTTATACCTATCTGAAAAGTTTGTAAAAAATGTAAAATTTGATCTACAAGTATATTGTCATATGGCGATTATGTTGAAAGCTTTAGATCAACTGTTTGGATTTTGAAAACAGAAATATTATTTCATAGTACGATCAATCCACGCTATGCATAGTACCATAGCCTCACTCATAGTCTTTTGTTCTAATCAAAGAGTTTCCATCCTTGAACAATTAATTTATGCTGAGAAATTGCTAGACATATTGGGTTCAATACTGGTAAAATATCATACCAGTAACAGCCCATGATCAAATGCAATTTCAATTTCTTTCTGATGCCAGTAGAATATGATTCATAAAATATTGATTAATAACAAAAATAAGAATATATGTACACAAGAAAAATTAAGACTTACCAGAACAAGAACATTTTATACAAGACTATAGAAGTTCCATTTTCTCATACTATTATTAATTATTGATCAAGCCATCAGTATAACATTATCTAGCAAAATATCATACAAGTACTAGCCAATCATCATGCAATTCCAATTTCATTTTTATGCCAGTAGAAAATGATTCATAAAAAAATTGAGAAAGGAAAAAGATAAAAAAAATGCACACAGAAAACATTTTACAGAAGACTATAGAAGTTTCAATTTTTTTATACTATTATTAATTCTTGATCAAACCCTCAGTATAACATTAGGTAACAATTGATCATGCAATTTCAACATAATATACTCTGGCAAGAGCATTTTACAAAAGACTAGAAATTCCAACTTTTTTATACTATTATTAATTATTTCATTATTGATCATGCAATTTCAAATTCTTTCTGATGCCAATAGAAATTATGCATTAAAAAATTATAAAAAATAAAAAATCAGAAAAAATAAACACAGAAAAATTACAACATACCAGATCAAGAGCATTTTATAGAAGACAATAGAAGTTCCAAATTTTTTTATACTATAATTAATTATTGATCAAACTCTCAGTATAACATTAGATAACAATTGACAGTAAAATTCACATAGTCCATTACCACAAAATATTAGAAAAAAAAATAAAGATAAGATACCTCCATTTTTCTCAAGTGGAAGAGAGAGCTTTCCTAAGTCCCCCCTTTTGTGCACACCTAAATCTACACCTGAGTATCACATAGGAAATCATTCTGTACCCCAAAATGAACCCAACCATAACTCCAACATTTCTCCATTTGCTTCCTTTGTCACCCATTCCTTCTCTTCTCAGTACCTCTTCTCCTCTCAGCACACAAATCCCCATTTCATACATCACACACCTATTCTCACCTGAGAATTCATTCACTAAGAACCCCTCAAAGGGGTACTTAAACAGAGATAGGTAATGCATGAAAACCCAAAACCCCGGCATATCTTTTTTCGTGATGAAGTAACCGGAGAAGAGAAAGAATGATCCCATAACTCCTGATATAATAGAATTTCCTACAATAAAATTCGGCGACATTGCACTGAAACAAATAACCACTGAATTTGCAGTGTATAATATCAGCCATATAAGCAAGAGGAAATATGCAAATGCATAGAAATCCCGGTATAAACCAGCAAGCCAGTAAACCGGTACAGAGAACAAAAGAGCGAGAACAGCGAGAAAAGGGAGAAACACTAGAGAATTTGCTGTGACATAAGATGAAATCCTGTAACTGCCTGACAAGGTCTCTTTCATTAGAATCTCTCTCTCTTGTAGAAATATAGGTAAGGCTTCTATTGTGGAAGAGAGAAGGAAAGTGAGTATGAATGCAAAGAGACCAACCCGCTCCATGACTTTGGTCTCTTCTAAGTTATAGAAGATTGAACCGATCACTAGACTTGATACGAGCATGGTCATGATCCGACAAGTGAATAATTGCCGTGTCCGGCACACATTTTTGAAAAATCGATGCGTTAGTATCGATACCTCTTCAAAATATGAATTTGCATAATTGTGAACTTGTGTATTGGTACCGGCCGTGGCAACAGCAGCAAAAAGAGAGTCTTCATCTGCTACTTTGTGTTGTTGAAATAGTTGTTGGAGAGTACATCTGTCTCTTTTAGAAATTTGTAATGGCGGTTCTTCAGCTAACACTTGCTCTCCTTCAATTTCCTTTTTCGGGTGGTGGTAAGATAGCACTTCAATGGAATCGATCGCGAATTCAACCACATTAAAATGTGCCGGAACAGTTAAACCGGCTGTGATCAAACGAGCTTCCAACTGGTCAACAGTTCCATGGTGAACCACGGTTCCGTTGGCAAGTAACAAAACCGACCCAAAAAGACCAATGACACGGGCCGCGGGTTGGTGAATACTGAGTATAACCGTGCGCCCGTGTTTTACCGCCATGGTTTGAAGCAACGTAACGATTTGTAATGCGGAAGCGCTGTCTAGGCCGGATGTCGGTTCATCCAAAATGAGCACTTGAGGACCATGCACCACCTCGGTCCCTATAGAAACCCTCCTTCGCTCTCCTCCCGAGACCGATGCCACCTTGGTATCGGCCGCCTTCCCTAGACCCAACTCCCGGATCAACGTGTCCACCCGGGAGGTGATCTCTTGGGGAGGAAAGCGTGCACCTAGTTTTAGACGCGCGCTGAAATAGAGGGTCTCTCGGACCGTGAGCAGAGGATACAAGATATCCATCTGCGTCACGTATCCGGAGACCCTCCGGAAGGATGCCGGGTCAACCGGTTTCTGGTTGATCAGGATGTCGGGCGGGGTTGAAGCAGTGACCCTGCCCGCTAAAATCTCTAACAAGGTCGATTTGCCGGCCCCGCTCGGGCCCATGATGGCGAGGATCTCGCTCGGTTTCGCATGGCAACTCACATTCTTCAAAACTTGCCTCACTCTGTGTTTGTTTTTGTGGAGATTGTTACCTACATTGCTTGGTTGGTTGCATTTGATTTCTTCATTTGCGCCACCTTTTACATCTAAGTCATCTTCATCTCTGCTCCATATTTTTAATGGATGAGCTCTCTTGCTGAGTTTTATGTGGTAGTTTATGGCCTTTGCTTCTATCTCACACCCTTGCTTCTTCATCTGAGAAGAGGTGGTGAGAGAGAGGAGAGAGAGAGAGAGAGAGAGAGAGAGAACAAGGGTAAAGAAAACCCACGGGAGTGCTAAAAGGTAGCATGAGAGGCATGGCGTTTCCTGGATTAAAAAGAAAAAAAAGGGAAAAGACAAAGATACATATATATGCCCATTTTACCCTTGAAATTTACTAAATTTTTTAATTTGTGTAAATTTTTTTATTTGCACATTCTCTAATTTGTTTTAGCATTAGGGTGAGTGATTCAATATTTTTAACCTTTTGAGCTCTTAGATATAATTAACTGTCTTGCTTCAGCTTCAGCAATACAAAAAAAATTGGATAGTCTATATTGATTTTATAGGATAGTTATAATTTAAAGTCATTTCATACAAAAAAAAAAAGTATATATCTATAGAATACATGTTTGAAAATTTAATCTATATAAGAAAAACATTTCTGGAAGACATAAAATGAAACTTAGTATAAGATTTGTAGTAAAAGAAAATTAATATACTTAATTTTTTATATTGTCCTTGATTTATAGAGCAGTTCGAATCAACTAAATTGTTTTATGTAAAAAGGTAATGTGATAATTGAAGCAAAAACTTTTAAGTACAATTCATATGATTGGATAAGATTATGTTGTAAATTTTGAATAACTAAGATACGAACACATTTATAGTATCATATGCTATGTTAAAGCATATTTATGTAATTTCTTTCATGATTGACATTAATTGAAGAGAGTATATTACATCTGAATTTTCCAGTATTTTAAGGTTGCGGTTTCCTTAGCCATTATATAGTTAAGTTATACATAAGAAATATCAATATTTTTCAATCATTAATTATTTTACTGGATGCATAAAAACTATTTCAGTACATCTTAGCTTCACCAAAATATAATTTAATTTATACCGGATAAGTATTAGGTCTCCATTATACTTTCATTATTTAAAACTTTAATAATTTAAAATTTAATACCTAAATGTCAAAATGAACCATTAAATATTTTATATCATTTTATCTATGTACATGTAAAAAATTATGATGTTTTAACTTTTTTATTTTGATTGTTATTAAAATCTTGTAATAATAAAGACCGAATTTTTTATTTATATCCAAAAAATAATTGAAATTTAAAAAAATACCCATGTTCTGCTGAAATTTCGAAAAATACCCAAACCGGAAAAAAATTTTCCGGATTTGGCCTCTAAATCCGGAAAAAAAATTTCCGGTTTTAATCTCTATTTCCGGAAAAAATTTATCCGGATTTAGCCTCTAAATCCGGAAAAAAAATTTCCGGTTTTTATTTCCGGAATTTTTTTTTCCGGTTTTAGAGGTTATTTCCGGATAAATTTTTTCCGGTTTCGCACCCATTTTGATTATAAAAACCGCAGAGCTCTCTCGCTTTCACTCAGGTTCGGCTTCTGCTTCGCTCTCTCACAGTGAGTTTTTTAAATTATTTAAATTTATTTTAAATCATTTAAATTATTTAAATTTATTATTTAAATTATTTAAATTATTTAAATTATTTAAATAATTTAAATTTATTATTTAAATTATTTAAATTTATTATTTAAATTATTTAAATTTATTATTTAAATTATTTAAATTATTTAAATTTATTATTTAAATTTATTAAATTAATTTAGGAAATTGCAAAATAGTGTAGAATAATTTAGAAATTATCAAAATGGTATAGAAAAATTTAGAAAATTTTAAAATGATTTCGAATTGTTTTAGGAACCTCTTTCATTTTTGGATCCCTTCCGGAGCTCTGACTGTCTGATTGATCCGATCTTTGATTCAGGTTATTTTTTTATTTTAATTTTAATTTGTATTATAATTAATTAGTTCATTCAAAATAATGTATTATTTTTTAGAATATTGTCCAAATAATTTTGAATTATTTATAATATTCCAAAATGGTTCAGAATAATTTTAAAAATTCCAAAATTGTTTAGAATATTGCTAAATTAATTTAAAAAATTTCAAAATGGTGTAGAATAATTTAGAAATTATCAAAATGGTCTATAAAATTTTAAAATGATTTAGAATTGTTTTAGGAACCTCTTTCATTTTTGGATCCCTTCCGGAGCTCTGACTGTCTGATTGATCCGATCTTCGATTCAGGTTATTTTTTTATTTTAATTTTAATTTGTATTATAATTAATTAGTTCATTCCAAATACATTTTTATTTTTTAGAAAATTGTCCAAATAATTTAGAATTATTTAGAATATCCCAAAATAGTTTAGAATATTGCCCTATTAATTTAAAAAATTACAAAATGATGTAGACTAATTTAGAAATATCGGAAATGGTCTTGAATAATTTAGAAAATTATAAAATGGTTATAGAATAATTTTTAGAGGTCCGGACAATTTTTAATTACTTATATGTTGTTATTTTTTAAATTGCCAGACCAATCGAAACTTAAAATGACAACTATTTATGTGAAGATATTTAGTGGAGGAGAAATCAAATACAATAATGACGGGGTCTTTTACAGTACCCGAGCTAAATACTCATTACCGCTAACCGTGAACCACAGCTTTGATTATCTTCGGAATGAGATTTATAAATTTGTTGGGTATAATGCTAGTCAAGCAAATCTGGAAATCCAAGCCAGGTTTAATATGTCTACCGATGGGGGACGTGACCATCAATTAGTACCGATAATGGACCAACAATCGTTCGAAATGGTTTTAGGAATTGTGTCGTCTTTTGCACAAAGGTTACCGGTTCTGGAGTTGTATGTAGAATTGGAACCGAACTATACCAGTCAGATTCCTGACCCTCGATCCCGACCCAGTACCAGTCATAATCATGTGGATCCCGACCCAATTCCAGTTAGATCCCGACTTAGTACCGGTCGGCACTCTATGGATGTACAGAGACCCCGACTCAGTATCGGTAGCAACTCTGTGGATCTACCAGTTAGACCTCTACCCAGTACCGGTCGGAACTCTGTAGATCTACCAAGCTCATCCCGACCCAGTACCAGTCGGGCCCGTAGACAGCTACGTGATTATTCGCATGCCCCTGTGGATGCAATTGATTCTGACAGTTTGGAGAGTGGAGATGAGAGGCTCTCAGGTGAGTCATCGGGTTCCGACGATGATATTGAATCGCTCAGCCAGCGACAATCACGGTCCCGGGAAGCACAGTACCCGATAACTGGTCGGGAAAATATGACACATCCGGTTGATAGTTTCAATGACATATCCAGTTTTCGGCCTGCGGATGTCGATTTTTTCGGCAGGTCAGACAAAACATTCGATAATCCATTGGCTAAGGGTGTAGTTTATCAGTCGAAAACGGCTCTAAGGATAGCAATCAATGAGTTCCATCTCGACAACAATTGTGAGTGCAAGGTTCTTAGAAGCGAACCTAGGCGTTACGAGGTGGTGTGCAGAGATAAGTTTTGTAAATTTAAGGTATGCGCGAAGCAGAACGGTCTTTCAGAATCTTGGATTATTACCAAACAAGCACTTCCTCATACGTGCACAGTATCGGCGACACGTACTGATCATTGCCAGCTTACGGCAGAGATGGTTGCCCTTGCGATTGATAAGACCATTAGAAGGGATGTGTGCTCTTCTATAAATCATATCCGAGATCTCGTCATGCAGAGATATGATAAGGTAACTCCCAAGTATAACAAATTATGGAGAGGCCGTGAGCTTGCTATTGCAAATCTGTTTGGGAGTTGGGAGAGCTCGTACAACCTGCTTATTCCACTATTGGAAGCCATCCAAAGAAACAATCCAGGAACTAAGTATTGTGTGACCTCGACCCCGACTGACAAAGAAACCGAGAGGCATTTCCATAGAGCGGCATGGGCATTTGGAGCGTGTATTGCAGCGATACCGTTCCTGAGACCAGTGATTAGTATCGATGCATGTTTCATGTCGGGACGGTACCAAGGTAGGCTGCTAATGGCATGTATGTACGATGCCGAAAACCAATTGCTTCCATTGGCTTTTGCAATTGTGGAGAAAGAAAGCGCTGACAACTGGGGTTTTTTTTATGAGATGGTTGAGGTTGGAAGTAATTGGAGATAATCGTTTTTTTTGTGTCATATCGGATAGACATTTGGGAATTAAAGCCGTTTTTCAGGATCCGAATCTCGGATGGGATGAGTCAACCGATCAATGTGTGCATCGGTATTGTTCTCAGCATGTTGCCGAAAACCTTTTCAAGCACGTGGGGCGTAAGAGAGAGGTTAGCGACAGGTTCATAGCTGGAGTGAACAAATGCAAACCTAGGAGGTTGCAGGAGATGTTACAAGACTTTGAAATTGGTTGTCCGGAGGCTGTCGAGTACCTTAACAAGGTGGGTAAGAGGAACCCTAATGATGAAGACGAGCTTCCACGACCAGAGAAGTTGTATCAAACATTGGACGGAGGTCACCGATGGGGGATAATGACAACAAATGGATCAGAGTCACTGAACGCCGTGTTCAAAATTAGCCGGCGATTACCGGTTGCAGCGGTCGTGGAGGACACGTTCTATAAGTTGAATAAATGGTTTTTCGAACGATGTAACAAAGCTCAAATGAGAATGCAACATGGTCAGGTGTGGTCCGACCGGGTAAGTAAGTTATTGCAAAAACGTATCGATAAAGGAAGGGACATGACTGTGATTCCTTATCGCAGCGGTCATGGGCTGTTTGAGGTTCTCGTCAAGGGTGAAAAACTTCCAGCAAGGCGTAATCAGCCGAGACTTGAGTATACCCGTAGGGATTTCGGCTATAGGGTTGTTGTCACGGACAACAACAAGGTTGAATGTGAATGTCGGAAGCCTCAATTAACCGGCATACCATGTTCTCATTTCATGGCGGTTGTTCGCGAAATGAGATATGATGTAAATCTATACATTAACCCCTTGTACCGTATGTCAATAGTGGTACAAACATGGGGCGGACATTGGGGACCGAAAGGCAACCAAGATGAATGGCCTATATACGACGGTCCAAAAATTATACCTGAGAAGAGACTGATCAAAAAAGGAAGGAGAAGGCACGACCGCATACCGATGGAAATGGACAGGATGCGTGGTCGGAGACTCGGACATCAGCCTCATCGTGAGACAATTGATCGGAATGCAGCAGGTACAATTGGTCAACCAAATATAAATGCTTGTTTTAATTAAATTCACAATTTAATACATCTGCATTTGCAATGTAGAGGAGGCAGCAAGACAGGCGCAAGAAGTGGCAGAGCACCCAGCAAGAAGAAGTACAACCTCCTGGCGCACCATCGGACTGAATTTTAGTCTGCGTCGTAGAAAATAACATGTGTGCTAAGTAGTATGTTGTTCATTCTGTTGTCGAAAATGTAGCTTAATAGTTCTGAATGTTTTAATTCTATGTGTTTTTCTGAATGTTTTAATTCTATGTGTTTTTCTGAATGTTTTAATTCTATGTGTTTTAATTCTATGTGTTTTTCTGAATGTTTTAATTCTATGTGTTTTTCTTCGTTTTAAGTTCTAGAAGACGGTTGAGATGAAATTGTTAATTTATAGAATACGGTTTCGATGAAATTGTTAAGTTATAAGATGCAATTAATACCTACAGATAAAGTAAATCATATCAAAATATACAAGTACTCCTACAGGTAAAACAGATACCAAAAGATAAAACACAAATGACAACATAAAATATATAACTCCTACAGGCCACGCTGTGCATGTACAGTGTGGTCTGGATACTCAGAATGCGAGAAGCGAGAAGGGTCATGTCTCTCACGCTGTGAACGTCGCAGCCCGTCAGTGGGATCCACTGGAGGAGGTGGATAAGAAGACGACGCCCCGGCATCACCTGGAGTCGGATGAACCTGCCACTGCTGCATGGATTCGAATGTGGCTTGATCAAAATGCATTTGCTCCATTTCATTCGCCTGATCCTGAGACATCTGCATTTGAAACACATTTTTTAATTTAGTTCATTATATATTAAAAAAGAAAATTAATTCAATTAAAGTACTACATACATGTCCGGCTCCAATGCCCAATAGTGAATGCATCCATTCATACCCCTCCGGAATATCTATGTCGAACCCCTGCGCCTGCAAATGCGGTGTCTCATGCATCTCGTGCATCGATGATCGCGGCATCTCGTGCATCGATGATCGCGGCATCTCGTGCATCGATGAGCGTCGCGGCATCTCAGGCATCGATGATCGCGGCATCTCGTGGCCTGGTGGAGTAACCTGATCAAACTGTCCTGGCGAAATGTAATTTCTCCATTGAGAGCCATCATACAACCAGCCCTGCACTGGATCTGGGCCTTCGAATACAGGTGCAGCCGGGTATGGCTCCGTTCCTAGCGGCGCACTATCGGTGGATGAAATGTCTTCCCAATTAGGTGGGACCCCAGACTCATCCAACATGGCACGCGCACGGTCTCCGTAACCATTATCACTGCAAAGTCGACTACCTAGCCTCATTTTCCCCTTGCCAATTGCACGGAGACCCTTGGTGAAGAATGTTTTTGTGCCATGTGCCAACTCTCCAATCCCACGCAATGCCTGTACACATGGTCGAAATATAAGAAATGATATGTAATAAATGTTTTATAAATTCCTAGAGTTAGAAATGTTTACATTTCGAACAAATGTCGATCCGCTGGGAATGTATCCGGACTTCGAATGCTCGTCTCTAGGAACTGGAATATTGCGATCCATTCCAAACACGTGCTGGCCAAACAAGAAGACAGATGCCATGCCATTCTTCTGGTACCATGTTCGATATCTTACAATGTCACTCGGATCCCACGGATGTCCTACCTCGTACACATGCTGTGCATATTGTGTCGCATGGTTCACATGTCGGCGGTGCACTACCGCCCAGTTCGCATTCTTCTTTGAGCCAGATTTCAACCTGTTTACAATATTAGTAAAATAAATAAGTACATAAGTACACAAAAACAAATAAACTAAATAAAAAATACGAATATTACTTGTGTAGCTCTTCGTGGTCGTCCCTATCCAGGGGGGGATCCGGTGGCGCGATTTCTTGCCATTTTCCAAATTGTCGCATGCAGCGATCAGGATTGTGATGCTCCACAATCCAATAAAAAATAAGAGGACCGCGGTACAGGTAGTACGGCTGAAAAATTTATAGTTGAAATGTTATGCCGAATTTATAATTATGATGACAGAAAAAGAAGAAAGTATGCGACTTTATTACAATATACCTGGTCCGCCCGAGTTCTTCTCGAAAGATTGTGGTAAACATGCGCGTACGGCTGCCAGTCCACCATGTTATCCGTCAATAGCTGAATCTGATTGCGGGGGATACCTGGACCGGTGGTTTTTGAATGCGACGAGCTCTCCCACTCATGTGGGCCTTTCCAAAGCTCACCATAAGCTGGGCAAGTATCTTCTGTTTCGGCGCCCCAAGCCGGTTGAAATCTCGGAAATAATGGCCGGTGAACTTGAAATCGGCTCCACGACCAGTGTTGCAGAAGCATCGTGGGACCATGCATAGAGTGACAGCTAGGACTGCATGCGAGGCATAGATTTCGGTATAAATATGCGAGAACAGCTCCGCCCCAGTTGTAATTTCTCGGCTCGTCTAAATTATCCACCATGTTGAGATACCACAACGGTATCCCGTCCCCGCTATAGTCGGCAAACATGGTATTCCCTAACATGTCAAGGATAAATGCACGGACATACCTGACCACCAAATATTAAAATGTGAGTACATTATTGAAAATGTAAAATACGAATAGGGTTTTAAATAGAAAACAATACTAACCATCTCTTTTCTATCTCGCTCGCACCGGTGGGCAGTATTCTGAAGCGCTCACGGAGCGCTTTTTTTGCCAAAAACAAGTCCGACGTTCTGTCATCCTTTCCCAGCTTTTTCATGAACCTCTTGATTTCATTATCTTGGATGCCTAGCAGGTCATACAGTCGGCCTTGAATCCTCGTCGTGTCTGTAGTTCCCGTTACAGGATCCCCCGAAATAGGCAAACCCCACAAACAACTCACATCCTCCAACGTTACTGTAATTTATTTTTGCATGTCAGTAAGAAACTAAAAAACAAATTTATTTGACTCAGTTAATACCTGTCATTTCTCCGAAAGGAAGATGAAAGGTGTGCGTCTCCGGACGCCACCGCTCGACAAGTGCATGAATGAGGGCCGCATCGAGGGCGATATCAGGCATTGTCGCGAGCTGATATAAGCCCATTCGAATTAATAACGGTGCATAGTCCTTGTGATACTCGCATTTGTGGCGATAGTGTCTCACCGTTAAAATATCTTTACTCTAAATTAGGGGAAAAAATCAATTACAATATAATTTGATTACTGACCGAGTTATGAAAAACGAAATAAGTAAATGCTTACCTCCTTCGACGCTTGAGATACCCTATGGTTGCCGTGAGGTATCCACAACAAGGGGCTAACTGTATGCCTGAGTACTAAGTCTGCCATACTACAAAATCCGAACAATATTCTAAATTGTCTTGCATTTTTTTAAATTATTCTGGACCATTCTGGCATTTTCTAAATTATTCTGGACCATTCTGCTATTTTCTAAAGAATACTGGACAATTCAGGTATTTTCTAAAATACTCTGGACCATTCTGGTATTTTCTAAAATACTCTGGACCATTCTGGTATTTTCTAAACTATTCTGGACTATTCTGGTATTTTCTAACAAATTCTAAAATATTCGGACAGTATTCTAAATTATTTAAAATAAACTAATTAATTGTATTATAAATTAAAATTAAAAAAGTTAAAAAACCTCAATCGAAGAGCCGAGTGATCAGACAGTCAGAGCTCCGAAAGGGATCCGAGAAAAAAAGAGGTTCCTAAAAAAATTCGAAATCATTTTAGATTATTCTGGACCATTCTGGTATTTTCTAAATTATTCTTGACCATTCTGCTATTTTTTAAATAACTCTGGACAATTCTGGTATTTTCTAAACTATTCTGGACCATTCTAGTCTTTTCTAACAAATTCTAAATTATTCGGACAATATTTCAAATCATTTAAAATAAACTAATTAATTGTATTTTAAATTAAAATTAAAAAAGTTATGAAACTAATTAATTCTAAACTATTTAAAATTAAAATTAAAATTAAAATTAAAAAAGTTATGAAACTAATTAATTCTAAACTATTTAAAATTAAAATTAAAATTAAAATTAAAAAAGTTATGAAACTAATTAATTGTATTATAAATTAAAATTAAAAAAGTTATGAAACTAATTAATTCTAAACTATTTACAATTAAAATTAAAATTAAAATTAAAAAAGTTATGAAACTAATTAATTCTAAACTATTTAAAATTAAAATTAGAATTAGAATTAGAATTAGAATTAAAATTATAATTATAATTATAATTAAAATTAAAATTAAAGTTATGAAAAGTTATGAAAAAGTTATTAAAATTAAAATTAAAATTAATTCAAAACTATTCAAAAATAATTAATTAATTAATTAAATATATTAAAAAAAAAAAAAAAAAAAAATAAACCTGCTGCGCTGTGTGCGTGGCTGTGTGCGTGGCTGCTGCGGACTGATGTGGAGGGGAGGATTTATAGCCCCCGGATCCGGAAAATTTTTTTCCGTAAACCACCCCCGAAACCGGAAAAAAATTTTCCGTAAAGCATCCCCCTAAAACCGGAAAAAAATTTTCCGTAAAGGCACCCTAAAACCGGCAAAATTTTTTCCGGAAAGAGCTCCCCAAAACCGGAAAATTTTTTTCCGGATTTAGAGGCCAAATCCGGAAAAAAAATTTCCGGTTTGGGTATTTTTCGAATTTTCCAGGCGAGATGGGTATTTTTTGAAATTTCAATTATTTTTTGGATATAAATAAAAAATTCGGTAATAAAGACATAATGAACACAAAAACAAAAATTAAACCCTTCTCAAAGCAAAATGATATATTACAAAAGCAACCTAATTGTGATAAAGACACAAATATATATATATATAGAGCTGGGCTATGGTGAGTTGCGAAGTAAGATGTCATTTTTACTTCACGCTCATATTTTTATTTTGAAAACCTAAACGACCGATCCGAACCGCTCAACATGTTCTCCATATTGAAATGTGCTTGGAGACCAAATTTTATATTTTTTGGAATTTTTTTACTATTTATTAAACCACTTTGAAAATCGCTGATCGAATGGTCCAGAATTTTTTTACTGTTTTTTACTGTTCACACAGATCTGCGATTTTCAAAGTGGCTTAATAAATAGTAAAAAAATTCCAAAAATTATAAAATTTGGTCTCCAAGCACATTTCAATATTGAGAACATGTTGAGCGGTTCGGATCGGTCGTTTAGGTTTTCAAAATGGAGTATGAGCGTGAAGTAAAACGACGTTTTACTTCACAACTCACCATAGCCCATCCCTATATATATATATATATATATATATATATATATATATATATATATATATATATATATATTGAGTAGAACTAGGGTGTTCCTAAGCTCACCAAGGCCTCTCGTGAGCTCAACTCTAAAACCTATCGAATTGACTTCAAACGACATTTCTAAACCGTTAGATGTTCAATCTATATTAAAATGTGCTTGGAGACCAAATTTTACATTTTTTGGAATTTTTTTACTATTTATTAAGCCGGTTTGAAAACCGTTGTTTTCCAATGGTGCATAATTTTAATAAAAACAGCAGTTTTCAAACCGGTTTAATAAATAGTAAAGAAATTCTAAAAAATGTAAAATTTGGTCTCCAAGCACATTTTAATAAAGATTGAACATCTAACGGTTTGAAAATGTTGTTTGAAGTCAATTCGATAGGTTTTAGAGTTGAGCTCACGAGAGGCTTGGTGAGCTTAGAACACCCTAGTTCTACTCGTATATTTTAACCCTTCTCAAATGAAAATGATATATTGTAAAAGCAACCTAATCCATCAATAGTGGCTGCTTGTTTTACACCTAAACTAGGGGCAAAATTCCCAAGGCTTTGTACTTGTGTGTACTGCACACACGGATTAAGATTGGATTAAGTAAAAAAATAGTAAAATACAGCTCTAATTTGATTAAAATAACAACCTAGGGGCAAAATGGTAATTGTGATAAGAGCAATGCTAAGGTCAAGAGAGGTCTTACTTGGTGGTGCCCTATTCCCTTAACCAGAATCTGGTTGTGATCACATGAGAACTTAGTGGCTAATATTGTATTGGGGGCCACCATATTTTAATTAATTTCACATGAGAGCATGAGAAAACATCAAAATGTACATGAAATGGTGTTTTATGGTTGTTCTACATCTTCATTTAATCACTGTCATTTTCAATTTAATTCCTTGATTTAATTGTATATATTCCAATTTTCATTAACATTAATGCTAACCCCACAATTTAATAAATTTATTAATGTTACTTAAGGAAAAATGGGGGTAAATTAATGATCATATATTAAATTATTAAGAGCTTTTTAGTTGGTACCACCAGAAAAGAGATGCATCTTTTCTAAAGGGCCATCTGCAAAATATCACAAGAAATAACTAATTTTCTTGCTTAAAAAAATAATATTATTATTTATTATTATTAAACCAGGCTGTTTTCATGGAGAGTATAGTCATTACTTGCCTTGTGACAACTAGATTATACAGGGATTTATCTAACAACCAATTCACAATTTGGTGGAGCATGCCTATGAAATTAAATACAAATATTTATTTTTTTAATGGTTGAATGAAAAAAGGAAATTAAGCAATCAAACATTGTATCTGGTACCATTATTTAAACTGTCGTTTTGTGATAGCAAAGAGAAGATTGATAGTATTGAAATATTATGGTCAAGAATTCATCTATCCAATCCCTGAGAAAATATTTTTATTTGGTCATCAAAGTTTATTTTTAAACCCCCAATTGCAGATGCTAATTAAAGTGACTTGTTAATAATTGCACAATTGTTTTAAAAAATAATAGAAAAATTAAATTAAATTGATGGAATAGTTACTGAGCAGAGTTGAAATTAAATGAAATTGTGCAAATGAAATTGGAAATTTAGAATTGGGATGGAAATGTATAGTTAAATATTTCATTTAGATGGAAGAAATTATTTTATAAGAAAGATGAAATAGAGGGGAATTTTTTTTTTTTTCAATGAGCTAGAATTGGCCCAATTCTCCATTCTTTTTCTATTTTGCTGCCTAATAGGAATGTATGAAATATCATAGAAATGTCTCAATTTTTTATGTTTTACTATTTTCCACATAGCTCCCTTTCTATTTGAAAGACTATTAAAAACAAATGAAGGGTGTAGAATGAAAGATATTTCATCTATTATATTTCGAACAAAAAAAACTTAAAATAAATTAAAAAAATTCTTTGTTTATTATTCCCATTCTATTGTTGCCGACATATACTTGGTGAAAGTACACTAGATATTTGGCTTAAAAATCTTCTTTTTTTTTTTTTAATGTGGGCACATAGGCATAGTTTTGCAAATTAAAAGAGTGAGAGAGGATAAGTATCCAAGTTTTGGATTTGGATGAAATTTGGCATTTTTCAAAAAATAAAAAAATCAATATTTTCACTGCTTCAAGGAACAACCTCTAGTCATGTGCAAAAAGACATCAAGCGCTCTCATCTACCATTCCTGTCTCTTCATATCATTTCCATTTTTTTTTTTTTTTGACAAATTTGCAACACAACCCTTGCTGGGCAAATTTTTAAGCATTATTTGGTTTTGCTGTCTAATTTTTTTAGAGAACAATAAAGGTCTAATTTTCTAAATTTTAATCTTTATAGAAGAACTTTTGTCTGATTTTTTAATCCGCAACCTCTCACACAGAAGACATTATATTGTTGCCTAACTTGTAAATTAATTTTATTCACATTATTACATTGTTACACTTTTTTTTTTGAAATAAACATTGTTATACATTCAATTATTACCTAACTGAAATTACTTCCATGATTCACATTATGTGCTCCGAAAATTAACAGTGGCAATGTGGTTATTTTGAAGGTTGGAAATAAAAATATTAGCTTGAAATTATTTTCCCTCTTTCATACAACCCCCTAGGCCCTCTCTCTCACCTGACCTCTTACATCTCCATTTTTTTTATTAAGGATTAATTAATTGATTTAATTAGTGATGCCAGAAAGGTTAGGTTAGACTATTTTAGCTGTAACATATTGGCTACTTGACAATACATTGGACAAAATTTTGTGTCAAATTTTTTAATCTCCAAGCTTTTTGCTATGGAAGACCAAGCAAACCTAAATAATTTGATCTTCTTATAAAAAATGAAAGATAAGTACATACTATTGGTTGAAATATGACTGAATCCTAAAGGTTTAATCTTAATTTAAAATAGAAGATACTCAGATATCTCTATTTTTATATTAAGCACATAAATGTTCTGATCTGCTAACGGCTGTGATTAAAAGATGACATTTCAGATTGAATATCAGTCCTCCAATCAAATAGTCTGTCTTCTTATAATTCTATACATATATGAGATGATGTTTTATATGTAGAAATCTAAATTTATTTAGATATGTACTCGCCACATGTACTCGTCACAAATCTCCTTATAATTTGTTCTTTTGTGAAATGATGTACAAAGTGTATCTATAAAAAGAGGTAGACTCAAATGGAACCTAATTATTAAAGCATAGCATTCACCATGACCACAAATTAAATTAAATATATTAACAAGATGATATATACCTTTCACCTTCCTTTTGCAATTCATTGATTCATCACCACAAATTAATTTCATTTCCCTTCTTAACCACAACATGTCACTCTCATGAAAAATGAACAATTCCAAAATGAGGAAATGGAAAGATCTAGTAATGTTCTTCCAGAAACTTCTTAACAGAATAGTATGAGGTTCTTAAAAATAGAAGTAAATAAAAATAATATTTATTGATATTTCTTAGGATTTAATTAATTATAATACTGCTTTCTCAATCCTGAATAATAATTAAGTTTATTCTCTTTTATGACCTTTTTTTTTTAAGAATCCCCCTTAAATTTAGATATATTGCCTTCTTACCTTTTTTAGCATGAATTGATATATAACATAGGATAGTACACTAATCATAAGCAGTGAATCAAATTTGTGGCCAAGATTTACTGGTGAAAAGTCTTCACCTATAAGTCTACAACATAGGATAGTACAAAAGTCAAAAACAGTCAATCAAATTTGTGGCCAAGATTTAACCAACTTCTTTATTAATAAAAAATAAATAAATATAATATCGTAGATGGAGAACGGTTTGGCAGAAATTTGATATATAGGTAGGACGGAACAATTTATCCTGTCTCGTGGAACGGGACAGTTTATTCCGTCTCACAAATAAGAAGGATTTTGAATTTTTGCGTACTTGAAGTCAGATTGTCATTTCGGTGTTGTAGTATATGAGTTTATGGAACGTGATAAATTGTCCCGTCCTACCTATATATCAAAATTTCATCAAATCGTTCTCCATTTGCAATATTTAATTGGATTGAACCGGTAAAAGGCTGGTCTTTTAAAATTTCACCTTTTTTAATTTTACTTCTTGTGATATAATTTCACAAGAAAAAATCGACAAAAAAATTATCCCAATTTTCTTGTAATGACGTCATTAACCGCCTATTATTATTATTATTATTATTATTTTGCATTCACCCGCCTATTTTTTTACTTGGCATTTTACTTTTAAAGATTGAAACTATTGGCTTACGATAGGACGATAAGAACACAAGTCAAAAGCAGCGAATCAAATTTGTGGCCAAGAATTAATGGTAGGAAAATAAAATATCTGGTAGCTCCCGCAAGAATACAAAAAATTGACATGCTGACGTGGCTGATTGTGGGCTGTCAATTTTCGTCCGTGCATGCGCCCGCCGAGATAGGAGTAGGTCCGATGGGCATCGGACCTAGAGTTAGGTTCAATTAGCTCTATCACCGTACGATTAGCATCAAGATCTATGTGCACGGAAATTGATACAATCTTACACGAATTTTGATGTATAACACACGAATCTTGATGCAGATCGGATGGTCATATCACCCATCGAACCAAGGTAGGTCCGATGGGCATCGGACCTACTCTCATTCCGCGCCCGTGATCCTACCCACGTCCCCACCCTGGAGTTGGGCCCTACCAGACGGACCCACATACCCAACTCCGCAAATAATTCGACCCGATTGAGCCCATAATCTGACCCGTGAACCCTTCTTATTTGTCTACTGCTGGTTTTATGCGACCACCCGCACATATAAACCTATACGAGAAATGAAGATGGGATTGCAAACATCAGTGGTTAAAGATTTGAGCGTGGGGTTGCAATTTTATGTTAGGAGACCCCAAAGTTTCCCCATATTCTTCAGTTGATCAAGATGAAAGTGGGAGAAACAGGCATCAGATCAAAATATGTTCTATGTTTGATCTAAATTGTCTGATTTGTATCGATATTTGTACAAATAAATTTAAATTTACAGTAATCTTAACCATCAAGAAAATATAAACCGTACATGCGAATCTCAACACGAATTAGACGGCTTAGATTGAGCAGCAGACGGATTATCCGATGCCTTTCGGAACCCATTCTCGCCAAATGAAGATATCAATAACTTAATTTACAGAAGTGCATATGTACATGGAAATATAATGTACTTTTCTAAAATTAATTGAAATTTGTATGCTAATTTGTTTTTTTTGGAAATCCTTGTAATATATTCAAATTAATTTTTATTAGTTTTTAAAGGAATGCTCTCTCTTACCCTTTTCAAGGAGTCTTTGAGTTTTTTTTTTTTTTTTTTAACCAAAGGTGAATAAAGAACTCACATATTAAATATGATATTAAATGTAACTTAACTAGCCAATGACATCAACATCATTTTAATAAATGAGAATATACATATGCTTATTAAAAAATAATATTATTTTGAATTAATTTGTATAAATTTCTAATTAATTTGATTAAGTCAGGCATGTTTTATATTAAAATTTGTATGCCCTTGCCAGTTTGATCCATGTAAAATACAAAAAAAATTGTTGAAATAAGGTTTTAAATTAGTTCTCACATTTTGGATTGAATTAATATTTGATTATAATCTCAAACTATAAGTTACCAACACAATCTTCACAATATGGGGATTATATATGCTTAATTTCTATATTTTTTTTCTCAGAAAAATATAATAATAAATTTAAGATTAAAAAACTATAAAATTATAACTCATCCTGAAATTATTTTCCAAAATATATTTTTATTTTTATGTTTTCCTCAAAATAAAATTAAAAATATGATTAATATTCAACATAATTATAAAATTATTCCTCATCCTACTGTATATCATGCGCGAAATGTGGGTGCCTACGAACTAGTATTGAAAAAAAAAAAACAATTATTTTATAAAATTCAGGAGTTTGAGGAAGCAAAAGAAAATTGTAAGAAATAAAAAACTAAGCTCCCAAAATACCCATCAAATTTTAAATTACTCCCCTCTTGTGTTATCTCAAATATGAAAACAAAACATCAGGATTCAGGAGTCATTTAATAAAACAAATAAAAAAATAGAGGAGCTGTGACAAAACCTTTAACAAGTTGGGAGGCTAAAATTTATGATTGAACTTGGATAGTTTAATTTGGTGTACTGCCACCAGAATTTAACAACAGATCATTTAATTGCCATGCAAAGACAAAAAGATGGAATAATGACAACCGTTGGATTAGAGAAAATCCAACGGAGAGTGGATATATTTAGATGCCTCCAACTCAAAAACAAACTTTTCTGGTTAGGAGATGGGTTTGATTTGAATTGTTTAAATAATTTTCTAAATCAAACCTTTCTCTCTTTTTGGTACCTAACAACTGCTCATATGATTTCTTTAATTGTTCAATTTTAGTTCACCCTTTGCCTCCAATTTCATGGAGGTACATGGCCTTAAATGTTATAATACTTTGACTTTGTTTTAATTAATATCAAAACTTTTAAAATTAATGCAATAATTGAAAATAATATATATCACATCTAACAATTTTATTTTGTTATTTTAATTTAAATTTTTTTTGTACTATGATAAAAATATAAAAAATAGAAGTATTTGAATTCTTCTCCTTAATTTATTAAGACCATACAAAAACAAGCACAGAAAATAAATAAAATACCAGGTACAAACAGTGGTACGGATCTTGAAAAGGCATAACAAAAAAAAAAAACAATTTGAAGGGTAGACTTTACTGTCTATATATAATAGATATTTACATACTTAAAAAATACCATTATTTTAAAATTTATATTGTATAGTTGTAAAGTAGTATAATCCCAAAATGGTCTTGTGAACTCATCTCTTGGAATTTTTCTATGAGGCCATGTATACTTGGATGCATGTCTGTACTATTTTGATTTGTTCTTTGTTTGCTATATCCTCTTGTTATAAAATATCTAAATAAAAGGTACTTGTATTAAGAGACCCTTCCCCCAAGTGAATTCGGATCCAGTGAAGTAACTCAATTTTTGGGTTTTAAATTAGGACCGTTCGATTCAAATTTGTGAAAATTCATTTCCAAAGTGAGTGCACACATTTCGATGACGAATTTGAATCTCGAGATGATCCCGAACGACGAATTCGAATCGGACGGTCTCAATTTAAAACCCAAAGATTGGGTTACTTTAGGGCATCCGGACTCTGGTACTATCCAATCATTTCTGACAAGTCATCTGTAGTTGGATCATTTTGAGGTCAGATCAGGTATGGGTTTTGTTTTGGATTATTTAAATTTTAAGTATTTTGAATTTTAGGTCAGATTATTTAAAATTTAATTGGATTAGACAAAATTTTAGGAAAAGGCACAATTTAATAATTATTTTAAATATTATGTGTATTTTTTTATTTTTTTCTGAGAAATTAATGCATAGAAGTAGAAGCATATTTTGAAAAAAAAAATGTGAGTGAAGCATATTTTTTTAATTTTTTAAATCTTAAGTATATTATTATATATTTTTTTAAAGAAAAACAGAGAAATAAAAGCATGTTTTTGAAATATCTCAGATGATACGCACTCAGTGGTGAGGGGAGGTGGATAACAATTCAAACTGTTTATTTGGAATTTTAAAGCTGATTAATTCAAATATTATTTACTAGTTCAAGAGATGTACGCTTAGGAAGATGGAGGGGAAATGATGGCAATTAATATATAAAAATGACCTCTTTGCATAGAAATATTTATATATGGATCATTTAGTAAATTGACATTTTTTTAGCTCTCATTATATAATGATAATGGTTATTAATTTATACCTACTTAGTTGAGCTTTGGGCCCAATTTTAATTAAACGTGGCTTAAATTAATTTCCATAAATTTATGAGTATATTGTGCTAGGAACTAGAAAATATAAACTTATTATTTTATTCTATGTTATTTATGTTTGGTAACTGTGAAATAGATCCAATTTCATTCGGTTGAAATATCTCTTCTTCTAATTTTTTTTTATAATAAATATTCCATCATCTTTTATGAAATATCTTATATATTTAGAGGAGGGATCGGATTACACCCTTTTTTTTGACACATTTTGACACTTACCATTTTCAAAGTCCAAACAGTCGATCCAAACCGTTCAACATGATGGATATATTAAAATGTGCTTGGAGATCAAAATTTACATTTTTTTTGAATTTTTTTATTATTTATTAAGATGGTTACAAAATTATTGTTTTCAAACTATTGAAAAACGGCGATTTTGTAACCATCTTAATAAATAGTAAAAAAATTCAAAAAAAATGTAAAATTTGATATCCAAGCACATTTTAATATGGTGATCATGTTGAACGGTTCGGATCGACTGTTTGGATTTTAAAATTGCAAAATTGACCTATAAAAAAACAGTGTCAAGATGTGTCTAAAAAAAATGGTGTAATTGGATCCCTCCTCTACATTTATTGGGTTGAAATAAAGAGAGGTCTAATGCAAGATGGAAAGATATAGATGCAAACACTACAGCAAAACTGCTCTTCAGCGACCGGTATCAGCGACCGGTTAAATCACCGGTCGCTGAAGACCAAAAAAAAAATTTAAAAATTAAAAAAAAAAAGTTTCTGGCGACGGAACCTTCAGCGACCAGCGATAATGGGTTTCAGCGACCAAATTTTACCCGGTCGCTGAAGAGTGTAGCTAAAAATCCGGCGCCAAGTTTTTTCCTTCTCTGTGTCTATCGCGCCAAGCTAGATTTAGATAAAAAAAAAACCGACGGAAATCGCCGCCGTTCGACCCCGATTACCGCCCGACCCCGCCGGTCCTCTTTCTCTCTCTCTCACTCGATCTGCCGCCCGACCCACATTGCTGCTGCCCGTTCCTCTTTCTCTCTCTCTCACTCGATCTGCCGTTCGACCGCAGTGCTGCCGACCGACCCCGCTGCCCGACACCGAAGGCTGATCCACCGCCGCTCAACTCCGGTACTGCACTGTCATTGATTTGATTTGAATTTAAACCCCCACTTTTTCAGAATTGCAAACTCTAATTGATGTCCTCTAATTGATCTCCACAATCCAAGGGTAGAGCTAAATGAATGGATTTTGATGTTGATTTGCTTAATGTTATCTTAGGTAAATCTGTCAAGTTAATTATTTCTTAGGGCAAATTATGTTCATGGGCAATTTTTTGTTGAAATGCTTACTCTTTTTTTAAAGTAATGAAGTGTTCACTGTTTCTTCTTTGAGCAATTACTTTTTTTTTTTATTATATTTGTTGAAATGCTTCTCTTCCTCTAAAATGATACTGTTTCTCATGCTTTTGCGCATGATTTCATATAATGGGAAACTGTTGTAATAGGTTATCTTTTCTCTAAACACATGCTTACCATAATTAACCCTTTGAAGATGAACAAAAGGAATTTTCGGAATTTACAAGGTTCAGTTTGTATTTATTGCATTTCATGGTGCACTGTATTATATATCAATAATCAGGAGGTTCTTTTCTCTAATTAATGTCCTCTAATTGTTTTCAATGCAAATGTCACAAGATGTACAAGGATCCTTACGCCTAGAGATAACTCAAAGAATCGACTCTGATAACTCAAAGAATTAGAGTTAGTCAAGTTGGCCAGCAGATAAAGGTTAGACTTGTGCTCTTAAAATTTAAATTTATGTCGACTGAGATGGAAAGTTGGAAACTGGTTATAGAACGATTGTCGATTGGAGTTGGGCAATAGAACGAATATTCATAGAATGCCTAAACAATATGTGCATTTCTTAATAACTTTTCCTATGCAACGACTTTTCTAAAGAACACTGGCTTAAATGATGTCTATCCTTTTACTTGTAAGTCCAGTGCAAGTTGGCAAGTAGCAGATTTATAAAACTTTTCATATTAAATAAAAAAGCCCATTTTCTCTAGTTTAATTTTTTATAGTTAGCATTCAATATATATATATATGCTTCTATTTTCAAGAGATAATTACAATCCTTCTATTTACAACAAGGGTTTCTAGCCGTTTGCTAAGGATGGGACAGCTTAATCTATTTAACAGAAAAGAAAAAGAGCGCTGTTACAAAGCCCAGTTTGTTTGTCGGAAAAGAAAATGAGCACTCGTAGACAGACCAGTTTGTTTATCAGAAAAGAAAAGAATAAAAATTCCCCAAACTTGCACTAATACAATATCACTACTGTCAAAATCAGTACTGGAACAGACAAACTGAGCCGAAATTGCACTAATAAAAAATCTGTTTTGATAGGTAATCAGTCAAGGTTCATGGTGCCAAGTACCTAAACCAGTCCCACATATGTTTATATACACTGTACCAGCAAATAAACACAAGCAAAGTGTCACTGGTATATGAATAACACTAAAAAAGGCCAAAATGACCTGTGCTGACAGATTGATCCGTACAGATCAGCTCAGGGACTAAATTGAAAAATGGACTTAACCGGTAGATAGAAGACTTCAAAACACACAAAATGGACACAAATTTCACATTATTTAGATTTTATTTCAATTTATTATGAATTTCCAAAGTTCAGCTTTTAAAAAATAAAAATCTGTTATTTAAAATAACAAAATGATCTTCATTTAAACCTATCAATATTTAACGTCATTATTTCATTGAAGTGTCAAAATAGTAAGTAAGGCATAATTTTAAGTTTAGTTTTGACCTCGTGCGCATTTTATTTTATTTAGAACTAATCAAGGCAAGGCAAGGCAAGGCAAGCGAAGCGTCCTCTCTCTCTCTCTCTCTGGTACGTATGTTTATATTCATAGTTTATGTAGTGTAGATGCCACTTGTATGGCTGTATACAAGTCCTGTTGCATGGATGATGCAACACTTGATTGTAATTTCTTGATTTGATTGTGAATTTCTTCCATGACTTGCTTTAGAGGGTCCGTTATCAATTGATGATATCTGGAGGGTCTAAAGTATAGATCTGGATTTTTTGTTTGTTTGAGTCAAAATTTTAGTCAGAATGCTAAAGTAATAGAATTTGTTATTCTTTTAAATTGAATGAATTACGGTGTAGTTAGGATTTGAGTCCTGTCAACCTAAATTAGAATGTCATCTATAAATTAGAATGTCATTTATTATCATCTCTACTCTAGATATGGCGCCGAGTAGAAAGGGAAAGGAGAAGGAGACGGCGGGATCCGAGGCAGAGAGCAGTCAAAGACAAGTTCGCGGCAGGAATGCTTATATTGCGCAGCCGGCAGATCCGCAGACTCGGCCAGTGCTTTGGATGTCGGGATACAGGTAAAAGTCAACAGCGACAAAAAAATTTGGTCGCTGGAAAGTTATCAGCGACCGGTTTTGAGTATCAGCGACCGTTATTTTGGGTCGCTGATGCCTCTACATGACGTCAGCAAAAACCAACAGCGACCAAAAATATTTGGTCGCTGAAAAGGTATCAGCGACCGGGATGACGTCATTCAGCGACCGGTGATATCATCGGGCAAGCATCAGCGACCAACACTTCAGTGATCGGTGTTTCAGCGACCGGATTTATTCATCAGCGACCGGTGGGGTTCATCAGCGACCGGCGCTATGTCTTTCAGCGACCGGTTTACCGGTCGCTGATGTTCCTTTTTGCTATAGTGAAAACTCTCTCTATTCTATATGTTTCAATCCCATTATTATTATTGCACTCTATTTCAATCTCTTATACTCTTATACTCTTATTTATTTACTTATTACACTCTTTTCATACAATTTTATTTCGTTCTACCTAATAGTAAAACCATTGCTTGTGGTAACGGAAACAGCCAAAGACAACGAACTAGCAAGCGTTACCAAGGTTTTTGCGACTTTATCTCTTGAAATTCTACTCGGGATAATTTTTTTTGTGATTTTCTCTTGAATTTTTATAATGTTCTATTCTTCTATCACACTCATGAATTTTTATAATGTTCTATATTTTTATAAGTATTTTCTGAGAAAAGCATAGAAAAAGAAGCATACTTTGAATACAAAATTTAGGACGAGGCACAATTATATAATTTTTTGAATCTTAAGTATTTTTGTATAATTTTTTTTTGAGAAAAATATATAAAAATGGAAGTATATTTAAAAAAAAAATTGAGCCAGAAGACAAGTAGTGTCTCTCTGGCTCTGTGTGACTCTGCCTTTGTCATTATATGATATTGATTTGTAATAAGTGATTATATAATTAAATTATAATTATGAGCTTACATGATAATCAATATCTTTTCTATATCCAATAGAACCATGCATATATAGCAAATTATTACGCCAAATGACCCTATAAAGTTATGGAAAAATAAAATACCATGCATATCAACTGAGATATATAAATTATTGATTTATTCCATTCCAACAGTAATATTATATTGCACTTGTACAACGCACATTACAGTCGCAAAAAAAAAAAAGAGTTTAATATTGGTAAAAAATTTCATGTAATTCGATGATATATCAAGAATCATTTTTTTTTAAAATTGTTAAGAAGTTAAAACCATTTATGAATGATAAAAGATGCAATGAATATCACTATTCTTATAAATTAACATAATATAAAATATATAATGTTAGATTTAATATAATTGTTAAGATTATTAAGATATATAGATAATAGTCATGTGCTATCTTTTTTATGTGTGCTTCCCAATTTAGTTACTTTAATTATTTTCTATTTTCATAAAAGAAGAAACCATATGTTCAATGTTAGAATTCTTTGAGTAGAACTAGGGTGTTCTTAAGCTCACCAAGTCCCTTTGTGAGCTTAATTCAAAAATCTATTGAATTGGCTTCAAACGATGCATCCAAACCGTTGAAACCGATCTACTTCACGAGTGATGTATTTACATGTCAAATTTATAATTTTTTTAAAATTTAGTATAAAGTCAAGCAGTCAAAAAGAGATGGTTTATAAGCTAATTTTAATTTGTTGATTTTTTATTATTTTTTACCGCTTGACTTTATATTAAATTAGTTCGTAAATTTAGATGCGTCGCTTGAAACCAATTCGATGAGTTTTAAAGTTAAGCTCACAAAGAGACTTGGTGAGCTTAAGAACACCCTAGTTCTACTCGAATTCTTTTATTAATAACAAAGAGCAATGGTGAATCCGTTATCGCATAATTATATAGATAGATAACATAATTTTTTTTTTGCCAAATTGCGCATGTGCTTTCCATTAATAAAGTAATACAAAGTTTTCATCAATGTGGATATTAAAAAAGAAAAAGGTGCAAATAGTATAATTAAAATCTCTTTTTTATTAAAGTGTTCCAGTACACTCTATCTTTTAAAAATTATTTTCGAGAATTGAATCTGCGTTCCAAGATATAAAAGATTCACTTTCGACGGATTCTATTGAAAAAGAATCGAAGTCTTGTGCCATTGCACTAAGCCTCATATAACTAAAACCTCTAATTCTACCCAGATTTGCTAAATAGTGAGCAACATGATTCCTTTCCATATCAGTGTGTAAGCACTTGTAATATCTCTTCTGCCACAATACCACCCATGCCAGCTTAACCTCTTGATGTGCATGCCAGTCGTCGTCAACACTTACATCAGGAAGTTGGTCACTATTGAGTAAGTCTGTGAGCTGAAGAGAATCAGAATAGAAATAGCATCGCTCTATATAGTGGCGGAGCTAGGATTTGAGGCAGGAGTAGACAAAAATCGGATTCGGGTTCGAAAAAATTAACGGTTCGGGTTCGGATTTGGACTAAATCAAAGTAAATCTAATGGCCCAAATAAAATGGAATTGGGTATTGGAGTTGAGCCGAACCAAATAAGAAAAAAAATGAATGAATCACTAGGCCCAAAATCAGCCCATAAATAGCAAATTAAAGATGCGTTTCATATGAATTTGAATCATGCACTCCATGCCATCTTTAACTATAAACTTGGCTCACATGGACTAGCTCCCAGTCAGCCTCACGGTTCATTTTACTCCATGCTCACACAAACAAAATGCATCTTTTTCTTCTCCTAACAGACAAAAATTAGAGAAGAAACGGCAGGGGACTGCTTCGCCTCTCCTCTCCGTCAGTCCGTCACCGCGATTTTGTTTTTTTTGTTTTTTCGTGGTTTCGTGCAGCTCAGGCGTAGGGCAGCTGGGCAGGGGTAGGCAAAGTCTAAAAAATACCGGTCCAAAAAAAAAAAAATTTCTAGGGGTAGGCAAGTGCCTACCCCTGCATTCACGTAGCTCCACCTCAGGCTCTATACCTCTTGAGACAACACCTTGTGTTGCTAATACAAAAGCCTTTGCTTTCACATGAAAAGTGGAGTATGCAATATTACTATGAAAGATCTCATATTGGATTAATTCTTGACCTTTGAAAAGAATGTATGCTGCACCTCCCATGTCGGGATCTCGAAATGACCCACCCACCCAACAATTATATTCTTGTTGTTCGTTGTCAGAGTTCTGCATTTCTGAAGGTGGTGTCAGTAAAATCGGTGTTGCGAGCAACCAGTATAGCTGATTGGCTAAGTGAACCATAGAGTTGTGCATTATCCCTGTTTGATTCCAGAGTTGAGCATGTAGAGGGGGTGTAGCTGTTGTAATACCTTCTGACATTCTCTTGTAAGCACTTTTCAGTGTAAATATATATGCTAGTTTGTTGGATCCAAATCAGTTGCTATCTTGCTTTTAGAAAGACATAGATAGAATGAGAGAGAAAGAGAGGAGAGAAGAGATCGGGTGATAGCATAGTTGTTTAGAAAAAAAATATTCTAAGATTCGAGTCCCTCTCACAATTTTGCAGCTTATGCGAAGCTTTTAAAAAAAGGAGAGAGAGAAAGAAAGATAAAGAGAAAATGAGGCAAATAGGATTATGCTATTCTATGATAATAGCAGCAGATTTGAATATTTTCATTATGTTAATAAGTTATATATATTCAACTCCGTTTTCTTTATAGGCAGAGTTAGTTCAAAATTTCTAAGCTATTTTAATTGTTTTGAAATAAAAATAAGACCAAGTTGAGATTAATTTTCTAATTTTAAATATTTTATACTAATTTTATCAGTTTCGATCATATGATTTATATATTTAAGCACTAAATTAAATTAAATGTTGGTTCTCGTATTTACTAATTAAAATAAATCTTCAATTACAAAAAAAATCTTATTAAATTTAGAAAAGAGATGAAATATAAATTTAAAAAATAGTAACATAATAAAGTTATATAGAAAACAAAACATAATTTAATATTGTAATTAATCATCATACGAAATGATGAATTAGTGGGACCTGTGAGATTTGATTTTGGTTTTCGTCACACGACAAATTCGCCAAGGTTATCCTCAATGGAATTTGCTTACGCTACCATATTCTGAATTTATCAGAAACCACCAAATTTGCACATAGAATAAATACGCGTAATTCTGTTTGCTTCATCGGTAAGCATTAAACCTTTTTACACCATTCCTTCTATAGAAATTTCATATTTGAATAGTCAACGCGGAGCACCATGTCAGCCGCCATATGTTCATCTCTCTGGCCCGGTCCATTCCTGCAGCGTTTCTGGAAGATTCATTTGTTCCTTATTGGTCCCACTTTTACACTGGATTGCCGACACTCGGTGCACCATGTCAACCAAAACGCGGTGCACCGTCAGCAAACTTTTACCCTGGATAGGCGACACAGGTCACAGGGTGCATCACGTCATCCGACACGTGCTTATTTCTCTGGCATCCACGCTCTAACCAGGTCGATTCCTGCAGCGTTTCTGAATTCTGACCTCTGTAATATTTTTGAACTTACTGAAATTATTGAACTGCTCACTGAAATTTTAGTTTTTCTGAATTCTGACCTCTGTCAATTAATCGCTAAAACTGTACCAATCTGTAATATTTTTGTATAGAGAAATTATATTATCTGGAATTGGACTGCTCACTGGAATTTCAGCTTTTCTGAATTTTGACCTCTGTCAATTAATCGCTAAAACTGTACCAATCTGTAATATTGTTATATAGAGAAATTATATTATCTGAAAACTAGACTTTCATACATTTATTTTGATATAAAGAACACAAAAATTCATGTAGCCATTTTCTCTAAAATGAATTTTGAATCTGATCAAAATTATTGGATTTCTGACTTAACACAGCAGAAAAAAAAATTAAATTTTTTTTTTTTAGGACCGGAGTCTGGGATGGCGTCCCTTTTTTTTTTTTTTTTTTTTTTTTTTTTTTTTACGTTTTTTACGTTTTTTTCCGCGGGCCTCAGGGCGCCATTCCGCATGGCGGCCTTCTTATTTTTGAAATTCTGGTGAACAGTTTCTTATTTTTAATATTTTATTTATTTATTTTCTTATATATAAAAATCTCGGCACAGGGTGCATCACGTCATCCGACACGTGCTTATTTCTCTGGCATCCACGCTCTAACCAGGTCGATTCCTGCAGCGTTTCACGAAGATTCATTCATTCCTTATTTGGTCCCACTTTTCAGGGACTACGTACAGGAATTCATTTTGTCTATGGTAACATAATATATCTGTTTAGATCGGGACCGTTCGATCAGAATCCGCACGAATATTAAAGAAACTCCAGGCGTTCTACCTGGGCCAGATTGGCCCAGATTCTGATCGAACGGTCAATATATACACAGAAATATTCTGTTACCTCAGAGGACATGGACTCCAATAAACAGTTGGTCCTACTTTACATGGACTATATACAGTAAAATAGTAGTAGTGTACATGTTTCTCATCTCTTCTTCTTCCCTCTTTTGTTTTTCACAAGCAAGCGTCTCTGTCTCAGACCTCCCTCTTCTCTCTCTCTTTCTCTGATCAAAATCCATGGCGTCATACAACGCCTACTCATCACCTAACCAGAGTTACATCCCCTCCACATCGTCTAATCAGAACTACACCCCCTCGGCGCCACCTATGCAGTACTCCTCTTGTTCCACCCCCAATTCCGATTCCTATTCCAGTTCTTATTCCAGTTCCTATTCCAGTTACCCCCCTGCTTATCCGCAGCAATTTGGGTACAATTCCGGGTTCCAAGACAACTACAACGCCTTTTTCCCTCCTGGCACGAATCCAGAGGTGATAAGGAGCTTTCAGGCCGTCGATCGAGACAGGAGTGGATCCATCGACGAGAGAGAGTTGCAATCGGCGCTTTCGTCTATGTACCAGGGGTTTGGAATCCGTACTGTTCGGTTGCTCCTCTTTTTGTTCAAGAATCCTCGTGGACCTTCAGATAGGATTGGTAATGAAAGCATGAACTCTCTATTCTTGTTTGGCAAATTTCTTTTAGGTCCCTGAAAAATTGTCTATTTATGTACATATCTTGTGGTGATGTTGCTTGTATTGATTCCAATACTGTGTTGTTTAGGAAATTTGGTTATTTAATCCAGTTAAGGACAAGAATTGGAAAGAAATATGTGCTAGCATAATAAACTTTGTCTAGAACATGTTGATCCTTAGAAATTTATTACAGCTGTCAAATTAGAAGTAGCAATTAAGTTTGATTAATTGCAAAATGATGCATACCTTGAAATTAATTAACAATTTAATACAGCTGTAATTAATTGCTAATTAATTATATTCCTTAGAAGTCAACGAATAAATACTTTTTTTTTTTTTGCCAAGGTCACCTTGTGAAATTAATTTCTTTATGAGAATTTTTTTTTTTTTTATATATAATTATGGTACATCCCAGCTACTGAAAAACAAATTGCCAGGTCAGATTTGAAATTGAAAAAGCATCGCCCATGTAGATCGATTTCAATTAACTAAAATTTTGCATTATCAGACTTTTACTTTTTTTTATGTAACAGATTGTGATGTTTATTAAAGTGAGTTATACAATACCCATTATGCTAATCAAATAAGCAAGTTATTCATTAATTTCATCTTTGGTTTGATTGTTTGAAATGTCTCCAACAGGACCTGCTGAATTTGCAGTTTTATGGAACTGTCTCGGCCAATGGCGTGTAAGTTGAACATATTTCAAAATTATGATTTTATTTCACTTTATTTTTTAATCAGTGTTTATCTATTTATTTTTTTCTCTAATATATTTTCTGTTTTTAGATGGTATTTGATAGGTTTGATAGAGACAGAAGTGGAAAAATCGACTCAGAAGAATTGAAAGAAGCACTAAGAAGCCTTGGATATGCGGTCCCACCGTCAGTGATGCAGATTATAATGTCAAACTACATTGATAGCGCCTCAGGGAGAGGTGGCCTAAATTTCGACAATTTTGTCGAGTACGTATTCATATTTCCTTTCTACACTCTTGTGAAATTTATAATTGGGGCATTTTCTCATGAGCTCTCCGCTTTATCATTTTTGCATTTTTGATGACCCAACGAGTAAATTTGCAATTAAATTGTCTTGGTTCAAATTAGAAGCACATCATGATATCCATGTATTGCAAATTTAGAAGTTTCATTGGGGCATTTTTGGGGAGGGTGCTCCAGGAATAATATTGTGCATACTGTTGCAAAGCAAGAAATATCTTTATGTTCCCTTGAAATATGCATGCTTCATATCCTTTTCTATTACAAATTCTGCAAAGCCGGTATTGCCCTTCTTTTCTTGCTTATCTTTTGAGAAAAGCAGTAAAAAAAGGAGGGGTTGCTTGGTAATAAATGAGGACAACAGGGGCGAAGAAACTATTTTCATGTTTTTAGGATATATGTGATATTCCAATGTTTCATAGGGTGGGTCATGCTTGATATTTCTTTCATTTTAATAAATTTGATATTTTAACATTTATAGGGGCATATATGAAATTGCCTCTTTTTATTTTTTATTGAGGAAGTGGATCCTAATCGCTACTTTTATTTTGAATATTTGCAGGTGTGGAATGATTGTCAAGGTAATGAACTATTATGCACTCTTTTCTCATTGTTTTAAATTATGTACCTGTCAGGTACACAGGTTTTGATACCATACCTGGTATACATTTAGAGTTATATTATTTTTGTTTGCCTTTGTAGCTCTTATGATTTACTTGAGAAAATTGAAATGTAAATCTCAGAGCTTAGAATAAACTTAAATATAACTTTGTTTTTACTTTTTATCTTTTCTTTTGTGCAGGGAATAACAGACAAGTTCAAGGAGAAGGATACTCGTTATTCCGGGTCAGCAACATTTACATATGAATCCTTCCTAACAACAGTTATTCCATTTATTGTCCCATAAAATTTTATCGTTTCTGGTGGTGTTTTCGGTTCCTTTTTGTTAATGATGTAATTAGTGTTATACTGCTTAGTTCCTTTTGGAGAGAGTTTCTGGCTTGTGCATATATTTTTTTTATATTTTCAGAATTCTTTACCAGTTGAGATCTGTGTATTTGACCTGTAGGAAAGGTTGATTTTTCAGGCTTGTCCATATGTAATTAGTTTTTATTTTTTTTACATCCTTGGAAGCTCATACTGATTGATTAGATGTGTGTTTAAGTTTAGTAGGGAATTAATTTTGTTGAGGCGTTTATAATATCTGTACATTTTTATGTTCTACTATATTTGGCTCGTTCATTCGATTGATTTTTGTGTTATATACAAGGCGCAAGGCCATGAAATATGAATAAATTTATAAAGCGAGAGTTGATTTGCATCTTCTCTAATATAACTTTAAAGGAGAATTATACAAACATGAGGTGTTAAAATACAATATTCAGTCTTAAGCTTGCGTAATTTTAACTTTCAGTAGATTTTCTAAGAATTTCTGATTTTAATAGATAATAGCTGGATCCAAATTCTCAAAATAATTTAAAATTGGATGAGCTGGGAAAATGATCCTGCCTAAATAGAGATAACTTGCATTTAAAATGAACACAGATAACCGATAAGCAAATCAGAGAGACCATGCATCTACGAGAAATTTTCAAATACCCCCCCACAAAACCTTATTTACAAGTTCAAATTGTTTCATCAGCCTAAGAACATAATATAACAAAAACATGTTACTTCAAACAAAAATGAATGATTTTCAATGGTACTCTTTATATCTTTTGCTTAATCCATGCCCCACTTTCTAATTACCCGTTCTTTGGCTGAAGTTGGAGTCTGGTACGAACTATTCACTGTTTCAGAAACCGGTACACGCACTGGTACTTGTCCGCTCTGAGAGATACCAGAGAATATGGAATCAAGAGTCTCCCTGATCTTTCGAAGGACAACAAGCGATGAATTGAATATTACCTCGCCCTTGGCTAATAGTAGATACTATCATATATGTCAAAAAAATATATAGTCAGAACTTAGTTTCTTAAAAAAAAAGTTGGATCTCTGTATGTATACTCATGCAAAAACATACATCCTTTTAACAGTGGTTCTTTGATTTAATGTTGATATAGTATAAAATGATAACACTTTAAACGAATCAAGTAAAATAACAAAAATTATGAAATTTCTTGATGAGTAAAATAGCAAAGAAAACCAGAATCAAACGCAATTTGGGACCAAAGTTGCAAGTTTATGTAATTTTGCACAAATTAATGACCAGACTTGTAACAGTACCTTTATATCAGCAGTACAGGTGAAACCTAGTTCACATTTATTCCAATAAAACCATACATAACCAATTTAATGAAATAAATATCATTGCAAACCCTTAACATCCATCTTTTTTAATCCATAAACTTTTGTGCCTTGTTTTTTCTTTATAATACCAGTGCCTTCATTGTATTAACTGGTTCCATGGTTTTGTTTTACCGTGAAATTGTTGCACCTGGTCATATTACAGAAAAGTACCAACTGAAAATTTAAATTACCACTAAACCGATGCCAAATATGACGATTATGACTTGTATAACCTCCTTCCAAAATTTATCAACACCATACCAACCGTACCATCCACCTCCTCCAAACCAGCAGCCTCGACCGGTACCACCTCCCCGTTCTCTCTCTTGCCCCCTCTTCTCTATTTCATTGTTCCAGTTTTCAAATACATCATTCTTTTTAGAAAGTGCATTTTCCAGCGCCTTCCTTGCTTCCTCCTAATAATAAAAAAACAAAAACATATAAAAAGACCTAATATTTTTAATTTGATATCAACACTAAATGGTACAGGCTGGCAGTGGCTGAAGTAAATAGAGGAAAAGGGGTGCTAATAACCCTCTATAAATTGAAAATTTTCAGTTTTGTCCTTTAAATTTTTAAATTTATAAAAAAAATTATACTATTAGCCCCTGCAGGCCAGTCCCATAAATTAAAGATGCATACAAGAAAACAACAAATCCAAACCGAAAAAAAACAACCAGTTTTTAGTTTAAACCAACTTTCTGTTTTGGCCCCTAATTTGGTCCCTGGAGATTCCAATCCATACCACATTGAGTTATTTTATTATTGAGTGAGGCTACAATACTATGCATAGCTCATATTGGTCCGTACTATGGATTAATATCTTCATTTTCAAAGTTCAAACAATCGATCTCAACCGTTCAGCATGATCTCCATATGAAATGTACTGGAGATCAAATTTAACATTATTTAGAATTATTTTACTATTTTTCTAGATAGGTAGAAAATCACTTAATCTAAAGTTTCTAGTAGTAATTTTCTAATTAAAAAAATCCTAAAAATGTAAAATTTAATATGCAAGTACATTTTTAATATGCATAGTACCATAGCCTCACACGACCTTTCTATAATTTATTCATGAATTGTGCAACACGCCCCATTTTTTTTTTTGTAGATTTCTTCTATCATTTAGGAAACAAGTACAAGCAAACAAATGCTACTTGCAAAAGATTAAAGAGAACATGGAGCAAAATTTCTCCACCTTCACAATTCCTCTCCATCTAATAACTTCTGAAAGAATACTACATGCACGAAAATCGAAAATCAAGGAAGATATACCTTCTTGCGCCTATCGGAGAAGAAACAAGAGACGCGACCAGTTCGAAGGCTACATTTCTCCTGGAAGAACACCCATCTAGGGTTAGGGTTTCGAAGTAGGGGCTCAGACAAGAATCTTGTCGTACGGGTTGTACACGTGACTGAGATCAGTAGATGCGCCATGGCCATTTTTTGGAGCTTAGAGCCTTAGACTGAGCTCTTGAGCCTAGAGAATTCCTATCACCTAAGGTAACAAAATATTTCTGTTTAGATCAGGACCGTCCGATCAGAATCCGCATGAATATTAAAGATCCCCGTGCATTTTATCTTGGATCGGATTGGCCCGATTCTAATCGAACGTTCCATATCTAAACAGAAATATTCTCTTACCTCAGAACTATGGGCCGAATACATATACTCTTTCTTGAGATCCTCTGATGAAAACACAATAGGTTTACCTATGTAACAATGTAACTGCGATTTATCTTTAAGGTTTGATAGGAGATAATTCTCGTGGGACCCAGAGAACATTTACTCGCAACACTCTTTGACATAATTATAAGAACCTAAAAAATTTCCCGATTGATCTTTTCTTCTCCGATAGGTAGATTAAATGTGCTCTGGAAACTAAAAAATATAAAGCTTGTTATTATTTGTGTGAAATTTGCAGAGATTGAAGGAGTTGAGTGCAAAACAGGCATCCTCAGAAGATAGATGCTTATTCCTGGGTTAAGGGATCCAGCATTGAGATTCTCAGGTGGAGGTGAGATCGATCCATTTAAGAAATGAAAAAAAGACAAATTAATGATAATTTCTTGTAATTTATAGTTGTAAAACTTATTTCTACTTTATTCAGTCAACTACTGTTGGAATTTGTAGTTCAGATTATTATTATTGCTGCTGCTGCTTTGCTATGTTACTCTGATACTCTAAATTGGACTTCGTACCTGTATCGGATACCGATATGCGCTCGATACGGCACTGATACGTATACGAGGCTAAAAATCAAATTTGTAGCTCTATGTGAGAATAGAATTCAGCTCCCTTAAATAAATAATATAATTAAAATAATAAAAAATAATATATTTAATAGGCATATAGTATTCAGAATTTTTGAAAATTACCGTATCGCCGTATTCTTATTGTATCCGAAACAATATCCGTACCCGTATCCATGCAACATAGCTGCTTTGCAATTGTGAGTTACGTTTTGTTTTAAAATAAGTCAAACTTGCTCGTCATATTTGATATCCTTTCCATCGAATTACATGACTCTCATAAAGTTAGGCATTTTCATGGTTCAACTTCTCATATATCTTAATAAAAAGACCACATGTTTTTTGAGAAAAAATGCGGGTCAAGCCCCCATTTAATTCCATTGATAATGGTAAAAGGTTACAAGAGTTTTGTAACGAGAGAAATAAAATGAAGTGCTCAAACATCTGAGCTGGGTAAATGTAAATATAAATATAAAGAAACAAAATAACAAACAAAATATAAGAAATAAAATCCTCGCTGCTGCCCTGCTTTAATTTTCTTTGCCAGGCCCTTTCTCTACATTGCCGATCTACATTCCTTCTCTGACTGTGTCCCTCCGTGTTCCTTGTGTCCCATGCTCATACTCATACAGCGCCCAATCCCGTTGAGTCTCCCATATCAGTTCATCTATGCCCTTCGACTTATCCGTGAAGCTTCGTGCACACCGCTCTCGCCATATGACAAATTGCATAATGAGTAAACCTGTTTTTTGTATTGGTGTCATGCTGCCCGTTTTACCCCTGTCCGTTAAGTCCAGTGTGGGTACTGCCGGCCATCCCGGCTGGGGTCTAGTGTCCTTCAATCTTTGATACAGTTGAAGGGTGAAAACGCATTCTTCAAACAGGTGAGTTACCGACTCTGATGACCTTCTGCACATGTGGCACCTGTTAACTATTGACCACCCACGTTTTTGAAGGTTGTCTTGCGTCAATATACTGTTCCTAGTTGCTAGCCATGCCAAGATCTTCATCCTAGGCGGCGCTTTAACTTTCCATATGTCAGCATTTGCAGTCGCAATTCTTGGACCTCCCTTCAGTGATCTATATGCTGATTTGACTGAAAATCTGCCCGTTGCATCTGGCCTCCACAAAATTTGATCCTTGCGGCCACTTTGTAAATTCACCTCAAGCAGCCACTGAGTAAGAAGCTGTAGCTCTTGTTGTGCCGGTATGGATAAGTTTTGCCTAAAAATTGTCAACATGTCCGTTCCCCGTTCCACCTTAGCTTTCTTCAACGTCATGGCAGTATCATTAGCAAAAGTGAATAAGTTTGGCAGTGTTGTTTTCAAGCAGCCCCTTCCCCAGTCATGCTCCCAAAGTGAGATAGTTTGACCGTCTCCCGGCCGCCAAAGTGTCATGACATTGAAGAAGTTCAGGATGTCCTCCTTAATTGTTAGAAAAATAGGAGTAATAGGTAAACCTGCCCGTATTGCCGCCATATGCCTTAATAGCGGTATCCATAATCTGTTGTTCGATTCATACCAAGACCAATGCCATTTGAGTAACAAGGCATAGTTGAACACCTCCAAGTCTAACACACCCATACCACCTAGTGATTTTGGTTCGCAAACCGAGCTCCAGTCCACTAAGTTATAGCCCCTTTTCTTTTCCGTGACACCATGCCATAGAAATCTACGCCTAATTTTGTCAATCTCCTTTATGACCCATTGCGGTAATTTAAGTACCGACATGAAGTAAATTGGAAGGGACGATAGAATCGAGTTGATCAGAACTAATCTGCCAGCCATAGAGAGTAACCGTGCTGCCCAACCCGAGAGTCTTTTTGTCAATTTGGCTAGCAAGGGTAGATATGCCGACTTAGGCAACCGTTTGTCCGACAGAGGCAGTCCCAAGTAAGTGAATGGGAATGGTGTGTGTGCACAGCCGAATATCCTGACTAAGTCCTGTATTCGCTCTGTGTCGACATTGGTAGCCAGTATCTCTGACTTGCGCAGGTTTATCTCCAGTCCAGAAACCTGCTGGAAAACTAACAGCCCTATCTTGATTGCCTGAGCCTGATTTGTGTCCGGTCTGAAAAATAACAAGGCGTCATCCGCGTACAGAAGACATGGTCGCATCACCGGAGCCGGAAGTCTGATTGCTCCTGTGTGTGTAAGTTTGTGCAAGTAACGCGCAAAAAAGTCCATCGCTATAATGAATAGGGACGGGGATAGTGGGTCTCCTTGACGGACTCCGCGCTTTAAGATAATTTTCTTGCCTAGGAGGCCGTTGATCATGACCTGAGATGTGCCCTGGAATACCAAGTTGCTGATCCATGCTATCCACACGTCCGGAAAGCCCAAACTCTTCATTACCTGAGATGTGAAGTGCCAACTTACGGTGTCAAAAGCCTTCTTTATGTCCAGTTTAAGTAGCCCCAATGGAATGTCCTCCTGTTTGGCGTAGTATAGGGCATGTTGTGCATACATATAACATTCCGTAATTTGCCTACCCTTCTGAAAACCCGTTTGTGTATCCGAGATGATGTCCTTCATGTGCGGTTGCAAACAGTTTGCTAGTACTTTGGAGAAAATCTTCTGAACCCCGTGAAGCAGGCTGATGGGGCGGAAATCTGTCGGTGTCAATGGGTTCGGTGTTTTTGGAATTAATACGATGTAAGAAGAATTAAGCGGGTCCAGAGTGGTTCCTGTTTCCATTATGTGTTTGAAGACCAGTAACAAATCAGTGGCTATGAGGTCCACAAAGGATTTGTAAAATTCCCCCGAAAAGCCATCTGGCCCGGGACTCTTGTTATTTGGCCATTGGCTGATGGCATGCTCAATTTCCTGTCTGGTGATTTGGCTTGCTAGACACCGAAGATCCACTCTTTCCGGGTATAGATTCCTCCATTGAACTCTCGGTGTCTGTGGTGCCTCGGTCCCCATGAGGTTTCTGAAAAAATCAAAGAACACCCTTGCTTTCGTGTCTTGGTCGGAGTACACCATTGATTCATGCTCGATCTGTGTAATACAATTTGTTCTCTTAGAGCCCGAGGCGAAGGCATGAAAGTACCTTGTTCCTCGATCGCCCTGCAGTTCCCAGTTAACACGTGCCCGATTCCGCCAAACATCTTCTTCGTAAACTGCCAAAATGGTGTGTCTCCTTTTAATGATCGCAACAATTAGTTTCTCCAGATTTGTTGTTAGCCTGACTTCCCTGACTTTGGCGATCCATTCTAGAAATTCTCTACACACTAAAACCTGCGCCTTTATGTTGCCCACCTTCTCCTTCGCCCAATTAGTAATTTGCTGCTTCAATTTGGTAAGCTTAACATGGAGATCCACAGGATTGGTGGCCGCTGGAGAGGTATTCCATTCAGCCCTTACCATGTCTTTGAAGCTTTTGAATCTGAGCCATACATTTTCAAAACGAAAAAAGTGCGAACGATTGAACTGTGTCCTTGCCTTGAGCAAAATGGGGCAATGATCCGAGCTTGTGTTGACGAGCGCCTTTTGCATTGAGTTCGGGAATGACGAGTTCCATTCAGCCGAGATCACAAATCGGTCTAAGCGCGCCATGTGTGGTTGTTGTCGATCATTACTCCATGTGTATTTCTGTCCCACCATTGCCAAGTTGAGAAGTTCCAGTTCCGACAGCAAGTGTGCGAAGGAGAGTGTGGATCTCCAAGTGTTGGCATTTCTGTTGCGCTCGTCAGGTGTAGCTGTGACATTGAAGTCACCTCCAATAATCCAAGGTATGGCCCCCGGCTTTGATTGCCGAATCTCTTGAAAGAATTGTCTCCTTGAGCTTTGCGTTGTCGGTCCATAGACTGCTGTGAATGCAAGCTGCGTCGCCCCACACAAATGCCTTAAGTGAACTGTGATGGAAAATTGATTGATTACTGAACTGATTTTACTGTAGACACGCTGATTCCAAGCGACAATAATTCCTCCCCTCGTTCCCTGTGCAGGCAGAATTTCTACACCATCTAGCCTCCTACCACAAATTTCTTCCAACATCCTTTTGTCGACTGATTGAAGCTTTGTTTCCTGAAGAGAGATTAAGTCCGGTTTCTCCATTAACATAGTTTGCCTAACCGCCAGCCGTTTCGATCTATCATTAAGACCGCGGACATTCCAGGACAGTAGAGATAGCTTGATTTTTGTACTCATTTAAAACCATATATTACTCCACTGGTTTTTGATGTTGCTGCCCAACCCAATTCGGCTATCTCAGCCTTCAGAAAATAAATTACATGCTCCACCCAACTGCTAGCCTTGCTAAACTTGTCCCCTGCCCTATTTGAAATTGCATACCTAACATCACTGAATACTAAAAACTTGAAAATGAACATTAACATTTAATGAGAACACTCCTAAATGGGCAGCACATCTGGTGCTCTAGCTACAACCAGTAACAATTTCAGGCACACCCGCACTGTTGTCCCCTGTTGCCTCCTTGATCTTGTCCAGCAAATCCTGATCAAGCTCCACCCCCGCCATGGCAACCACTGCCTCAGCATGAGCTTGGGTCAACGGATTGAAGTCCTTCATGTAGTCCAGAAGGTTTAGGTGCCGCCTTGGTCCTGGGCTTGCTTTTGTTCGTCTGCATCAGATTCGGCACACTAATGAATCCCTGGGTTGCTCTCGCCTTCTCAATGGCCGAGATGTACCGACCTTCATTCCTGCTTCTGCACAAAAGACGGGGACTACGCCTAATTTCCTTCTTGTAGCGAGGTGGTCCCTCGAATCCCGGTGGTGGCTCATCTGAGTCTGAGTGTATGTCATCAATGGTGAGTGAGGCGAAGTGGTGCTGCACCGATGTGGATATGATAGCTTGATTTGTGTCCTCCTCCATTCGGGCCCCTGTGGCATGTCCTTCAAGGAGCCCAGCAGGCCTGTGGTATTCAACTGGGCCTGGTCCTAATTGATGTATTGTAGGACTATTGCCAATGCAGGCCTCATCAGAGCCCAACTGTGGACTAATAAAAGTTGGGCCGTCGCCTATTGAGCTTTTCCATCCTGGGTCTGCATCCTTGTTCGGTTGGGTAACGGTCTTGACACAGCTGTCCACCCCATGTGGAGCGGCACAAAATGGAAGGGTATATGTCTCCTTTTGGGGTAGGACAGCGAAATCCTTCCGGTAGTGCGTAAACTCTGGGTGAGTCAGAACCATAGAAGGCGTAATGAGATTGACCACGCCGAGCCTAGCATTAATAACCCCGTTGTCGCTAGTAGCGTGGATGTGCACTGAGCCCCATGTCTGTTCGAAAATGATCCTGGTTTCGCCTGAGGGGGGATTCTTGTTTTGGTCAACTGCTGAGAGAAGTACACGTGGCACTGTCGCACTGTTCACTTCGCTCTTTTCCATGTTGAGCTGTTCCTCTCCATTTGGCCGAACGAAATTTCTACCGGAGTCTCTGGTTAGACCCCTGTGCGGCCTCGTGTTTGCTGCTGTGCGGTTGTAAATCCCGGATGCAGGGCGGTTACGGCGGCTGTTTCTCTGTGGTCCAAAATGTGAGGAATCTTGGGATTCGGTAGTGTCATCGAACGGTGGGTATGTTGGTGGTGGTGAGTATGATGGTGGCGGTGAGTTGGGAAGCCATCCCTCCAGTTTGATATAAACAATGGTTGAGTACGGGTTCTTATGGAGCCATGTCGACGGCGGGATGGTGGCTGGGTCGAAGCATGAGATGAGCACTCTAAGTGTCTCAAAGTTGCCGTTGGTTATTACCGGCGACATGCACTCCGCATATCCGAAGCCGGAGATGAGATGGTTAACGTCGATGAAGTTCCAGTATTGCATGGGTAGGTTATGAAGAGTGATTCGAGCTTTGTGTGTAGTAGGGTCGCGAGTCATGTTGACGTTTGGAGTCCATGCCCGGAGCTGAACCTCCACCCCACGAGCTACCATGAAAACGCCAACGTGCACCGCTAGGTTCCGCAGTACATTCGAAGGGAACTCAACAATGAGGTCGCCGGTTTCAGGGTTGAGCTTTGATACCTTGAAGTCTGCTTGTTGACAGCTGAAGGTAGTCGCAAGGGTGTTGGCAATGCGGCCAGGTAGATGGCTTATAGTAGCAGCTCGCGGACCGAAAAGTACGATGGCGGCCCTATCTAGCATGGTGTTCGGCGAACGCATGTTGTCGTTTGGTGGGAAGAAGACATGCATTTCAGGTGCTCTGGGTGTAATGACATCGGGGCTGAGCATGGGGGTGTTCTCCCAATTTTCAAAATCCATCTCAATGGTCTGTGGAATTGGTGGCTTTTCTTTGTGAGGGTGCAACTCCTTGTCCAACTGTGAGTGGTTGTGTTGAGTAACCTGAAGATATGCAGGCTTCTTTATAATGCCTTCCTCCCTAGTGTTGCAGCTGCGTGCGAGATGACCTATACCCTTGCATTTATGACATCTAACACCATTTCTGCACTGAAATTGGGTGTGTCCCCGGTCGAGGCACTTATAACACCGCCCCTGGGCCTTTAATGGAAGTGTGTACTTATTAAGCTTTGGAGCAGGCTTCCTTTCCGACTTGGGGAGACGAGTCCTGCGTCTTGTAACCTTAATCCATCCATCTTCAAGTTCCTCCCGCTCAGAGTTGTTAATGGCTGCATTGAATGGCTTCTCAGGTTGGGTGGGTTTGTGGGGAGCCGTGTAGTAGAGGTGTGGAGCATTGATGAAGTGTTGCTCGGTTTGGATCTTCTCTGGTCTCCCTCTTGCTACAACTTGCACGTAGGTTGGTTGTCCTCCAGTAGCTTGACGACTTGCTACACCTTGTTGAATCGCCTCTCTAGTCGCCATGCGCAGTGGGAGAGAAGCCATCGACCTATTGCTCAAAAAGACCACATGTTATTTTCAAAAAGATTAAAAAAGAAAAGACATGTAAATTAGTTTATCTTAGCAATTCAACAGCTCAAGTCCAGAAGACACTGCCCATATCTCCTGTTCAATTTTTTAGTGCATTTTGATTTCTATACTGAGTCTAACAGGTGAAATGAGAAACTAATGAATAAATTTTCACAAATGAAAATGGAATCCATCTATTTCATTGAAACAAGAGTTTGTTACAAACAGATACCAAATAACTGATACCAATAAAAAATTCCTACAAAACATTATAAATCTAACTATATCTAGCTACTACATGTTGAGAGATAATAAAACCAGTAACAAGTCGCATTTAAGAAATGCAAGCAAGAGATTTGAAAAATCCAAATTCTAAGTAAATGGTTGATATATCTTTCGTTGAGATTCATATTACTCATTTTTTTTGTTTTTTGTTTCTTTTACTCATCTGCCATATCTTGTCCATATTATTTCGGTATCCGATTAAAAAATACTACAAATGATTATTTTTTCATAGTTATTAATATATGTGTTTATATTAAATAATTATAAATAAATGGTATTATTATTTTATCGGGTATTTATATTGATATCGGGTCGGGTTCAGTTATGAGTCGGATAACTAAATCAAATTCATATCCTATCCATTACAGTATTGGTTCCGGTTCGGATTTAGGTCGGATATTAAATTATTAATTTTGTAACTGTACTCATACTTTAATCGGTTATATTTTTTAAACCATTTCCTATCCAAATTAATCGGATCCGGGTTAGTTCCGGTTTGGATCCGGTTCGGTTCCGGATCGGATCCGGGTAATCGGATAAAAGTAGCACCTCTACTCATCATTTATAATTTTCATTTCAATACTAATATATAAAAAAAGAAATCAGTTTCTCTCTCTAGGACGCGCTTCTCGTCTCTTCGTGATTTTCTGAAATTTTGCTAAAATTCAGAAAAAATAACAACGTCCCAAAAAAATAAAAAATTGTGAAGTCCTTAGAATAGACATTTAATCCATATCATTTGATAATTATTATTTTGACAATTTTTATGATTTTTTAAAATAAAGTTCAAACTTAAAATCCAACATTATGGACATGATTTGTATAATCCATATGATGATACATCAAGTGAATTTAAATTTCTACGGTTTAAAAATTAACGATGCTTGACGCATTATCAAACAATATTTAAACAATATTTAATGATATGTAACATGAAAATTTATTGTCAAAATTAAAAAGAAAGAAAGAAATATTATCAAATGAATCACCATCTTTAGATATATTATCCAATGGCTCATAATGATGGCATGTCATCACAGTTTACGGTAATTTACAAAAAGAACCTTCCAAAACCACTAAATATGTCATCTTTTGCAAAAAGCATACATCATAAGATTAGTATTAATTAAACACTAAGATTAGATGCAAACACTGGCCTTCCATCTCTAGGACGCCCTTTCTCGTCTCTCCGTGATTTTCTGAAATTTTGCTAAAATTCAGAAAAAATAACAACGTCCCAAAAAATAAAAAAATTGTGAAGCCCTTAAAATAGACATTTAATCCATATCATTTGATATTTATTTTGACACTTTTTGATGATTTTTTTAAAATAAAGTTCACACTTAAAATCCAACATTATGGACATGATTTGTATAATCCATGTGATGAGATTTGATGTATATTTTCACCATACATAAAAGCGAATTTAAATTTCTACGGTGAAAAAAAAATTAAAATTAACGATACTTGACGAAACATCAAGCCATATTTAATGATATGTAACATGAAAATTTATTGTCAAAATTTTCAAAAGAAACCATCTTTAGATATATTATCCAATGGCCCATAATAGGCCGGTTAATGATGACATGTCACCAACAATTTACGGTAATTTAAAAAAAGAACCTTCCAAACCACTAAATATGTCATCTTTTGCAAAATGCTTACATAACTAACTATTAACGGTTGGAGTTAATTAAACGCTATGATTAGATGCAAACACTGGCCCTCCATCCCAGTTTACACACTACACGGTTAATTAACTATTAGCATAAAATTAGTAATAAATTAAATAACGAACAAGATAAAAATATCAAAAATATACTTAGCTTAAGAAATAAGTAAAAATGATATTTGACAGAAATAGAAGCGGTTCAACCTTCCTTAATAAACATAAACATTTCTATATTAAGAGTTAGGCTCCATTATATAAACAACCCATACGCCCCCCTCTCTATCTCTCTCTCTCTCTTTTGAAAATCTTGATAGCGGCTGCCAAGTCACTCTCTCTCTCTCTCTCTCTCTCTTTTTTGAAAATCCTTGGTAGTGGCTACCAAGCTCTCTCTCTCTCTCTCTGAGAGCCATTTTCACAAATCATGGCGCCTCCCCCTTCTACCAAATGGCAAACAGACCTTCCTGACCACCTACTTCACCAAATGATCTTGCCACGTGTCCCTTTCAAATGCCTGTTGAGATACAAATGTGTATCTAAGGAAATATATTCTCTCATTAGCACGGATGCCGTATTTGCTGCCGATCAATCCCGCTCAGCCAACACTTCATCAAGCGGATTTGTTTACATGACATGTAGCGGGTTATCGTTCTTCCCCGACCCGGAACTAATAGGTGTCCCCGACCCGTCCCTCAATTTCCTCAATCTTACCTCTCCTAAGGTCGAGCTAGTCTCCTCCACAGACGGCCTGCTTCTCCTCTATGGTGAATTTAATGGCATGAAATCCCACTGTGTGTGTAATCCTGCTACCAAAGAGATGGCAGTCGTACCAAATAATGTAAATGTTGTTGGGGAGGATTATTACCACACTGAAATGGGTTTTGCATATGATCCCTGTGAGTTGCCTCATCGGTACACCATTGTTGACCCTCTCTGGATGTACCACTCTCTAGAGAGTTCTATAAAGTTTCCTAATACTCTCCACTACCAGTTTAACATCTTTCATTCAGACACTGGCAAATGGACCCGTTCGAGCCAAAGAGTATATCTAGATAAATATCCCACACCAAGTAAAGCAGTTTGTGCCAAGGGGGTGTTATATTGGTGTTGTGGACAAGAGTACCTTCTGTGGTATGATACAAAGAGGGATTTAGCAGGATCTTTATTGTGGCCTGAAATGAAGTCGTCGAGAGATAAAATGTTTCATGTAGGAGTCAATGCTGGTGAAATCACGTGTTGTCATACTTCGATTCACGGGATCGAGATGTGGAGCTTGACTGGAGGGTCCCGCTGGGATAGGATCCATGCAACGAGGTGGGACGGCCTGTTGGATAAGTATGACTTCGGTATTGACTTGAACTTGGCTCGCTGTAGCCAGTATAAAAAGTTTGTTAAGCGATATTTCATATCTCCCATAGGGTATGATGGGCAGTTTCTTTACATAGCAGTATGTCAGAAGGATCGAGATAACAAATTGAGCTGGTTGTTTAGTTGGGAAGCTGAACCAAATGAATTTCAAGAGAAAGGCCTGTTCAATATTGAATGGGACTTCGTAGGAAGATGTTGCAATAGTTTCTTCACATATGCTAACAGCTTGGCAAAAGTGCCACAAATTTGTGTTCCTGTTAGCAATTAATTAGAATATAAAGATGGGTTAGTTTGTGGCTGTTGTAATTTGGTTGAGAAGTTGAGAATATTTGTGACATATTTTGATGTATCTGTTTTTTTTTTGTGTGTGTGTGTGTTAGATTGCAATAACAGTCAGTGAAATTGGTGTGATTGCAGAATAATGATCCATTTTTTCCCCTGAAAAAGGATTAGGTTGATATAAAAAGTAATCCTTAACCAAATTAATCATTAATTTGGGACCAAAGTTGCAAGTTAATTTGCACAAATCAGTAACCAGACTTGTAACAGTACCAATATATCAGCTGTACAGGCGCAACTGAGTTCAAATTTATTCCAATAAACCCACCAAGAACCAATTCAATGAAATAAAATGTCATTGCAAACCCTTGACATCAATCTTTTTTAATCCATAAACTTTTGTGCCTTGTTTGTGACAAAATGAAATTATCAGCCTGTTTAGACATCTGCTTTGATGGTATCTTCTTTTCTTTTTTTCTTTCTCCTTGTATTTTTCTACAATACCAGTGCCTTGTACCAACTGGTTCCATGGCTTTGTTTCACCAAGAAATTGTTGCACCTCAACATATTATGAAAATATTAAATTTACCACTAAACCGATGCCAAATATGATGATTATGACTTGTATAGCCTCCTCCCAATATGTATCACTACCTCCCCCTTTATTTGCTTGTGCCACTTTTCAAATTCGTCCTTCTTTTGAGATAGTGCATCTTCCAGCGCCTTTCTTGCTTGGTCCTAATATTAACAATAAAAATGTAAACATATCAGAAGACCTAAATTTTGTTAGTTTGATATCAACACTAAATGGTACAGGCCAGTCTCATACATAAAAGATGCATAAAAGAAAACAACAAATCCAAATCAAAAGAACCACATTTTTTTAATTTAAACTGATTTCCTGTTTTGACCCCTAAAATAGTCCCCATTTTGGTCCCACTGTTTGTGTTCAGCTTGGCAAAAGTGCCACAAATTTGTGTTCCTGTTAGCAATTAATTAGAACATAAAGATGGGTTAGTTTGTGGCTGTTGTAATTTGGTTGAGAAGTTGAGAATATTTGTGACATCTTTTGATGTATTTGTTTTTTCTTTTTGTGTGTGTGTGTGTGTGTTAGATTGCAATGACAGTCAGTGAAATTGGTGTGATTGCAGAATAATGATCCATTTTTTCCCCTGAAAAAAGGATTAGGTTGATATAAAAAGTAATCCTTAACCAAATTAATCATTAATTTGGGACCAAAGTTGCAAGTTAATTTGCACAAATCAGTAACCAGACTTGTAACAGTACCTATATATCAGCTGTACAGGCGCAACTGAGTTCAAATTTATTCCAATAAACCCACTAAGAACCAATTCAATGAAATAAAATGTCATTGCAAACCCTTGACATCAATCTTTTTTAATCCATAAACTTTTGTGCCTTGTTTGTGACAAAATGAAATTATCAGCCTGTTTAGACATCTGCTTTGATGGTATCTCTTTTTTCTTTTTCTTTTTCTTTCTCCTTGTATTTTTCTACAATACCAGTGCCTTGTACCAACTGGTTCCATGGCTTTGTTTCACCAAGAAATTGTTGCACCTCAAAATATTATGAAAATATTAAATTTACCACTAAACCGATGCCAAATATGATGATTATGACTTGTATAGCCTCTTTTCAATATGTATCACCACCTCCCCCTTCTCTATTTGCTTGTGCCACTTTTCAAATTCATCCTTCTTTTGAGATAGTGCATCTTCCAGTGCCTTTCTTGCTTGGTCCTAATATTAACAATAAAAACGTAAACATATCAGAAGACCTAAATTTGTTAGTTTGCTATCAACACTAAATGGTACAGGCCGGTCTCGTACATAAAAGATGCATAAAAGAAAACAACAAATCCAAATCAAAAGAACCACATTTTTTTAATTTAAACTGATTTCCTGTTTTGACCCCTAAAATAGTCCCCATTTTGGTCCCCGGAGATTCCGATCCATATCACATTTGAGTTATTTTCTTATTAGATTATATTACTACACAGGCCATTTTTGAAATTAATTTGTGAATTATGCAACATGCCCCCATTTTTTTTTTCTGTGGATTTCTTCTATCATTTTTGAAACAAGTACAAGCAAAGAGATGCTACTTGCAAATGTAGGAAAATTTAACAAAATTGACACACTACATAGGCATTACAGCTTATCTTATGAGCTATAAAAGATTAAAGAGAATATGGTGCAAATTTCTCCACCTTGACAATTCCTCTCCATCAAATAACTTCTACAAAAATTAAACAATATAGATGCAAATTTCTCAAATAAAAAAAAAAAGATGCAAATTTCACTACTGAAAAGAATACTACATGCACTAATATAGACGAAGAAAATAGAAAATTGGAGAAGAAACAAGAGATGCAACCAGTTCGAAGGCAACACTTCTCCTGTAAGAACACCGATCTTGGGTTAGGGTTAGGGTTCCGGAGTAGAAGCTCAGCCACTCAAGAAAGAATCTTGTCGTACAGGGTGTACACGTGGCTGAGCTCAGTAGCTGCGCCATGGCCATTTTTTGCTTAATCCATGCCCCACTTCCTAATTACCTGTTCTTTGGCCGAAGTTGGAGTCTGGTCCGAACCATTCACTGTTTCAGAAACCGGTATGCACACTGGAACTTGTCCACTCTGAGAAATACCAGAGAATAGGGAATCAAGAGTCTCCCTTATCTTTCCAAGGATAACAAGCAATGAATTGAATATTACCTCGACCTTGGCTAATAGCAGATACTATCATATATGTCAAAAAAATATTTAGTCAGAACTTATGTTCTACAGAAAAAATTGGATCATGTAAACGTATGCAAAAACAAACATCCTTTTAACAGTGTCTTTGAAGTTTTGTTGATACTGTACAAAATGATAACACTTGAATCAATGTAAAAGGAATGAAACTGAGAACTTCAAGTGAAATAACAAAATTATGATATTTAGTTATTAACAAAGCAAAAAATAATCTAAATCAATTTGGGACTGAAATTGCAAGTTTTGCTAATTTGCACAAAAAAATGACCAGACTTGTTTCAGTGCCTATTTATCAGCAGTGTAACTGAATTCACTTACAAACCATAAATAACCAATTCAATGAAGTAGACGTCAATGAAACCATAAATAACCAATTCAATGAAGCAGATATACATGCAAGGTGCCGTAAAACACTTTTTTCAACTTACTGGTAAAAATTCTGCATTTATAGCTTCTATCGGATTTCATATTATTTGGATATGTTGCGTTTGATATCAATCTTTTAGGAATAGGTTTACATAGCTACTACAGTTCATTCAAATTTATATAATACTCAAATTTTTATATTAGAAAACAGACCAACATCTATAAAAATTAATTCTATATATTAATTAAAAAAAGTAAAAGAAAAAAAACTTTTTTTAAGTAAAAAATATTTTTTGTGAGTTTTTGAGATTTTTTTTTAATAATTTACAAACCCTTAACATCTTCTTTTTTAATCCATAAACTTTTGTGCCTTGTTTGTGACAAAGGGAAACTATCTGCCTATTAAGAAATCTGCTTTGAAGTTATCTTTTTATTTTTTTTTCTAGTGCCTTCGCTGTATTTACTAGTTCCATAGCTTTGTTTTACCGAGAAATTGTTGCCCCTCAATATATTATGAAAAAGCACCAACGAAAATATTAAATTACCATTAAACCAATGCCAAATATGACGATTATGACTTGTATAGTCTCCTCCCAAAATTATCCCCACCAAACCAACCGTACCATCCACCTCCTCCAAACCAGCCGCCTCGACCGGTACCACCTCCCCCTTCTCTCTCTTGCTCCCTCTTCTCTATTTCATTGTTCCAGTTTTCAAGTCCTTATTTTGAGAAAGTGCATTTTCCAGCACCTTCCTTGATTCCTCCTAATAAAAAAAAATGAAAACATATCAAAAGACCTAAATTTTTTAATTTGGTAACAACACTAAATGGTACAGGCCGATCCCATACATTAAAGATGCATACAAGAAAACAATAAATTCAAATCAAAAGATCAACCAATTTTTGGCCCCTAAGATTATCTATATCTCCATTTTAGTCCCTCGTGATTCCAATACATACCACATTGAGTTAGTTTATCATTAGATATATTAGATGAACAAACCACGTCAAAATTCAGGGACAAAACTGAAAACAGTGGTACTATACAGGCCATTTCCCAATTTTTTTATCTGTACCAATTGAAAATAATAAAATTAAAGATATACCATCGATTTCGTACAATTTCATTTTATACCATAACCACTGAATTATTCAGCAGTCCGACTGGTGAATAATTCAGCAGTTGAAACCTGTGGTATGAGTGAGCTGGTTTTTCTAAAGATGGTGAAATTTTGTTATTCTTTTATGCTACCGATAAAAAATCAGGGCCATTTCTGTAATTTATTCGTGAATTATGCAACAAGCCCCCATTTTTTGTGGATTTATTCTATCATTTGTGAAACAAGTACAAGCAAACAGATGCTACTTGCAAAATGTAGGAAAATTTAATACAAAATTGACACACAACATAGGCTTTACATCTAATCCTATGAGCTAAAAGATTAAAGATAATATGGAGCAAATTTCTCCACCATCACAATTCCTCTGCATCAAACAACTTCTACAAAAATTAAACAGTAGAAATACCTTCTTGCGACCATTGGAGAAGAAACAAGAGACGCGACAAGCACGAAGGCAACACTTCTCCTGGAAGAACACCGATCTTGTGTTAGGGTTAGGGTTTTCGGAGTAGGGGCTCATGGCTGGGCTCAGTAGCTGCGCTATGACCATTTTTTGGAGCTAGACTGAGCTCCAACTCAGATCAAGAATGATATATTATTTTAGATCCGGACCGTACGATCAGAATTCGGAGCAATCTAATGCATGGAGTATCTTTGATATTCGTGCGAAAGCATATTGAACGTTTCGGATCTAAATTCAAAATTTATGTTACCTAAGACAATATGAATCCTACTATGGGCCTATGCCCTATGGGCTATGGCAAAGCAAAAGTCTACATTTTCTATACGAGCCCCTTTAGAAATCATGATTTTACAAAAAGGTCCTCTAAATGTGCATCTCGGTATAAATGGCCTTAGAAAAGGCCGATGCTTATTCCCGCGAATTTATGGGCTGAAAACATTAATTCGTAAGACCGAAATAACTCAAGTTTTGAGTTTAGATGCGTACCGTCGGATCTTCTTTGACACGAATATTAAGGGTGCATGTGCATTCTCCCTCGGACCTGGATTCTAATCAGACGGTCAGGATATAAACTCAAAGTTTGAGTTACTCCAGAGGATACTGACTTCTGTTAGATTTTGTATTACAAATACTATAGGCCAACATGTGTAACAGTGCAAATGAGAATTCGCTCCAAGCTGTTGACAAGTAACAGCTCCCGTGGGACCCAGAGAATTGTTCTCGCAACTATCTTTGATATTTTCATAAGCGCCTCAAAATTTCTCCAAACACATTGGAGTAAGAAATTCAGTTCATTTCAATTGATTAGAACAGAAATGATATAATTGTGAAGTGAATTTTGTAGATCGAAACAATGAAGAAAGAGAATTCAATTCAGTATCAAATAATGAACAAAAGACCTTAAAGTTTATTAAATTTATCAAGAATGCCATTCACCTAAATAGTAAGGTTTCGTTGTGAAAAAACAAAAGAGGACCGACAAGAAAACGAAAGAGACGAGACTATTTTTGTCCTTTTCGTTCCGTAAGCCAATTCTCGCCGAATCTGATTTCTCACAATTCGGGCTGTCCAAATCGTGTCGAATCGAATCGTTTCTTCTTCGTGATTGTCTTCCGATCACGGTGATTCGTTGAAACGAGAATTCTTCTCTCCAAGAGGTAGAATTGGTTCCGATCAGACAGTAAATTTCTTTTCGCCCCTTCTCTTTTCTCCTCTCTCAGCTCCCATTACCTGGGGTACAAGCATGTCGAGGTCGATACTATGGCGCATGGTGCCATTGATTACTGGAAGAGCACAGAGGAATCAACGGCTCCTAAGCTCCGTCGTGGCGCAATCCTCATCGTCGCCTGAGTCTACAGAGCCTGTTCACATGACCGACAACTGCATCCGTGTATGTACGCCTCTCTCTCTCTCTCTCTCTCTCATTTATCATTCACCGATCAATTGATTCTCTTAATTGAATCAACTGTAGCAAACTATAACCAGTAGTTATCTCAGTTTGTTGATCTTCCTATACAAATTGTTCATTTGGTAGCTGTAAATTTCCAAAAGTTGATAACTTGTTACCCGAATTTCTCAATTTAGAGTTGGCTGAACAAAACTTCTAGTGAAATATCTGGTGATTAGGTCGTCCGAATTGATCCAGACCCGAACTGACTCGAAATCCAAGCTGACCCGTACCCGGTTATACCTAAAATCCCAATCTAACTCACTCGATATGACACCTTAATCTCTCAGTTTGACTTGTCATATGGTTTGATCTGGAAAATAATCAACAGCTACAAAATTAATTTTGTCATCTGGTTAATAATAGGAAACAACCCGAGTTTTGAACCTGATTGACCCCATACCCGAAACCCGAATGACCCAATACCAGGGGCAGCATGAACCCATAATAACCCAATAAGCAAGATAACCAAACCCAAATGACCGGAACCTTAAACAATTTGATTCAACCAAGTCACCTGAGAGTCTGAGACTAGAGAACGACCAAATCCAAAATAAACTCGGCTCGACTTGCCTGATTGCCCCTCTAAATTCCCTTTATGGTGGACACTGAACAGTATGGTATTTTTGGGATGTTTTTTGTGCATCATGAAAAAAACTGACTTGAGTATTGAATGTGAACAGTCTCTGTAGGTTGAGCACTTTTTTTAAGAAAAAAAATAATAGCAGAATTTAAATATGTTTATTTATTTATTGGATAATAGAAAATTTATTTTCAAGATCTCTTTCTTCTTTTCGGAACCGAGCATCAATTTCAACGACTCGATAGATGGCTCATTGGGATAGATATAGATAAAAAGAAAGCCTCCCTAGAAATGCATATGAAATTTCACCTCCTACGGCTCAAGAAAAATGATTCAAATTTATGTATAGAATGGAACATGGGCTCAAAATATCTTGAATTAGACTATGATTCAAATAGAGTTCCTTTTCGTTTTCATTATAGAAAAAAATACTCTGGAAACTGAAAAAAATAAAAAGTTTGTTTTTTTGTGTGTGAAATTTGCAGAGATTGAAGGAGTTGAGTGCAAAACAGGCATCATCAGAAGGAAAGATGCTTAGGCTAAGTGTCGAAGCGGGGGGTTGTTCTGGATTTCAATATTCTTTTGCTCTTGACAACAACAAAAGTACAGATGACAAGTATGGCAATTGTTCAAATTTTCATTTCATTGCATATACTCTGTAGTTAAACTATATTTATTGTTCATTATTTCCGTAACTTACAATCTATATTCATGCTTTTCAGAAGTTTTTAAAAACTAATTCACTGTGTCGAACGTCAATGGTAAAAATCAGTATGATGGGTCTACCAGAAAAATACCAATTCACTGTGTTTGTGGATTCATTTGGGGCTTTGATATTTCTAAGTATTATTATTAGCTGCTATACTGGTACAGTACTTAATTATTTTCCTGTAATAATTGTTTCCCAGGGTATTTGAGAAAGATGGAGTAAAGTTGGTGATAGATAGTGTATCCTATGACTTTGTGAAAGGCGCAACTATCGACTATGCAGAGGAGCTTATTCGTTCTGCATTTCTGGTTTCCAATTCTTCCCCTGCTCATTTATTTCTGTGTTAATTTTATGTTGGCTTTCAAAACATCAAATTGTCAGAACAACAAAAGGTTTAAAAAAATGGTTCTCATCCTATGATTTCTTGAAGAAAAATTACAATCATATGCGTGTAGTAAAAAATATTTGAAAATTATGCCTCTTCCTAATTTTTTGCCCCAGTTTGTGTCATTTCCTACATAGTTTGTGACTTTGTGTCTCTTGGCATAAGAAATACTTTGGATTCATTTGATGAAATTTTAGAGAAGTGTCGGGTGTTTCTGTTATATTTTTGAGGTTTTATGGGGGCAAATGATAGTGTTAAAACTCATTTATATTACATTTATATATTAATTTGAACACATTATTAAATTGAACTTTTGACGGAACTATTTCCACAGGTGGTAGAGAATCCAAGTGCAGTTGGAGGTTGTAGTTGCAAAAGCTCATTTATGGTCAAGTAGTGTATACTTGGACATTAGTTTGTATTGTCTTAGTAATTATTTTGACCTTATTTTTGTTATGACATGTATATTTTTGGAAACTCTCTTGAAATATTGGCCTGAGAATGTAATAATATGTCGGGCATTGTTTTGTAGTATGTATTTTTAGGTGTGGATAATTTTAATTTTCATTATTTGAACAACTTCTGTTACTGTAGAAGTTATCGATGCAAGGAGTGCTTCAAGCATAAATGCTGGTACCGGTGCAACCAGGTACCAGTAAATAGGAATTTCTAATGGAATTTCCTTAACATTTATTGGTATCACTAATCCCTGTGCTCTGTCAAACTCTTAACTAAGAGTTGAAGAAAAATATAAAAGATTTTACCAATAAATTCTTGTAGTTCTCGATTTTAAAATGATACTTTCTTTCATGAAGAACTAAACTATGACTTTTCCATTGTTGCAACTCGGTCAATGAAAATGTAGATAACAAAACTTTAAGCTCCAGTATGTGCATTTCTCTGCTTTAGGACAGTGCCAGAATCGTATACGTTTTCTTTTGCTGGTGTTAGGGTTTACAGCAGAAAGGCAGTAATATCGACCTCACATCAATTCTGTTTACTTTATTTACATTATTTTGGTACAATATGTGTTGCTTTGAGGGATTTATGCCTTCTTTCTGAGCCTCTCACATGCATTTTTTTAGAAGTAAATTTACAGGCGAACAGCTATTAGAATCAGCTACAACTAATTCCTTGTTTCTTGTAAATTATAAATCAATGCGATAGGATATGTTGCAATTTCAAATATTTCATGATTAATTAATTTTCCAGGTCACATGATACGAAGTGATCAAAATATTCAGCTAATATTTTACTTGCACGTTAAAAGAATAATATTATTAACTAGAATCTTGTTGTTATTATGACATCTGAGTTAGAAATGGTAAATGCAAAAATGCTATTCAGTTCACTGGGATACCAGCATTAGATAAAATAGAAGCAAACATCAAAATTTAAGAGCACCAAACCAAGGGGGCATTTTTTTGTCACTAAATTGTAGAAGAAATTTTAGAAGAACAACTTTTGAAACAGAAAAGTGAGTTTTCACTGGTTTAAAAAGGAAAACAAAAGTATCAAAATTGTAGAGTACAAGTCATAAATGGCTCTACCAAGTGTCTGTTTGCCTAGTGCTGTAACAAAAGAAATAAACCCAGAAAAAAAGGAGGATTTGCAATCTCAATCTCCCAAAATAATTGTTATCAAATGTTGAAGGTAAATCACTCCGATGGCCTCTGACCCAGCACTGAAATATCCTCATACCGTTTCTGCAATTTAGAGAAAAAAACATCAAGTATTACAGAAACACAATTAAAAATAAAAGCCAATAAAAAAATGATTTTAAAAAAGTTGCATTCTTGCAGATGTATAACTCCTCTTTAAATTTAACTTTTGATTTTCTTTTGAGACCAACAAACCAATTTCTTACTGGCTTATAGATCAAATTAAGTGTACCACTGAATATTTCAACCAAAGCAGTGCCATCTACCTAGAAAACTCACGTTATAATTTTTTTTCTATAATTTTCCTTTTTTTTAAGAAAAATATACTGCAAAGAAACTTAGGACAGTATATACCTACAAATTTCAACAGTATATAGGTGACATCTATTATCATAGCTTAATAACAAAACCGTACAAATTATCCTCTAATTCCTACTTGTTTAGCACCATAATGGGATATTAACAGATCCATGCTTTATCATGATGTTAATACTAATTTACCTTGTGATTTGAAAACCAATGTGAATACTAATTATGCTAACTAAAGGTATAAAATTAATTCAGCAAATGAGCACTTCTCGCCTATTATCTACATAACAGATGCTTATTCTTTTTAAAAAATGGAGCATATGTTACTAACTTTGTACCAATAAAACATCAGATTCCTAGCTCAATACATCATGATCAATCAAAATGCTGTATGACTCTCAATTTAATGTGTCAATTTATCTTTTATTGACAAAAAATAGTTTTCAATGTATATCTCTTCAATTATCCTTATAACAAGCTTTCCTAATAACATGCATTTTGTCAATTGTCACTAGTTATACAGGAAACGTCTCTTATCAACTCTAGAAAAACATATGACATATCACAAACCTATTCCTAATTTCTCTATCTTTACAAAAAATTACCCAAATTAACTGACTGTTTATGAAACAGTACATTGAAAAAGATGAATTAGCCCATATATTCAACAACTAATTAATTAAAGAATTTTTTTTGTAAATAAGCAGTTTAGACAAATAATTACCCCAACATTATTGACTTCCCACAGCTTGTGCACTCCATAATCAACCACCTACAATCATAGTTAAAAAAAATGAACTAAATAACAAAGGAAAAAAAAATAGATACAAAAAAAGGACTAAATGGCACCTCCAACAAATCAGAGACGATCTCAAACAACAAATCAATATCAAATCCATCAATCCGACAAAACAATCAGATGAAACACCATCTCATAGTGTATCTGATCTATCATCATACTAATTTTAGATCGGCGGATCGAAGAAGAAACCCTAAGAAAAGAGAGCGAGAGAAAACACGCGTACCCGCTCACCAGCGAAGGCACCAGCGATGACGAAGGTGACGTAGACTGAGTTGCGTCGCATCACGACGCGATAAAGCGCATCCAGTAGCCCCATCTCTCTCCCTTTCTCTGAAATCGACCTCTTTCGCTTTCTCTTCAATTTTTGAGCGAGGGATTGGAACAAAGGAAAAAAGCATTAAAAAAAGGGAGGAGAAATATATTGCACCGGGTTTATTTCTGGAGCACTCAAGATATGCAATAACAAGGTAGGTCCCACTGAAGAGCCACGGTGTATCGAAATAACACGTTCATGCGAAAATATAGAGAAAACTTTTACCTTTTCAATTTTATGAGCGAGGGATTGGAACTTTATAAGATGGAATCAGAATAGGTCCGATGCCCATCGGACCTACCTTGGTTTGATGGGTTTGATGACCATTCGATCTGCATCAAGATTCGTGTACTCCGTATCAAAATTCGTTCAAGTCTGTATCAATTTCCGTGCGCATAGATCTTGATGCTAATCATACGGTCTTAGAGCTAATTGAACATAAATGTAGGTCCGATGCCCATCGGACCTACTCCTATCTCTTATAAGATATGCACTGAGCCACTGACTTGGTGGGTCCCATTGAAGGATCACGGTGTTTAGAAAGACCACGTCCATGTGAACGTATATCTCGTGATATTGGGCTTTCCTGGCCCGTTAATTCCTACCTTTATTTTTGATTGGGCTAAGCTTATCGGTGGATGTCAAAACCTTTTCAATTTTTTTTTCTTCTAAAAAAAAATCACAGACAGAAACACACAGGTTGAAATTCAAATACAATTTTGTTTTTTTTGTAGCTATTTCTCAATACAAATAAGAAGAAAAAACAGAGGAATGGATCTGATTTTTTTATGCGAGTATATTTTCCGAAATTAATAAATATACATTTCCCCAAAAGTAGTAAAGGAATTTGGTGCCATGTCATCTTCATCATCATGAAATTTACAACCAAATTGTGCTCACAGCAAGAAAATGGCACTGAATTAACAAAATCGAATTACTAGCGACACATCGATGATCAAAACAAGGGAACGAAGGAGATCCGATTTCCGGTTTAGACTATTCGATCCACATTGTGATTCGAGCGTAAAATTAAAAATTATAAACTATTAAAACGAACGCACGGATATCGATATGGATCATTCTTGATGATCAAAACAAGGGAGCGAAGGTGATCCGATGTCCGGTTTATGGCGTTCGATCCGCATCATTATTCATGCGTGCACGGTTAAACCAGACGCATGAATCTCAACGCAGATCAAATGATCCAGACCGGACATCCGACCGAATTTTACCCAATATCCATCGGACCCCCTTCGCTCGCCCAAAACAACACATATTCAACAATGAATCAAATTCCATCCTTCAAAATCATTCACTAATATAATTAATTAACTAATTAGTTACATATATATATACAACCATTACATTAACATGATCTACTCTGAAACCGGAGCAGCTTTGTACTTTTCCGTGCCTCCTCGGCCAATGCCGCTTGAGCCGACGCCAGACCAGGCGGCACATAAGCAACAGTAAAAGCAGTACAGTTGGACCAATCCTGGAGACTGCTCTCATGGTCCCACGTGTCAGGTATACAAACCTTGCCACCAATCTCTAACCTCAGCCTCCTCAGCCTCTCTCTTCTCCCTTCTTTCTCCATGTGCTTCTCTGTGTTTTGAGCAGTAGAACAGTTCTTCTCCTCCATTAGCATGAAACAATGTATACATTGTGGTGAGATCTGTGGAATTTAGAGAGGAGGTTTTGAGAGATGAGTGGGGGAGAGAACAGCACGTAAGAGCGATCTTTTGTATGGTGTTGTGAGAGACACGTGGCACGTTTTGGTTGTGGGTTATTTTTTTGTGAAAAAATAAAATGTACTTTAATTTAAAATATGTGGTTGGAGATTGAAATAGTCAGTTCATGGTTGATTGATTTTGATCACTAGGCCGACAGGATGAAAGCATAAATTTGATTTTTTTTTTTTTTTTTTTTTGGTGAAGTGTGAGAGGAAAGAATTTGATTTTGAAAGAGATTGCTGGGTTGTTCAAACCAGTGGTACAGTATACATGATAGCAAACTATCTGGTACAAGTACAATGAATGTTCAAATTTTTCAAGGAGGCGCTCTATTTAATATAAAATTAAATATTAGAAAAAAGTACAGAGATTCTCTGTATATATACTAAAGTCTTAAATACCGTTTTGTATATTTAAAATAAACAAACATTCCATGTATTTCCTAAACAATTTGATTTTGTGATAACTGATAACCTATATTATTAAAATTTTGTTAATTAATTATAAACAACAATTTATAGTAGATTAAAAATAAATAAATAGATAATAAAAATTGGAACCAATTAAAAATACTAATTTAAAGGTAACAACAATCTAAAACAACTGTAATTGAATAACGTCTAAATAGATGAATTAAAAAATTTAAATGATGAGCAACAAATATCAACTATTTAATACAAAATAAGTAAGTATGGAGTTAACAAATAAAAACAAAATAGACAATTATGAATAATAAATTAAGACAAAAGTAAATTTTTAAACATGCAAATAAAATTAAGAGTTTAAACAAAACATTTTCAACTTGAATAATGAAACCCTAATTTTAAACCTAATTTGTAATAAATTTGTTGAAATTCAATACAGCTCAATCCTTAATAGAAAGCATAAAATTTTAAATAATTAGAACTTGAATTTAAAGAAATAAGAATCAACGATTAAACAAAGATAAACTTTATGTTTAACGTTTAAATTAGTGAATAGAATTGGCTGATCAATAAACAATTAAATACAGAAAATCTGTGGTCAAACTTTTGTAATTTATATCTTGTAATATCTGTCCAATAGCAATATTAAAAAAAATGTGTGATTGCTTCGAGTCACCAATATCAATTGTGTAATATTTTATTCTCAAGTGGTTTGCTTGGTTGATGATGTGGCAGTTTGGCATTCTAATAATCTATCCATTTTGTCCAGATTAAATTTAGTATAAATTTCACATTTCATATGAGTTTGGTTGTTTGGTTGATACCTTAAGTTAATAATTGGTGATTGTTAGTTATTTGTTGATATTTAAAAATTAAAATAATTTAAACAACCAAGAGATCCAACGCATCGACATTTGTTTATTAATAGTTGATAATTTGACAAGTCTACGTCCATAATTATTTTTTTTATAAATATTAATTATGTAAAATTATTCGGAACTGAGTCATATCATTTCTCAATTAAATATATATTATTTAATAGGTTAGAAGACCAGTGTTGAAGTATCTATTTTTTTCATCTCTTCGTGTCATCTATCTTTTATTATAAAAATTTAAAAAGTCAAATAAAAAATAATAGGCCTGTCATAATTTTAAAAAGTAATTAAAAAATTATTGGCTTGTTGTAATTTGAAAAGGTTTTGTGAAGCTTTTCAAAATTTGACATATGGTGCCTGTTGTACTATATTCAACGGAGTGTCAGAGGCGGAGTAAATTAAATAACTGAAACTGAAGAATGGGAACACGAGATTGGAAAGTCGAAAGAACTCAAGTTAAATTGCTTTGAAATTTGAAATTAAAATTTTTTCATCCACTAATACTCATTTCAATCAGATCATATCAGATTAGATCAAGGTACTCATTTTGATCTGACCTGATCTGATTTACTTAATTATGTTAATTAATTTTTTGATTAGATCAGATAAATTATAAACACATTTTATGATTAATCTGATTTATTATTAATGTGAATTAAGATTGTTTTTCTGATATTTAAACAACAACAAAATGAATAACATCATATTCGTTCAAATATTAATTGTGTTTAGTTTAAACCAAAGATAAAATTTTGATTAGTCTGATTTACCATTTATGTGAATTCTGATTGTTTCCTGATTTTGATCTTATTAGTTAGTGTTCGGTTAAAATGTTTAAAAGGCAAATAGTGCGAGAGAATTTTATTCATGAGCATACTATTATTTGGTTTCCTCCAACATTTTATGCACGTTGTAAATATTTCTATATTTTAATAAATGTTTTTAAGAATATATTTGTTCCAAATTTTGGATGGCATATATAAATGACAGAAATTGCAAATAGCATGTTTCAACAATATATTTTACATGACATTTAAGATCTTATGTAATGAGGATTCCATGCATGAGCATTTTATGCATGAGCCAATAATATTTTTTGTATGAGTATATTATGTAATGAGCATGAAAGATATTATGTACATTTTATGTATGGAGCCAACATAAATTGTAATGAGAATTTTATATATGAGCCAACAATATGTTTTACATGACATACAACATAATCAACTAGTTTTCATACAATTAAGCACCATTAATTCTAACTATATCATTTATTTGTATGCGTTCATAAATTTGAAAGTCCATCTCCTTCTATTAATTATGTTCCATACAACATTATTTGAATATATTTAATGAAAAATATCTCTTCCCGCTCAAATGAGATTTTTAAAAATAGATACATATTGTTAAACAAATTAAACATTGTTGTTGGGCCTTCCCTTTTATAAATGATTATCTTTATATTATGAGGGATGCTTCGGTGGACATAAGGACCTATTTGTAAAATGAACATATTTTCATTTTCAAAGTTCAAACAATCGATCCGACCGTTCAACATTATCTCCATATTAAAATGTACTTGGAGGTCAAATTTTACATTTTTTTGAATTTTTTTACTATTTATTAAGATGGTTACAAAATCGTTGTTTTCAAACCATTGAAAAACAGTGATTTTGTAACCATCTTAATAAATAGTAAAAAAAAAAATTAAAAAAATGTAAAATTTGACCTCCAAGTACATTTTAATATGGAGATAATGTTGAACGGTCGGATCGACTGTTTGAACTTTGAAAATGAAAATATGTTCATTTACAAATAGGTCCTTATGTCCACCGAAGCAAATGCCTTATATTATACATGTTATGGTTATTTTTCATCGATTCACCTAGGATTTATTCACCAATGTTACATACTATAACCAGATAATAGATGTTCTTACTTAGACATATATGAAGTCGTAATACTATTTTCTTACTATTATTGTATTATACTCTACGAAATTAACATGTACACTTTATTTAAAAAAGATGGGTATATATATCACTATATTGTTATAAACAGCAGTACAATAATAAAAAATTGCAATGTTATGTCAAATAAAATGGTTTGATGTGTGTAGTAGCTTTGGAGCTCATTTCATTGACATTCCCAAAAACAATTATCATTTTCATCTCTAATACCATCTTTTGTTTTTCTATGAAAGTATATCGTGATAGGGAGAGAAGTGTACCGAGGTACAATATGTTTAGGAGGAAACTACTACTAATTCCAACAAAAAAATGGGAGGATTTGACAAGTGACAAGGAAGCAATAAATGCCTTAATTAAGAGAAGTATATGGAGATGATGTAGAGAAGTTGGATCTTCTCGTAGGATTCATGGCAGAGAAAAAGATCAAGGACTTTGCCATATGCGAAACCGCCTTTACCATTTTCATCCTAATGGCATCAAGGTCAGAGTTTAGTTTTAACAAAATATTTAAGTTATTTGACCATTACAATTATGACGTTTAATAATCCTAGACTCGTCATTAATATAGATCTATACTGTAGATCTACACTAACTGGGCCTTCAACCTTGATTATATATTTTTATAATGTACAAATATTAATAATAGTTCAAACAAATAGGCGTAAAGGGCCTTTATTTTTCACTGTCCCATACTGAGAAAGCACTAGCGGATTTCATCCACTTGTCAGTAATTTCAGGATAGTGGCGGTGGATCACATCTCTTAGGCCTTCTGTTGTATTAACCCATTGCAGCCCCTTCTTGGTGTAGGTCTTCTCATTGAAATAGCTCGTGAAAAATCGATCTGATTGTAGCCTCCTGTTGCCATGAAATTTCATATTAATAAATATATTTATATCTAAACAGATTACTTATGAGCAGTGATTCTAAATTTAGTACTTATCACATTTATATATATTTGTTTCTACGTGAAATTGGCCTTTCAAATGGATTCATCTGATACTATCCTGTATGTGATATGTATAAGGGTCAAATTATTGTGTTTGTTCCCCCATTTTGTACTTTTGTTTTGGTTAATGTTAGAACTTTAAACAATCAAGATTAACTTAGACAAAATTGTCAATATTTAATGTTTAATTACATTCAGAAAAACTTGGGGATCCAATGTTATACTTGTATGTTATTCTTACATTCTAACATTAAATATTTGTTAAAACTAAATCTGACCTTGATGCCATTAGGATGAAAATGTTAAAGGCGGTTTCGCTTATGGCAAAGCCTTTGATCTTTTTCTCTGCCATGAGTCCTACGAGAAGATCCAACTTCTCTACATCATCTCCATATACTTCTCGTAAGGCTTTTATTGCTTCCTTGTCACTTGTCAAATCCTCCCATTTTTCTATTGGAATTAGTAGTAGTTTCCTCCTAAACATATTGTACCTCGGTACACTTCTCTCCCTATCACGATATACTTTCATAGAAAAACAAAAGATGATATTAGAGATGAAAATGATAAATGATTTTGGGAATGTCAATGAAATGAGCACCAAAACTACTACACACATCAAACCATTTTATTTGACATAACATTGCAATTTTTTTATTATTGTACTGCTGTTTATAACAATACAGTGATATATATACCCCATCTTTTTTAAATAAAGTGTACATGTTAATTTCGTAGAGTATGCTACAATAATAGTAAGAAAATAGTATTACGACTTCATATATGTCTAAGTAAGAACATCTATTATTTTGTTATAGTATGTAATCAGATGCATTGAATGGTACCAGAATGACCCATTTTAGGATTGCTTAGAGTATGCTATATAAAAAGATAATTTATAATAGCCATAGGACACAATATGTAGTTTTTCTCAATTCAATAGGAAGAGCTAGTATTTGATTCCAGTAAACACTAAATGAATTGATTATCAAATGCTACCAGAATAAAATATTTTTTACATTAATTTTTTTTTATTTGTTAAGGAGGCAATTATTGTACTGATTTACTTGGTACAGTATTAGGATCCTCTACTGGTACTGGTACCCATTAGGTTTAAGCATTGTACCTTCTAAGGCCGGAAGGTCAATTGGATCAGCTCGACTGGTACCATCCACATTTTGTGGTATGAGGTTTCTAAAGAAACTTGGGTAGTTCCAAAGTTCGAGTGCTCCACATGCTTGATGTCCCATTGATACTGTCTGTTTTTCAAATCCAATTTCTGATAGCAGTTGCTCCCCTTTGAGACCCAATAAATCTCCAATATTGATGCTATTTGTGACAGAAAAATAATTGTATTATTACAAGTGTGTGCATCTGATACCAACTATTAAACTATAGTCCTTCTGGCATTAACAATCTTTTATGAGGCTCTTTGAAAAGGTTTGTCTTGCATATGAGTTTCTTTTCTTTTCTTTTTTCTTTTTTATCATTTTGAACTAGAAGCCAAATGTAAACCTAATCAATTTTATAGTTACATCTTTTTATGTTAATATAAGGAAAAAAAAATAGAAGATTTTAGAGAATGCGTACTCTTTCAGGTATGGCGGAGATATTGTTTGGTCAGGTTCAGCGGTCGGATCTCTGAGTTCGAGAGTGCTCGGTAGTAAGGAGTGCATTCTATAAACACTGGTGAAATCTTCAGTTAGAGAATAAGGAACTCCATGGTTGTTTGGTTTCTTCAATCCCACAAGGCCACCCAATGCAGGTCCGCCTATGTGGCCGAATGTATCTTTTATTCTCTTACCCAACAATCCGTACCTTCACAATGGAAAGGAGGTATATAGTTTATTGCTGATAATTGTTATCATTAATAATAAACTTAGAACTCAGTAAATATAAAAAAATTTAACTTCTAATTAACTTCTATATGCTCTGATATAGTTTAAAATACATGCCTTGTTATCAGAGTTTAAATATAGTTTAAAATTTAAACTTAAAATTTCCAGCATCAGCTGGTAGTAGGGGTGTAAACGGAGCGGATTCGGAGCGGATAATGCTGATACCAAATCCATATCCGTTTTTCAATGAGCGGATACGGATAGTAAACAGATATCAAAATTCAAAACCAAATCCGTCTTAAACGGATACGAATACGCAGCGGATAATCCATAGATACGAATTCAAAACGAATAATTGTCGGATAATTGAGTCATATGAAATTTAAGTACAAATACTAAATTAAAAAAATTAAAAACTATTAAGAAAAACAAAATAAATTAAAAAAAGGTAAAGAAATGGAGAAGATATAGGAATGGAGAGGAGTTAGGGAATATTAACCGCTGAAAGTCAAGTTACAGCGAAGCGGAGAAGTTAAAATTTCGGATCTGTATAATGCGGATATCCGCTCTATTTATACTTTCAAAGAATTATCCGTATCCGTATCCGTATCAAATTTCCCTATGCAAAAAATATCCATATCCGTATCCGTTTAAATCCGGATTCGGATAATAGGCGGATTCAGAGCGGATATCCGGATGGATATCCATATTTGTTTACAGCCCTAGTTGGTACTTGGTAGTCTGTGAATCTAAATCCTTTTTTTTTTTTTTGCAAATACAAGATTTAAATGAGATATATATACTTATATATGCTCACCAATTTGCGTGCATTCCTGCATTCAAGATTTTTGTTTTGAGAAGCTCGACTGTCCAATCAATTGTGTGAACTTTTGCAATGACAGCAGAAGTAACTAATCTTGCATGACGGAATAGCTCTTCATCTGTTAGCTTTGGATATTCTTCCTACAAGTAATTATATATATATATATATCATCATTCTGTACCAGTTTATTACTATATATAACATAATTAATTCAAGCAACAAAAAATCCAACTCTTCGTTCCACCCATATCTCCAACTGAGAAACATCATCAACATTTTTCATCTTATTTTTTTTCTAATATATGGATTCCAGATTTCCAGTACATGTAAGAGTGCAGTGGTTTTTATGTAATGGAAAAATAAAATTGTTGCTGCTTGTTACCTTTAATGCATCACAAACTGCATTATGTTCTTGAGTAAAGAGTGCTTGTAAGATGGAGACCCCGGCCCAAGTGTTCCGGACGTCTCCAGAAACTGGCACGCCATTGTTGCCATGCAAAAGGAGGCCATCATCTCCAATCTTTAGTTTTCCATCAACAAAAGTCCTGACCTTTTCCACTTGTTGCTCGTTAGCTCCATATATTGCACTCCCATCCCTTATTTCATTCAATTTACACAATTCCACAAAATCAGAACTGCTGTGGTCGTGCATTAAATGACATTTATTGCATGTAACCAAAGGACGAGTTCTCATGTTTCAGTACTATTTAATTTGGTTTTTTCTTATATATATATATATATATATATATATAGGATTTTCCTCCTCATTTTACAGTGAATAAGATTTTTTTAGTATAAAGATAGTATATGCTAGCTAGACATTTAGAAAATAATATATTGGTTGAAACTTGAAAGTTAAATGTTAATTTATTTTTGTTGCCTCAGTTTTTCATAGTCTCTTGTTTTGAGCTTGAGAACAATTTCAGATACAACCCTAAAATTGGGGAATTTTTCAACATTACTCACCACCATGCCGTGCGGTTATTGTAGTAACCGGTCTTTATTCCATCAGCATTTGTAGGTATCTCTTTTGTGGCAAAGAACTTGAATGACTTGAGTGGGCATTCACTGGCTACTTCTTCTGGAGCAATTATTTCAATCTATTTTTATGAAAATGGAAAAAGTAAATAAGAAGCACCTATTTAAAGATTGATGACAATATATGTTTTCAATTTTTCAGCAATTATTTCAATCTATTTTTATGAAAAAGGAAAAAGTAAGAAGCACCTATTTAAAGATTGATGACAATATATGTTTTCAAATTTCAGCAAAAAATTAATGACATAAATATCAATTTCTGACTTTATTACACTTTTATAACTAGTTGATAACAAAGTCTATACTTGAAGAATGTGAATATTTTCAGAACTGACCCTGATTTATTAAAAAAGTAGCAAGTCAATAACAAATGAAAAATTGGTCCTGCATTCTATTATCTGTACCTAAAAATTGTTTATTTCCTTTCAAAGAGTACTTTTATCTATGTCAAAAAACAAATTCATTTCTTTTGCATAGTAGGTGTAAATATTTTTGTAACAGATTGGTTATACTTATTATTTAAAATGTGTAAACATTTTTGTTATCAGGTACGGAATTTTATAAAAAAGAAGTAAATAATTTTAGAGTGCATGAGAGGTCATCTGTACTAGGTGTAACCAAGAACGAAATAGTATAGATACCAGTAGTGCCACTGCTGCTTGGTATACTGAATATTTGAGATCATGTACTGAACATGTGTCTGGTTAAGAGCTTGAAATCACGTACCTTTTTTGTATCCTCGAGGTGATCGATCCAGTCATGCACCATGAACTGTATCCATGCGGCGGCTAGTATATTAAACTGCTTTCCTGTGTCCTTGTATTCTCTTCTAGCCAACAACTTTGTCGCCACCACCACTGGATCTGGGCTCATCAACTGCACCAAACAAAAAAATTAATTAACCAGTTCCATTATTGACAAAATATTCCTCTTATCTTAAGGTTCTTTATAAGTATTTGCTGCTTTGACTATTATTTCAGGTTGATCTGGTTTCTATCAGAGAACATTAGTACCGTTAGAACGTTTAACAGATCAGGTGTAGTCAATTTATTTTAGTTTAGTACCTCATTCTTTTCATCAACTGGATTCATATTTCTCCCGAAAAAGGTGTGTTGGCTACCAGCCTCAGCATTATCAGGGTCGTTGTACTTTCCATCTCCAGTGCGGTACGGGAAATTTTCAGGGTTAAACTGTGTACCGTGAGAACTTCCAACACCTAACAGATTGTATTTTTCAAGTAGGGTTCGGCGGGTACTCAAGTAAAGTAAACCAATTAACACCGGCATCTTGTGCCACAGGTTTCCCTTATCTAATGCATGAACCAGCTGCATAGAAAGAGGAATATATAACAATTAAAATAAGTATAAATTTTTTTTTTTCAAACTATCAGGAAAAGCTTATAATTAATGTTCAATGAATAACCTAATTTTAGCATAGTAAACCAGTACATGATCAGGGCTACGTATGCTAGCCTGTCAAAGGCCATGAATTCGTACATAATTAGTAACCACACAATATGGAAACAATATACTCAAGCTCATTCGACAATAAAATGTTCAAAATTGAAAACTACAAATATGTGTTCTATGAATTCAAAGTAGGTCCGAAGCCCATCGGACCTACTTTGGTTCGATGGGTGTGATGACCATCCGATAAGCATCAAGATTCGTGCATTCCGCATCAAAATCCATGTGATTCTGTATCAATTTCTGTGTGCACAGATTTAATACTAATTGTACGGTTCTAGAGTCAATTGAACCTAAAATTAGGTCCGATGCCCATCGGACCTACCTCCTATCTCGTGTTCTATATATTAAGAGTAGGGTTAAAATGCACCATTGGCTTTGTGCTCCAATCATGCTCCACTTCTTTTTCTTTGTTTTTAAAGTTCAAACAATCTATCTGAACCGCTCAGTATGATCTTCATATTAAAATGTGCTTGGAGACAAAATTTTATATTTTTTGAAATCTTTTTACTATATTTTTAGATGGGTACAAAATCACTGTTTTGGATGGTCTAGAATCTTCTGAAAACAGTGATTTTGTACCTATCTAAAAAATTAGTAAAAAAACTTCAAAAAATATAAAATTTGGTTTTCAAGCACATTTTAATACAAATATCATGGTGAACAGTTCGGATCTTTGGACTTTAAAAATGAAAATAAAGATGTGGAGCATGATTGAAGCACAAAACCAATGGTGCATTTTAACTCTACTCATATATTAATTAGAAGAAATTTTATATTTTATCCTTCTTTTAAATTTTTTGAAACAGTTGCCCCCCTCTTCAAAATTTTATACAAAATGTCCTTGTAGGCCTTGCTTCAATAACCCTTACCTTTCATTCACCTAATGCTATTCATGTTTCTTCTAATCCCACTCAATTTTAATTATGGGAAGAGAACAATGAAGAAAAATCAATTTTATGCACCCCTGATTTCTGTTATGCCTATTTTTTAGTTGTTTCTATCTTAATATCTTTTCTCTCTTATTAAGCATGTAGATGTCCGGATCTGCTAACGGCTATAATTAAAAGATGAAATTTCATATTGAATATTAGCCCTCTGATTAAATAGTTTGTCTATTTTTTTATTCTATGCAAATTTTTTATTTCCTTTACGTGTAGAAGTCAAAATTTATTTAGACACGTACTCATCACACTTCTTTGACTATCACATACTCAGTTTTCAGATTGATCCTGATTTCTTTCCATTTTTTATAAGAAATTTTTGAATTGGTTGATAATTAATTGGTCATGACATTTCTTTCTATTTCTTATATCATTTAAGGAATATTGTTATTTATTTATTTATGCATATGATAATTTTTTTAGAGGTCACTGAATTTTGTTGAACTTGGATTTATTTCTTTAGAGCCACTGTGAACTTGGATTTTTTTATATAATTCAATGAATGCAACTGCCAATCCAATAAAGAATTAAATATATATTTGTGATATTATTAATTAATTGATGCTGATTTGAGATGTACTATGCATGGTCTGTTTCTAATTTTGTAAAACGAGGTGAATGCCTGATAATTGATTGATAATTGATTGGTCATGTTTTCATTTCTTTCTATTTTTTATATCATTTAAGGAATGTTATCTGTCATTTAATGATCATTTAAGTAAACATGATTATATTCTATTCAAAATCTGTGTCATTCCAAATTAATATATATAAGAATAATAATTTGAGTACCCTCAATTCAGTACCCAAAAATCCCCGCACCCTATTTATAGAAATTATGTACTATGGTCCCACTAATTATATGGTCCTCACTAATTATTATTCTAAAAAGATATTATATGGTCTCTACTAATTAATATTTTAAAATTCCTGCAACACTCTTCTTTTATGGTCCCCACTAATTTTTGTTCCCCACTAATTATATGGTCCCCCCTTTTCCAGTCCCCGCACTCGTCCCCGCGTCAACCTTCATTGATATAAATACTTGCAGGATAAGATAGTAACACTTGAAAAATAAGATATTAATTCGTTGATGCGTAACTTGTTATGATCATCCCTTATCACTGCATCAACCTAAACCCCTAAAATAGTGGGGACCCCGTATCACTGCATCAACCTTCCCCAATTGTTCTCATGTCAACCTTCTTCTAACAAAAATAGTTGACCACATAGGTATAAATACTTCAGTGCATATGTATAAATACTTGCAGTACTTGATATTAATACTTTCAGACGTCATCCAATGTCATATGTAAAAAATACTTGTAAGTATAGGTATAAATACTTGCACGACGAGTTATAAATACTTGTGTGTCGACGAGCCCGAAAGTACGTCATCATGGATCTCATTTGAAAGAGAAAATTGCGTAGAAGACATTTGTGATTTTAGATTCGCAAAATTCCTCACAGATCGTCAGAAATATGGATGAGATTGAACTAAGAAAAAAAACCCATCTCTAAAAATGTGTATGGTCACCCATATAGTTTGAGTGGTCCCCACAGATATTTATAGTGCATGTACGTTTGGGAGATTTGGTTGGAGAAATAATATTTACGTAAAAATTGTTCACCTCATAAGTATAAATATTTCCGTGCATATGTATAAATATTTCCTTACATACATATTAAGACTTTAGAAAAAAAATTCAGTGCTGAAGTTTTTGCGGTCCCCCAGGTAGTTATGGTAGTTATGGTGTGGGTACAGTACAGATACTGTAGCGCGGGTACGGTTATTAGCTTCCTATATATAATACATCACATTTGTTGTCATCACTATTTATTTAATTAATTATTTAAATAAGTTGAATCTTATCAGCCTAAAATATAGTTATAATTAATATTGGTAAGTTGTAACTTGTTTTGAAGTGTTCAAAAAAGAGAGGGGTGCACGACATACAATTGTTTTTTACAAAATACTAACGCCTATCTAAATTTATGTGTTGTGTCTTAACTTAACTTTTTATAACTAAAATATAAGTTTGAATTTCAAATGAGTATTTTTGTAAGTTACTATTCTATTAGCTGGAAAAAAAAACATGATGTCCCAAGAGTGTATACCAAAAATATAGTTCAACGTGAGGTCTTGAGAGAGAAATAAGATATGAACCATATTAATTTAACATTTATAATTTTATTATATGTTTTCAATTGTAGCAATTGAATATTTTCTTTCTCTTTGATATATATAAGGTATAATACAATTACCTATTTTAATTTGGATTTAGAATTTCTCATTGGACTTTATTATATTAATTGACTTTTTATTTATAATTTGAATTTATAACCAATCTATTTTAATATCATTCATGAATATTTTAAATAAGAGGAGGGATCCGATTACACCTTTTTTGGTGACACACTTTGACACCTACCATTTTCAAAGTCCAAATAGTCGATTCAAACCGTTCAACATGATGGATATATTAAAATGTGCTTGAAGATCAAATTTTACATTTTTTTGAATTTTTTTGCTATTTATTAAGATTGTTACAAAAATCGTTGTTTTCAGACCATTGAAAAACAGCGATTTTGTAACCATCTTAATAAATAGTAAAAAAATTCAAAAAAATGTAAAATTTGATCTCCAAGTACATTTTAATATGGTGATCATGTTGAACGGTTCGGATCGACTGTTTGGATTTTGAAATCGCAAAATTGACTTATATAAAAAACGGTGTCATGATGTGTCACCAAAAAAGGTGTAATTGGATCCCTCCTCTTTAAATAATTATTTTTTATTATTATTTTTTTATTCTCTTATAATATGTCCCCGTTGTGACGCACGAGCACAATACTAGTTATTAGAAAATACTAAAATAGTTATGTTCTTATTGACTTAGTAGTTAATAATTTTTTTTGCATAATTGGATATATGAGTATATTCTTAATTTTATTATTTTTAGTTAAAAATGAATGAGAAAATATATACCTAATGGCTATGGTAAAAGATGATGAGATATAGTTAGTTTTGCTTCTTCTTTTTTTCCAAATGATAATTTATATTTCTCTTTTCTTTTAGAAAACTGTGAAGCGTATTGTGCCTTGTATACTTTTAGATAATTCTTGTGGTGAGCCATCATCTTGCATCTCATCTTTTACTAGTGTGGTCCTTTTGAACAAAAATGTCAAACTAATACTTCTATTTTCGAATTTTTTTAATTTCAGAAATAGAAAATATTACAATAAACCTCTAGAAAGATAATAAACGAAATTTGGTCTTCCTAGATCTAAAATTTCATTTAATATTTTTGTACAAGTTTAATTTGAAACTTTATATATTAAAATATTATTAATTTTTTCATCGTTATTAAGTTTTCATTTTGTATAGAAATTATTTAATACATATAGATAAACAAATATTGCATATATAAGAACTATATGATAGAACAAAAGATATTGTATATATAAATCAAAACTAAGTAGGTAGAACAATAATAAACACAATATTTCTTCCTTTTATATTTCTCTATCCTTAATTAGAAATAATATTGTGCAAGAGATTGAGGTAGCATGAAGGAAAGGAATGGCTGACAAAATAAGGCATACAAAATATTTGTTATTAAAAATGCAAACAAAACAAACTAAACTATTAATTGCTACAAGGGCCAATTAAGTCATATATATGTAAATCACAAAAAAGATTTATTAATGTCTATGCTAAAAATATATAAATAATTATGTTGTTAATATGTAACCTATCCCAAAATGTCTATGCATGCACATCTCCTCTATCTCTCATTATTATCCCATAACAAGCTCATGCATATATATCATCATAAACACTACCATATAAATGTTGCTTTGCTCTATATACATTTGCTAAAGAAATACGTAAAGCAATATGTAAAGGTTATTAGATCAAATAAAAACTTGATTAATATCAGCAAATTAAAGAACGTACAATGAAGCCAAGCTTGTCACCAAAAGACATCCTTCTGAAAAGATCATAGAAGTCTGGATGTATAAAGGGCTTGCCAAGACACAAACCCATGGCTGCAAAATAGAATATTGTTTGTATGATATGAAGTTATAAAATAGACGAGCGATAGGGGCAATTATTATACTCTTTGGAAATAATCATAAAGAGGTGGTGTTGTTATTTATAAGGGAAGAAATCAGGATATATTGTATCCCATCCCCTGTTATTTTGACTCTTCCTTGATTGTGAAACTTCAGATTTTTCTTGCTTTTAATGGTGGTTGGATAAATATCTTATTTTCGTGATGAAGAAAGTTCCACGATTGGTTGCTTTTTTTTTCCTTAGGATTAATTGTATGATATCTGTAGATCGAGTTGCACATGTTAGATATCTTTTTTTCTTCCCATTGTTTTCATGTCCCATATTCTTATTTCCGTTTTTAAAGTTTAAACAGTCGATCTGATCAGCACAATATGATATTCATATTAAAATGTACTTGGAAACCAAATTATGTATTTTTTTGAAAATGTTTTACTATTTTTTTAGATAGGTACAAAATCACTGTTTCTAGACCATTAAAAATTAATGATTTTGTACTTATCTCAAAAAATAGTAAAATTTCCAAAAAAAATATAAAATTTGGTCTCCAAGCACAATTTAATATGGAGATCATGTTGAGCAGTTCGGATCGACTGTTTAAACTTAAAAAACGGAAATGAGAATATGGGGCATGAAAACAATGGGAAAATAAAAGATATCTAACATGTGCGACTTGATCTACAGATATCATACAATTAATCCTAAGGAAAAAAAAAAAAAAAGCAACCAATCGTGGAACTTTCTTCATCACGAAAATAAGATATTTATCTAACGACCATTAAAAGCAAGAAAAATCTGATTAGGTTTATGATTAGGTTCAATTTAGGTTTATGATTGATTTGGTTCAAGTTTGATTCAATTTGGACTTGGTTTGGTTCAAGTTTGATTCAAGTTGGACTTGATTTGGATATGTTTTGGGCTGAAAAGGGCTTATTTCTGAACATTTTGGAGTTCCAGGGGCTTATCTGTAATTTCTTAAGAACTTTATTAAGGGCCTTTGATTTTCATGAGGGTTTATTGGTTATTTTCAATATCCAGGAACTTGTTTGTGACTCAGAAAGTCACAAAGGGTGTATTTAGGTAAAGTCCAGGTATGGCGCGCGCTAGAGATATTAACATTTCACAGGGTTTTATTTGTAATTTTTCATCTTAAGTAAAGTGATGGCTTCGCGATTCGTGCAGAAGCACCAAGATCCGTGTTCAATCCCTTTACACCTTGTTTGGATGGAGAGTAGAGAAAGGGAGGGAATGGAAAGAAAAAAAAACTTTCCGTTGAATTGTGTTTGGTTGACAAAATTATGTCGGGGGTGAAAGGTTTAACTTTGTATCATTATAATTAATAGAATCGGTTTCCCTCCCGATTTGGAGTGTAACGGATGGAAAAAAAATTTAATTGTTGCAAATATTTTTAGAACAAAAAAACACAAATGTCTAACTCTATAACTTATATAATTCTCATACAAGTTTTTTGTCACAAACTTACAACAACCACCAAATTTCTCATTAACCTTCTAAAATTTAATCAACCAAACAAGAAATAAGACGGAGAAAAATTAAATTTATTTTCCCTCATTAATCATCCAAACACAAAGAAGTTAAATATATTAATCTTTCTTTCTATTCCATTCCATTCCCTTTTATTCTTCACCTCCTCTTCCTTCCTCTACTCTCCATCCAAACAAGGTGTTAACATCCATGCGACATTTTTACAAAGGGGAGATCTTCAAGATTCGTGCCAGATCTTCAGATTTTGTGTTTATTGTTTCAATATCAGTGCTAGATGCTTTAATTATCGTGCACAGTGCTCTAATCATCGTGCGGCGCTCTGATTAGGATGGTCCCTTCAAGATCAATGCTTTGTGTGCTTCAATAAGCGTGCGGGCTTGATGAACTTCCGTAGATCCAAACCCGACAAGGGTTTGAACCCGATTAGGGCTCCGGTGCAGTTCATAACCGAGTTTGATTCAATATGAATATTATAATTCCTTAATCAATGTTGTGTTACTTATTGCTCTATGAGACTTTAGATAATGGTAATAATTAGTCGAAATATAAAATATAATTTAAAAAAAAAAATTGCAACATATGATAGCTGCGCAATTCACGATAGCTTTTTTTTAGTCTTTCCACGATGATGCGATAATTGCTATTTAGAACCTCGAGTGAAATAGACATGTTTACAATAAAAAAAAGGTGAATTTATAAACAGTAGTGTCCGAAAAATTGAAAAATACTCTGCCGCTATGAACAGTGAGTAGAGGAAAAAATAATGTGATTTGCCAATAATAATGTTAATTATCATTTAGTTTTTTTTCAAAAAGCGACCAGAAAAAAAATGCCTCATTGTTTAAAAATCTGCAAAACGTACTAAAAGCATAATCTGTATTTCGTAGTGCATGATTAGGTTTACATCCCTCGAGTCTACATAAATTAAGGAGAATACAGGATACATATTACAAAGGGGAAATTGGTTATTTGCCACTCCAAAACCTTCTAATTCTAAAAATACCATCCCAAAATTTGAAATTATAAAAATGCCACTCTAAACTTCATTAATTTCTAATTTTGCCATTTATACTGTATTCTTATGCTATTTTTATTAAAAATTAACTGAAAAATACTGTTTTGGTATACGTATTTATGTATTTCCGATTATACCCTTCATACAATTTCAAGGTTATTTGTCAAAACAGTATTTTTCAGTTAATTTTTAATAAAAAAAAGCATAAGAATACAGTATAAATAGCAAAATTATAAATTAATGAAGTTTAGAGTGGCATTTTTACAATTTCAAATTTCGGAATGACATTTTTAAAATTAGAAGGTTTAATTTGAAGTGGCAAATAACCAATTTTTCCTATTACAAAACAGGGTACATATGATTTTTCTTTTGGGGCGGGATAGTTTGTAACGGGTGGGGAGGAGGGATTCGCATCGTTTGATATATGAGCGTGTGTTTTTTTGGAAAATCTCAACCGTTCAAATATGTTATGCACCAAAGCAAAAATAATACTGGCCCCTGCGTTATTCCCGAATAGGCACCGGACATGTCGATCACACAGAATATGAGTTATCTCAGAGGATGGGGTCGGAATATTTTGTAGTGACTCAGCTGGAGGCCAGGATGTTTTGGTGCAGCCTCCGGGACACATTAAACTATATCGACAGTGCTATATTTCCAAATTTTCACCAAATGGTGCTACATATTTAATTTTATTTTTATGAAATGCTATGAATAAAAAAGTTGGGATAATGATGTTATCGGCATCTTGCCCAAAACTAGTATTATCTGAATAGGAAAAAAACTAAAATAATTAAATTAAAATTGAGTTGCTCGCCGTCTCAAAAAAATTATTAATGGGAGTAGCCATCAAATTTTATGAGCTTGCGTGTGTTGGTGGAATGAGGGAGGACTAGAGAGAGATTGATGCACCATTTGGAATCGGAATACAAAAACCCCATAAATACACACTGCTGCTTAATACAAAAACCGCAAAATAGTCCCCCAAGGCAGTATAATCCCTGACACCATAACTCAGTGACATATCCTGCTTTTCATTTTATCACCAACTATCCAACCAAATAAATGGTCAATGCATGGCGATTCAAAATTGGTAATTATAAAAGATTTAATTTGGCTCCAGGGCTGCCACCTATTAATGCAATATGAGCAGACTTAATTCTTTTGCTACTTCAGCAATAGAGCAGGTGCGCCACCTATCGCCAGCTTTCTCCACCAGTCACGCATGCATACAGGATGTTTTATCAAGAGAATTGGTGCAAGGCGCCATCTAAATATTGCAGATGTATAGAATGGCTTGGAGAGCATCATGTCTGGTATCAGATGTAAGATTGTACTCATTATCAGAAATTATGCCACTAACTTTAGAAACCCTTTTTCCTTGTCTAAAAGAAAGAAGTTTTTTCTATAAAAGGACAACGTTGTTAATCACAGTCATGCACTGAAAATTCACTGAGTAAATGCCAATATGACATCATTAACCAGTAATAATGACTGAACCCTCCATTTTATACTAAAGCGCAAAAGAAGCCACTACGAAAGAATGACTAGAGAAGCCTTCACAAGGCCCCAGAATAGTATAAATCATTTTCTGCAACTTAATTGATTGATGCCTTGAAACCAAAACAGTCTGATACGTCCTATGTTAACCCTAATCAGGACGCGGTGGTGAATTATTATTACTTAAGCCTATTAGTTCTCTGGATTTTCTAGATCCTCCTGTCTATTCTTTCGTATGTCTCTTTACTTTTTCGCGGTCCCTTTTTCCAGAGACTTCCTTCTGTATTTATAGGCTCTCCTGTCGGTCGGCCGGTTTCGGGATTTTTCTTTAGTCCCGGACAACCGACTGGGTTTTTATTGCTGGCCTTTTTGTGAATTAAGTTGGCAGGCTGAACGTATATTTTATTGGGCTTTTTACTTAAGTGGGCTTCTGGGGAGGGCTTTTCGAGGCTTTGTTTATGGCCTTATCACAGTCCAAAGTATGTTGAAATAGACTCAGAAAGAGAAAAAGATGGAGGTCTGATACCAAACAAATTTGATGGGCAGAGCATGCATTTAGGAACTTAATTAGGAATAGATGGAAAGAATCACCAACTTGTTCTCTTGTGATTTGATGAAGACAGATAACATCCCTACAATAATGGTTCTGAAACTCGGAATCGGAATCGGAATCGGAATCAGGTTCTTGACCATGGAATCGGAATCGGGTGAATCGACCGGAATCAGCCGAGTTGACTCGGTCACTCGGATTTTTTTGGCCGAAGCTTGTTTTGTAGCTAGAAAGTAGGAAAAAAATTGGTAAAAAAATAATTTGTAGAAAAACTATGTTAAGACAAAATATTACACTCAATTAATCTACTAATTATATAATGTAATACAAACATTACAAATAGAATACACTTTTTATTGCCAAAAGCTATGCCGAGCGGTAAATTTTTTTTTCTGAGCAGTGTTTAAAATGAAAAGATATATGTATATATTTACACCAAACTTATTTGATAAACGTGACAACTGGTAAAATATTTATCAAAATTTGAAAATTAATTGTAGATATCTTCTCTATGATTTTAATAATTTTTGTATTGAATTTGGCACAATTTCGAGAATTAGTTGTTCAATTAGTTTTCAATAAAAAAATTAGTTGGTAATTTATCTTTCTTTTTTTCATATCATTAAGTTAATTTGATGCAAAAAAATAATCTATCAATTTAAAAAACAGATAAATACTAAAATATTTTTCTAGATCTTATTGACATTATAAATCAGGTCCTCGGTGACGTGGGTTGAAAGGGTGAATCTGCATATATAATTAATTGGTACCAAGAACGGGGGTAGGAGTTTGAAAGGGTCCTACAAAGTTAAAAAATAGTAAAAAGAAAAGGAAATATTTAAAGATAATTGAAAAAATTGAAAAAAAAATTGAAAATATTGTTGACTCGGCCAAACTCTGTCAAACTCGGGTTGACTCGGCCTGAAAATCAAGTTGACTCGGGTTGACTCTGCCGTGTCAAACACTATTCATCCGGGTTTTGCTCAAAAAATCGCATGGGTGCAAAACTCGGGTGAAACATATGACAAGAAAAATAAGACAAAATTAAAAACCATGCCTACAATTAGTATATGACAGAATTAAAATATATGACAAGAAAAATAATAAATCTCTTACTGCATATGCTTAAGAAATAAGATAATTAGCAGCATGAGAGTACTAACATAACTAGTACAGCTAATTAATTAATTAATACAACAGCATTAAGCTCCAATCTGATAAACACAAGTATTATAAGAAATTCAATTCAAAATTTGAAGACTTACGTAGAAAAAAATTACATATAAATAATCAAATATCTTCATACAACTGCTCCCTGAAAAGTCAAAAGCCCAACCCAAGTTAACAACTACATTTAGGCCACAGCCTTTAAATTCGATTAGACGATCCTAATAAATTGCGGGATACTTTAAGCAACGATGGGACGGTTAAGATAAATGGGCTTTATTGGGCCGGATCACACGGGCCTATTAATATCGCACTTTGTGAAATAACATCTCTAATGAAATAATGGAAACCCAGTCTAATCCGCAGTACATTCCATATTGTACACCTGACATCTCAATCAAAGTATGTTGATTTATATTGAAAAATAGTAAACAATAATATTGTATAAAAATGCATGCATAATGCAACAAAATATTGCAAAAATGTAAATAGTTATTTAAGTAAATAGCAATTCAGTTGAAAATATTAAGCAATTAAGTTTTATATTCAATTTAAAATTAAAAAAAATATATAAAATAAGCAAATATAAAAAAATGTGAAATAAAAAAGTAAGTTTAAAATATAAAATAAGCAAATATAAAAAAATATGAAATAAAAAAGTAAGTTTAAAATATAAAATAAGCAAATATAAAAAAATATGAAATAAAAAAGTAAGTTTAAAATATAAAATAAGCAAATATAAAAAAATAGTTGTCGATCTTGTAAATTAAAAATATATCTGTTACTTTTTTAAATAATAAAATACAAAATGTTTGAAAAAATCAACTCACGACATTACAAATAATATATGGTTAATTGAATGATTAATAATTATCAAATATGATTTTCTACATACTAATTACCACAGTCTTAGTCAATAAGTTTGTATTTTTTTTCTGAGCAGATAATTAAATCTATTTACTGGTTGTTTTATTAGTATATTCATCATATTTGATCATCTGTGAAAAATAAATTATTAGTATCCTATAGGTTGCAATTAAATACCATTACTGCACGACGAATATTTCATGGTAATCTCACAGAACATAGAAGAAATTACAATAACATTACAAGCACAATGAACATTTCTCACCGTATGTGCATAAGAATAAGTGAATATTAAGAAACAATAAAAACTTTCAAATATAAAATATGAAATAAAGCATCATTCTCTAAAACTGAATTCTAACTGTCAAGGACAAACTAATATTTAAACATAGAAGGTACTACTAGAAATATGAATCAGTTGGCGCGCTATTCACTTCTAGATACTATTCACCACCTCTTGCATTGTTGGACGGAGTGAAGGGTTATTATTCAAGCACTCATAAGCAATCTGAATCATTTTGAGAATTTCATTGATGACTTCTCCAGTTGGTGGTTCAATGCGTTGGTCAAGGATATCTTGGAGTATGATTTCATCTTCATTAGAAGCCGACAGATTGATCATGTCACCAGGGTGCTTTCCTATAAGCAGTTCCAACATGATTACTCCGAAACTATATACGTCACATTTTTCAGTCATCCTCATGGTATAAGCTAGCTCTGCAAAAGGAAAAAAATTCATATTGCAATTATTGCCACTATATTTTTTTATACAAGTATATTGATGGAAATTAAAATATGATAATAGGGTGTTTAAGTATACAGAACTTGGTGCCATGTAACCGTAGGTTCCAGCAAGCATGCTCCAATTAGAAGACACTGGCTTGAGAAATTTAGCAGTACCAAAATCTGAGATACTTGCTGTAAACTCAGAATCGAGCAAGATGTTTTTGGAAGTTAGAGAGCACATGCAACATCTCTCAATATAACATTTCTCTTTTTCCAACCCAGTTCTATTGCTTCCTCACTATTGAGAATATTATACAAATCCCTCTTTTTATAATACTTGTATACAAGAAATTTATTTTGTGGTGAGAAACAATAACCAAATAATTTAGCAATGTTGCGGTGTCGAATATGGGTTATTGGGTTATAGTGTGAATTTCTCTGTGGAATGCTTCAACATCTAATGAGGTTTCTGAAGGGATTTCGGGTAAGTTAAAGTGCAACAATTCGAAATAGTTAAAGAGTTGTTCACTACCCGAAAACCAGAATCCATGCATAAAATTAATTCCAAGATTAAAACAGAGTTTATCACTAAACGCGCAGCGGAAAATTCAAGTCTAGTCTAGCAATCACGCCTCTATCAGTATCCACATGAACAGGTTGAGCAACTACTGTAATTCGGTATGCTAGTACCGAATTGACAGCCCCTTTCTTTCGATCTGTCTCTCTTTCGTTTTCTGGAAAAATAGAATAGAATGGCTAACCGAATTATGACCAGATCATTGCATATTATAAAACATATGCACCAGTTCGTTCGAGCCTATTCATAGCACCAATTTGTTGAGCCCTTCAAAAAACTTATATGATTTGATCAGATCAGATGATAACAGAAAATTCGAGTCTAGCCCAATAAGAAATGACCCAATATTGATTATAAATATAGTCCAGTATATTCTGGCCTTTAGTACATTTCTAACAGTTTCTCCGCCTGCTAACAAGATTTTCTTTACAACTACTGTGATATTGTCTGGCTCTAAAATTCTCAGTGGCCCTTATCGGGTTTTGAACCCGATTAGAGTTCCCATCAAATTCTCACTGTCCATGGGCAAGGAATCATTGGCATCGCCGAAGCATCCTGAGTTGTAATATGTGCTTGTCGGAGGTCGGAGGCTGCCAGAGTGGTCGGGTCAGCTCAATCTTCCTCGGCCGAGCTGAGAGCATGCACTGACAGGGTTTTCTGTTTTCAACAAGTTTGTCCAATTAATCACACAGAGCATTGGAAAGTCACATGGAGTCAATTATTGAGTTCAATTTTGGTGCTTAACTCTTAGAATCATGGATTCCACCTAGGAGTTCATAACCGAGTTGCATAGGTTCGGTGTTCATCCCATTTTGCATAATTCTTTTATAAAATTGGGGCTGAAGTTAGATTTTTTGTATTCATTGATTTTATAGTCACTTGGACTGGTTCAATTATACCTCGAATCATAGAGAAAAGGGGAAAATCAGATTTTTATCAATTTTGTAAAAGAAGAAAAATCGAAAATCTTCAATATGTATCAAAATTTTGGATTTTTATTAAAAATTATTATAACACAAGTGGTCTAAATCATACAGTGAATATGAAAATATGCATTTGAGAATTTATGGGTTTTTATTTGAATTAGAATCGAATTTTTCAAATCTGATCAACTGCCAGTTCACTTTTTCTATTTAAATTCCAGACCAGAAGTTATTTAATTATTGCTCTCAATCTGTTTGTCCAAAAATTATAAATAATCCACCAAAAATGCATCAAAGTATCAAAAGATATTAAAAATTTCAGGAATAAACTCCAAAGGAATCAAATGATATTAATTTTTGAATGAAATGGACAGCAATGCCCATATGCTTAAAACTTGCTTATTTTTGAGTTTTTTTATGAAGAAACCATGTTTATTCTTGACCAATGATGCATCTCATACTGTACATTAAATGCTAGAAGTGAAGGAAACAAAAAACTTGAAAGAAATATCAAAAGAACAAGAAATTCATCAAAAACTTCAATCAAGAGCAACATTTACACAGAGACAGTACTTGGAGAAACCCTTTTTCTTAGATGAGATCACTAAAACAGTGTTTTTTCATGCAACCCATCAAAGGCCCTTGACCCTGATGGGTTTACTTTCTTATTTCATCAAAGTTTTTGGCCAGTAGTTAGTCAGGATTTCATGCATATAGTTAAAGCTTTTTACTCTAATAAACATGGCTTCTATTTGTTTGATTCCCAAAAAAGACAATGCAAATGAAATTAAAAAAATTAGGTCTATTAGCTTGATCAATTGTAGTATGAAAATAATTACTAAATGCTTGACTGATAGGCTAGCTACTTGTATGGATCATTTGATAGACTTCTCAAACAACTTTTATAAAAAATAGGTTGATTATGGATAACATTGTAGTTGCACATGAAATTTTGCATTCTGTTATGGTTAAAAAAAATAAAAGAAGTGATGTTTGAATTGGATTTTGAAAAAGCATACGATAGGGAGGTAAACTGGGAGTTGTTCTGAGATATCTTTTTTCCTTGATTTTTAGTTTTTAAACATGTGTATATGTATATATGTTGAAATCTAAGAATGAAAAGTATGTTGAATTAACAATTGAAATACTGTTTTTTGTTTGTTCAATGTAAAATATTTAATTTTGTTTATTGTTTGTTGAATGTTGAATGAATATGATTGATTTATGGATGGTACTGTGAATGTTGAATATTTATTGAATTATGGATGTGTAATAATGTATGTTTAATGGCTAGAAATATGAATGCTAGCTAATTATAAATCATTTTTAAAAAAAAATATACGGTTCAAAACAACAAACCGTGTATGGTTACCAAAATCAAACACGGATGTCTTAAAGAAACAGTGTATATAACACTTATTATTATACACGGTTACTTTGACTGTGTAAAAATCACTATTTTTAGCGCTTTTTTTTTATGATTTGACATGGTTCAAGTCTATCAACCGTGTATGGTAGTACTATATAAACACGGTTCGGTAACCGTGTACAATGTACCTACTTATTCATACACGATGCTTGTTGACACGGTCGCGGAACCGTGTGTCATTAGTTTTTCGGACCACGTATAGTTGTGTTTTCTGTACTAGTGAATGCTCCGAAATTTAAGGAAATATGGGCTTGTTTTAAATTCATTGGGAATTTATAAATTTTTACAAATTTCAGTATCATTTTAGCATTTGCAAATAACGTGATGCAATTAATTATCTTAAAGGTCACCTAATTAAAATATTACTAATTCAAACAAATTTTCAGGAGATGTAAAATTTTCCAAATGTAATCAATTAGAAGCACCAACAAACAGAATATGTAATTACATCTCAATCACTGTTTGCAATTTTGTAAGTTTATGTAAACCAAAGAAATAGAAAGCGATGTCCCCTGACTACTTTTCTTAATTGAATAATTTGACAATATATTTTTTATCTCAATCGTTTTCGGAACCAGAGAAAGGTGCTGAAATAACACGTGTGGAGTATACTCAACTCCTAGTCCAAGTCTCGTCGACACCATTTTTTAATTTAATTTAGTAATTGAAAAAAATCAGTTTTAATACATGATTACAACCTTACCAAAAATATTCAGTAGCAAAGAAATCAGAATTTAATATCAATACTCTAAGATTTTTGGGTGATATAATGGGATACAAATGTACTGAAATTCTCAATCGTGAACAGTAATCCTGAAATCTCTGCTTTTCCGAATTCAACCGTCCAACTTCCGATTTTTTTATTAATAGGAAAAAGATAAAAAAATATTGACAATAGAGTATAATTTCGTAAAATTTCGAGATATAAGAAAACCGTTATGGTCCAACATGTCCACTGGACGTTATGGACGATAACGTCTAGCTAATTGAAATCTTAACAAAATTTAACTCCACTGATTAACTAAACAGAAGAGAGAATAAAAAAAAACAGGACGTTATGCATCGTAACGTCCGGAGAACAGGGAAACACATAGTCATCCTTATATTTTCATGACCATTATTTGCAACTTCAAGGATTGTTGGAGCTTTTTTCTAGAGCACCAAAATATGTATCCAAGTATGCATTAAGGATATTTAAGTTGAGCCAAGTATGTTCTTAATTCATGTTGTTTTTAATCTAGATATTCAGGTTATAGAAATTATAATCTTCAGTTGTTTATTTTTTTGGTTTATATTAAGGTATATGATTAAGCAGTGTTCTAAATAGCGCGCTATAGCGGCGCTATAGCGCCGCTATAGCGTTTTTGGACCCCAAACGCTACGCTACGACATCAACATGCGCTATTTGCGCTACGGCCGCTATAGCGGCCGCTACAACGCTATAGCGGTCCGCTACAGCGCTATTTGCGCTATACAATATGAGTTTTTTTTTATTTTTTATTTTTAAGCAATTTATATGGGTTTTAAATAAAGATAAAAAAAAATCTCAAACCGAAATTGAATTTGTTGCTACTTGCTACAAATAAATCAATTTGAAATTGGGAATAGAAATTGAAATTTGAATAGAAAAAAAGTCCAAACTGGAATTAAAATTTGAATAGAAAAATAAATAAATTATGTCATGAATCATGATACTTAAGATATTTTTAATAGAAAAAATCGATAGTTTATGATATTACTATGGATATTTTGAACCGCAATTTGGACTTTGTACGGGTTCAATATGAATATTATAATTTCTTAATTACTCTGGAGTTATTTATTGTTCTATGAGACCTTAGATAATGTTGATATTTAGTACAAATATTGAATATACGAAATGTAAAAAAAAAAACGCTATTTGGAATAGCTTCCGCTATAGCGACGCTATTCGCTATAGCTTTTTTTTTAGCCCTCCCGCTACGACGCTATAAACGCTATTTAGAACCTTGTGATTAAGTAAACAAAATTAAGATTTAAGTCATTTTAAATAAAATAACAAATGTTACTTAATTCATGTTGTTTTTAATCTAGGTATTCAGGTTATACAAATTCTAATCTTCAGTTGTTTATTTTTTAAAATAACAAATGTTATGCATACTTGGCTCAACTTGAATATCCTCAATACATACTTGGGTACACATTTTGGTGCTATAGAAAAAAACTCCAACAATCCTTGCAGATGATGGTCATGAAAATACAAGGCTCGCTTATTTCTTTTGCCTGTTCTCCGGATGTTACAATGCATAACATTTTTTTTTTTTTTATTCTCTTTTGTTTAGTTAATTAGCGGAGTTGAATTTTTTAGATTTACAATTAGCTGGACGTTATGGTCCATAACGTCCAGTGAACGTGTTGGACCATAACGGTTTTCTTATATCTCGAATTTTACAAAGTTATACCCTATTGTCAATGTATATATATTTTTTTTTATCTTTTTCCTATTAATAAAAAAATCGGGTCCAACTCTTTTGAAATTCATGCACAGGAAAACTAGCTGCTTTGAGATTCGTGTATGAAAAAAATTAGACGGCTGGATTCAAAAAAATTTCAAAAATACTGTACACTCATAGAGAATTTCAGTAGATTCTATTCCGATATAATGTGCAAGGCAAATAAATCTATTCCGATTTACTGTGCAAGGCAAATAAAAAGAGTCCAAATCGGCTGAAATCCTCAGTTCGATTTCAAGACCCAGAAATCCAAGGGACTGTCTCCTAAAGTAACACAAAATTTGAGTTTAGATCCGGACCGTCCGATTAGAATCTCTAGTGTGCTTGACAAGTGATAAGCTCCTGCGGAGTTGGACCTTGTTCTCATTCCAGTTGTTAGAATTACAAGTATTGGGTTCAGATGAAGCATCTTCTGGACAATGAAAAACCAGGGTAAACTGCAAGTCAAACTTTTACTGTTTAGAAGTAAACATTAGCAATTGTTGACTGATTCACTCAAGAGTAATTTCATTGTGTTTGCTTTGGTGACTTTTTCACTGATACATGGGTCTATACTCTATAGTCAGATACTGATAAAACTCTATTATTTATGCAGTAAATTTCCATTCCAATATTAGCAATACTCACAATAAACAATATTTCTGGTGATTCTGAAAGTCTTTTTCTATGTAATAACAATTGAGTATATTTGAATGCACATTTTGTAGAAGCCCCTTGGAGCTCAATGCCGAAAAGTGCTGAATTATGGGATTATGGAATATTCCCTTAGTTTCAATGCTGAAAAGTCCTGCCTTGTTTCAAGTAATTAGGAAACATTGGGCATCATTTGTGAAACTGGAATTTGTAAGCACCATAACATCCACTTTTAATTTCTTCTTGCTTTCATTTTTACATAATGTTACCTTATTTTTTGTATGAATGGATTCATTCTGAAGTCCTGTTCTCCTAATAATATCAAGAAACAAATAGTTAGCAAGAGAAAGGCAACAGATCATGAGTTATGATCAAATCCTAATTAACAAAGAGAAAATTAGAAAAGCATCTCAACCACAACTTGGATAATTTTTTTTTTATTTTGTATATTATATATTTTTTTTTGTTCAGATGCTTCAGTCTAAATTCGCATGTCATTGGAGATATAGAAAGAATGTCATTTTTTTTGTGTGGTTTACAATCCAAGTTCTCATTTTAACTGAAGAGCTTACACTGGCTGTGAAATGTGTACAACTCTTTTACAGGCTTTACCCGTTTTAAATGTGTTTGTGCTTTTATAAATTGATTTCACTACAATACTATTTTGCCTGATTTGGAGGATCATTGTTATACCTGAGAGTTTATATAAGAAATGTTTTTACCATGGTTTACATCATCAACAATAATTAAAATATCTTGTCTTTTGTTCATTGAGGCATTTTGTCATACAGTTCATGGCTATCCACCCGTACAAAGAATATGGCCATCATAGAGCCTGGAATTAGTTGCTTCACATGAGATAGATATTAAGACGGATCAACGTTTAAAGCCTTGGCTTAATTACCTCTAACATGAGAATGTTATTCTAGCATTATTCCTTTATTAATATTTGCTTAATTTGCCGAAAAAGTCCTCTATAAACTGCATGCCCTGTATGGTGCATTGCTATGAAACTGTTCAAGAGTACTGTATCTTTTCCAGTAGTGGCAGAGCTAGTGGTGGCTCTTTCCATTTTTGCCCATACAAGGAATACATATGGGCCACAGAGTAATTCCCAAAGAAATAAGAGAAATACAGAATGGGCCTTTGGACAGCCCAATTGAAAAGCTTGAAAAGCGTAAGAATCATACACTGAAAATAGGCTCCGATTACCAAGCGGGTCCGTCCCCTAAAGTAACACAAAATTTGAGTTTAGATTGGGACCGTCCGATTAGAATCTAGCCCGAGTTTGAATGCACGGAGTCATTTAATATTCTTTAATATTCGTGCCAGAGCAAATCGGACGGACAGAATCCAAACTCAAAATTTGTGATACTTACATAGGCTCTGAATTCCAAGCGGAATCACCGCTTCAGACCCCACAAGTTAGGATCCATGGTCGATGGATCATTATCCAAATGGGACCCACTAGCAATTCAAATGCGTTACTGTCCATTGATAGTGAAATGGAGCCGAGGATAAAACGCAGAAAGGATAGTTGCAGTTAGAGCTACTGGAGAGGAAAGAAATCTTTGGTATTTTATTTTCGCAGTAATTTTAGGATTACAGCTAGGATAGGAGAATGAATACCCCCTCATTGTTTCTCTCTCGAGTATTGTTACATAGAACAATTTTTATCAATATTATTCGACATTTAACCCAAATTTGCCATTTCTCAAATTAGCTTATGTTACCATCAATTAGCATTACCAATTCATCAATTTAGTTCATAACAGCTGTTTGTGATTATGGGGATAAATTGGTGCTCGATGGTTTGTTACAGGGAGCGAAACTATGATTTCTTTTTTGTTCTCAAATGTTAAATTTTTGTTTTTTACTTGAGATTTATTAGGCTCTTGGCTGTGTAGATTGGTTCCTTCTTGTGTGTGTCGAGTGTTAATTTGTTGGTACTTGGTTCCCATCAGGATAGGAATATGCGCATGAGTTGCTTGTAAAAATGTCTTAGAGAAGCATTTTTATCTTAATATATTGTCAGCTGGCTCCTGGCCACTGACCTTAAAAAAAAAAAAAAATGTTTTAGAGAAGCATAAATAGGATGTATTTTGTAGGATTTGTCCGAGAACTTAGTCTTAAACTTTTAATATTTTGTGGTTGGTTCTCAATTTGCATGTCTAATTGTAATTTTTAAGTAATTAGTTTGAAACTTTGGAAGAAAATTATCGAAATTATTAGACTGAGTTATTTTTTAGTACAATAACATTTCATATTAATAAAAAAAATTGAAAAACTTTAATTTTTAGTCCTTAAATTTGACCAATACATTATACATGTATATGCCAGTGAAACGGGGATAATTAATTATGGGAATAAATCTTCTTTTCACAATAAGCTTGATGTGTAATGATCACTGTAAAATAAAATTTATTTTTAGACATTGTGTATGTGATTCCAGTTAATTTTATTAATTTAAAGTATGCTTTTTCGATAATGAAAATAATTTCTCAAATAAAAATAAATTATTTACTTTGAATTGTTACACCATTTGACTCTTAATATAACAATATACATATATACAAATAATATTATAAATTACAGTATAATATGTGTATAATTTTTCAACAGAGAATCAAAATTTACGCTTTCGTCGACTTCTCGCTTCGAAAACAATAAATTTAATTTTAACGCGTAAAATTGTTCCATTCATTTTACTAATGACGCATGAAAAAACAGAGTACTGCACATTTCGAGTCAAGAAATGTGGCCCTTGCAGATAGAGATGCAGATGACAGCAATTGCGATTGATACTCCTTTATTGGTCTCACACTCACACCCAATAAAGATTGATTGCTGCTTTTACACCAATCACAACCATGCAATTGTTCCAAAACAAAGAAAAATATAAAGTATCCACCCAATTAGAATAGTCTTCTCCACGGCTGATACTATCCTTTAATGGTCTCACACCAATAAAGATTGATTGCTGCTTTTACACCAATCACAACCATGCAATTGTTCCAAAACAAGAAAAATATCCACCCAATTAGAATAGTCTTCTCCACGGCTGGTGAGCTTGACTGTTGCTTTTCCATCTCCTTAGCTTCCTAAAAGTTCTTTTGCATCTCACAAATTGCATATGGAATTGGAGAAACCTAACACGTTCTCACTGGCATAGTAAATCACACAATGGATCTGCAACCAGCAGCAAGCCATTTCCTTTGAACAAATTCTCTGTTTTCTCAAAAACGATACATTCTTACTCTTAAATTTGACATAAAAACCAAATTCTCCTCTTGACCCCATTTCTCTTTTCCAAACTCTCATCTTCTTCTCGCTTTAGCCTTTTAGTTTTTACTCTGAGATTCAGAAGAAAAAGGGTCTCTCATCACTGAAGTACTTCCAATTCCAAATAAGCAATGGCGGACCTGTTGGTGTCAGCTCTGGTCCGAATCGTGGTGCAGAAATCAGGAGACTTACTGGTGCAGAGGATCAGCGAGATGTGGGGCATTGCTGACCAGCGTGAGAAGCTCCACGACAAGCTGCTTGCCATCCAGGACGTACTTACCGATGCTGAGGAGCAAGGGGATGCTAAACCATCTGTGAAATCCTGGCTGGCCAAGCTCAAATCAGCTGCCTATGATGCTGACAACGTTCTTGATGAGTTCCGTTACGAGGAGCTACGCCGGGATGCCGTGAGACGCGGCCACAAGGTTGGGAATGTAAGTGGCTTTTTCTCCCTTGAAAATCCAATTCTGTTTCGGTTCAAGATGAGTAGAAAGTTGAAGGAAGTTGTAAGGAGGATTGATGAGCTGGTCACTGAGATGGAGAGGTTTAAATTTGATCAAGGTTGGCAAGGGCGTGCCGTTCCTCATGTCATAACCCATTCTTATGTAATTGAGTCGGAGGTGGAAGGCAGGGGGGACGACAAGGAAAACTTAGTGAAATTGTTGACTGAGGTGTGTCCAACTGAGAATTTGACGGTCTTGCCGGTAGTCGGCATGGGTGGACTCGGTAAAACCACCCTTGCCCAACTGGTCTACAATGACTCTAGGATAAAAGACCACTTCGAATTACTCGTATGGGTTTGTGTGTCTGACGAATTTGATGTTGCACTTCTTGCAAAATTGATCATTGATACCATAGTTCAAGAGGACTGCAATGTTCCTCTTAACAACATGGAGCTGCTCCAGAATCGTTTACGCCAGGCGATAAGCGGAAAACGATATATTCTAGTAATGGATGATGTTTGGAATGATAACCAAGGTAAATGGGAACAGCTGAGAGCTATTTTGAAATGTGGTGATTTAGGGAGCACCGTACTAGTTACCACCAGGGATGTTAGAGTAGCATCTATAATGGGCACGGTGCCGAGTTATAATTTGGGATGCTTAGGTGAGGAGGATTCCTGGAGCCTGTTTCAAAAGAGAGCATTTAGCAAGGGGGTAAAAGAAGAGCTAGTTGGAATTGGCAGGAAGTTGGTTAAGAATTGTGGGGGACTACCATTAGCCATTAAAACACTCGGTAGTTTAATGAGTTATAAGGATGAGGTTCGCCAATGGTTAGCAGTATTCGAACAAAGCACGATATGGGAAACTAAGCATGCTAATGATAATGATGGTGTTTTGTTAGTATTGAGGCTAAGCTACGACCACTTGCCTACATACATGAAACAATGTTTTGCTTTTTGTGCGGTGTTTCCAAAGGATCATGTGATGGAAAAAGAGAAGCTGGTGCAGTATTGGATGGCCCATGGATTTATTCCATCTGACCGGCCGGATGATCTTGAAATGAGGGGTAATGATATTTTCAACGAGTTAGCTTGGAGGTCCTTCTTCCAAGATGTTGAACATGGATATCGCTCTCAGACCACGTGCAAAATGCATGATCTTATGCACGATCTTGCACAATCCGTGATGAAAGATGAATGTGTCTCTTTGCTGGATGCATTACCAATTAATGACAATTTACCATGCAATATGCGACATATCTCACTGAGACTTTTTCCAAACGATATTAATGATGTCATTCAATGCTATCCTGCTGCCCATACTATTATTCCAGTGGGTAATAAAAATGTCTCATACCGTGTACAGAAAATTGGATTTGTGAAATCTAACTTCTTGCGAGTGTTTGACTTGTCACAAAGTTTTTCTAACGACACTATGATTATTACCCCTGGAAAGATGAAGCACCTGAGATATCTTCATCTTCAAGCACTAAAAACGACAACAATACCAGATGCAATTACCACACTTTATCTTTTGCAAACTCTTAGGCTCTCTAATTGTCGGTATCTTTCAAAACTACCGAAAGGAATGAGATATATGATAAGCCTTCGGCATCTCCACATTGAAGGCTGTACTAGATTGAAGTGCACACCACCAGGCCTCAGAGAACTAAAATATTTACAAACACTAACACACTACATAGTAGGCACCAGTGTTGGAAATAGAATTGGAGAGCTAAAGACCTTAAATCTATGCGGCCAACTAGCGGTGTATAATCTAGGAGTAGTTGGGAATGCTAGAGAAGCAAGAGAAGTAAATATGGTATCTAAACAAAATTTAGATCATTTGCTGCTAAGTTGGGGAATACCAGGCTATATTTCATATGGTGCCAGATCTAATGGTTTAGAGGCAGTGGTTGTTGATCTTGAGGTGTTGGATGCTCTTAAACCTTGTAATAAGTTAAAAGGTTTTGGAAATCAGAGAATACAGAGGTGATAAGTTTCCTGTCTGGATGAATGAGTATCACATGCTGGAAAACCTAGTTGAGCTACATATAATTGAATGTAGAAGGTGCGTCAATTTACCACCATTACATTGGCTACCTTTTCTCCAAACCTTGAACATAAATTGTATGGATAATTTGAGGCATCTCTGTTGTGGTGTACTTACGAGTGTTGAAGGCAATGAAGATGCCCCCATAACTTTTCCATCACTGAAATCCTTAGATTTAGATGATATGCCAAATTTGGATTGCTGGTGTGAAGGCGATGTTGGAGAAAAGACATCACTAATTTTTCCTGTGCTAAGTGAGATATCGATCACCGACTGTCCCAAACTAAATGCTCTACCTGTCACACCAAAACTGGAAGAAATGAAAATTGCAGGAAACAAGACCCTATCAAGCCTTGCAACGGGAATAACAAATGTCCGCTACCTCACCCTGTCAAGCCTTGGAAGGGAAAATAATGCAGAAGAAACTCTCTCTTTTAAACCTTGGGAATCTCTATCCCTTAAACCTTGGGTGTCTCTCGAGGTGTTAAATATAAAAGGATTCAACCACATCATACCACCAAAAGATGAAAGCGAATGTGAGATGCTGAGTGTTGATGTTAATGCAACAGCTCTTCGAAACCTATGTATTTATTCAAGCAACTTTTGTTTCTCATCTATTTCATCAAACTCACCCCTGTGGTTGTGGAAGTGCTTCACATTTCTTGAATTTCTTTACATCAAAGACTGTGACAGTCTCACCTCTTGGCCGGAGGAAGAGCTCAGTAATTTAAATTGCTTACAAATTATGGAGGTTTATTCTTGCAAAAACTTTCTCCAATCAAGATCAAAGCCACCACCAAAGATGTCATCTAGGCAAATGCTACTACCCAAACTTGAATCTCTAGAAATCATCAGTTGTTCAAATATGGTTGAAGTTCCCAAACTCCCGAGGTCTCTTGAGAAATTGGAAATTAGTGGTTCCGAAAAGCTAGAAAGCTTACCGGAATGGTTTGGTAGCTTGGTGGCTCTCAAACAGTTGGAAATTAGAAATTGTGAATGTTTGAATTCCATTCCATCAAGTATTGGAGGCCTCACTGCTCTTCAACTGCTCCACATTGAGTGGTGCAGAAAGCTGGAAAGCTTACCGGAGCAGTTAGGTAGCTTGGTGGCTCTCAAAAAGTTAGAAATTGGTTGTTATGCAACTTCCCTTCCATCAAGCATTGGAGGCCTCACTGCTCTTGAAAGGCTTAACATTAGTTCTTGCATTAACCTTACATCTTTGCCAGAAGGGATGCAAGGGCTTGAAGCGCTCAAGACTCTTCAAATTTGGAGTTGTCCCAAAATAAGGATCCTGCCAGAAGGTCTATTGCTGCGATTAAGAAGCCTTGATAAATTACATATTGAATATTGTCCCCTCTTGGAGAGGGATTTCCAAAAGCACGGCAAGTATTGGTACCTAATCTCTGAAATCCCTGATTTAAATATTGGAGTACGATCCAGTAAAATAGGAGATCTAACTCAGTTGATTTCATCATGCAAAATCCCTTGTTTGTCAGTGCAATCCTAAAGATATCCTCATTTGAAAGGTACATTATCTCCTTGTTATATAATTTCGAATTTTCTCAATTCATAATATTTCTTAAAGTAAGACTGGAATTAATCTTTTCACATAGGACATCTTAGTAACTTTGGTAATGCAATCCTGTACTGGTACCTATATGCCAACAAGACATGTATACACACACACACACACGTACTGTTTTGTATTAGATTGATTTTTCTACAATACTTGTAACTGAGTCAATTAGTTTCCTTAACTGAGTTGACACTAACTTAATAAGCAATCTAATCTGTCTAAAATCGCATGCACAAAATTTGCAATTAGATCAATTAACGGCATTTGTTTTATCATTGTTTTACTAATGATTGGGATTTCATCGCAGCATAACAGGTGAGGAGCCTAACTTAAGAAGCAATCTAATCAGCCTCCCTATTGATTTTTAGAGTGGAATAGAGAATGATTAACAATGATTAACAATGATTTTATTGATTGTTGTGTGTTTTTACATGGTCTATACATGAGTGTATATATAGCCTAAAATTCTAACTAGCCGTTGGGCTATTTCTAAATTACCTATGCTGTAATCTACACTCTAATTGTGTCTTAATTACAAAGATTCACTAGCCGTTACATGAATCAAGCTAGGTACCAAAAATAGTTTAACAGCTGTACAATTAGAGGCTAGTTTATTTGTTGTCTAAAACTGACAATGATGAATATTCTGAAGCTAATGATCTTTATTCTTCAATACTCCCCTCCACCACTGCCGCTTCACACCTCCTTGGCTATCCCTCTCTGTGATTGGAATTTGGTAGACTTAATTAGAACCCTAATTTTTTTCTAATCTGAGAATTTAGAGTTGAAAATTTGAAATTGAATGCTTGAATAATGTTGAAATTATATTTATGGAGAAGTATGTGCTCAATTGTTGAATAACTAAATTGGACCAGATTAGTTATTTTCTTGCTCTATCCTAACGGAAATTATGGATCCGCCCCTCATTGAAGTCCAATTCATCATTGAAGAAGCTTAATAGAAATCTATCTTTAGTGATAGAAGATATACAGTGTGGAGTTCTGTGACTCGTTCTATCATGGAAATCTATCTTTATGTTTGGTTATATTTTTTGTATTTTTTTTAACTTAAGTGATCTTGATCTTTGACGGTACAGTCTTATGTGGAACAACTTGAAGCAGTTGATTCTGCAAATATAATAATATGATAATGTTTTAAAAAAAAATAGATTAATCAATATGTTTCAATGTTTATAAACTCAAAGGAAAAGAAACTGACACAAATTCAGACAACAGTCTGTTTCGTTTTGTGGAGAGAGATGGACTTTTACAGGAAATAGCAAATTGCATAGGCTGTTAGCCCTAGAGAGAACATAAGAGGCGGGTAGTTGGTTGAAATAACTTAGGGTCTGTGTTGTGAAAAGAGGTTAGAGAAATAACTTAGGGTCTCTGTTTGGTCTCCAGGTACATTTTAATATGAAAAAATAACTTAGGGTCTGTGTTGTCAAAAATTCTGAAAAAATAGTAAAAAAGTTTTTCAAAAAAAAATGTAAAATTTGATCTCCAAGCACATTTTAATATGAAGAAACATGTTGGAAGGTTCGAATCAACTATTTAAAATTTGAAAATGAAGATATGAGCGCAAAGTAAAACACCCACTTTAATTCCCAAAGCAAGTTAGCCCATCTCATATATATATATATATATATATATATATATAGAGAATGGCTAATATCAAAACGTTTGTTCCTGGACTCAGGAACAAACGATTTAGTTCTTCAATTTCCAAAGTTCAAACAATAAATCCAAACCATTAGATGTTCAATCTATATTAAAATGTGCTTCGAGACCAAATTTTACATTTTTTGGAATTTTTTTACTATTTATTAAGCTGGTTTGAAAACCGTTGTTTTTCAATGCTGCAGAAATTTAATAAAAAACAGTGATTTTCAAACCAACTTAATAAATAGTAAAAAAATTCCAAAAAATGTAAAATTTGTCTCCAAGCACATTTTAATATAGATTGAACATCTGAATGGTTCGGATCGACCGTTAGGATTTTGAAAACTCAAATATTGAGCCGTAGCATGGAGGCCCTCTATGCTACGCGTAGCACCGTAGCCAATTCTCTCTCTCTCTCTATATATATATATATATATATATATATAGAGAATGGCTAATATCAAAACGTTTGTTCCTGGACTCAGGAACAAACGATTCAGTTCTCCAATTTCCAAAGTTCAAACAACAAATCCAAACCGTTAGATGTTCAATCTATATTAAAATGTGCTTGGAGACCAAATTTTACATTTTTTGGAATTTTTTTACTATTTATTAAGTTGGTTTGAAAATCACTGTTTTTATTAAATTTCTGCAACATCGAAAAACAACGGTTTTCAAACCAGCTTAATAAATAGTAAAAAAATTCCAAAAAAAATGTAAAATTTGGTCTCCAAGCACATTTTAATATAGAGAACATCTAATGGTTTGGATTTATTGTTTGAACTTTGAAAATTGAAGAACTGAATCGTTTGTTCCTGAGTCCAGGAACAAACGTTTTGATATTAGCCATTCTCTATATATATATATATATATATATATATATATATGAGATGGGCTAACTTGCTTTGGGAATTAAAGTGGGTGTTTTACTTTGCGCTCATATCTTCATTTTCAAATTTCAAATAGTTGATTCGAACCTTCCAACATGTTCTTCATATTAAAATGTGCTTGGAGATCAAATTTTACATTTTTTTTGAAAACTTTTTTACTATTTTTTCAGAATTTTTGACAACACAGACCCTAAGTTATTTTTTCATATTAAAATGTACCTGGAGACCAAACAGAGACCCTAAGTTATTTCTCTAACCTCTTTTCACAACACAGACCCTAAGTTATTTCAACCAACTACCCGCCTCTTATGTTCTCTCTAGGGCTAACAGCCTATGCAATTTGCTATTTCCTGTAAAAGTCCATCTCTCTCCACAAAACGAAACAGACTGTTGTCTGAATTTGTGTCAATTTCTTTTCCTTTGAGTTTATAAACATTGAAACATATTGATTAATCTATTTTTTCTTAAAAAAAAACATTATCATATTATTATTTGCAGAATCAACTGCTACTGCCAAAGAGATCACTTTGAGTTAAAAAAAAATACAAAAAATATAACCAAACATAAAAGATAATTTCCATGAGAGAACGAGTCACAGAGCTCCACACTGTACATCTTCTATCACTAAAGATAGATTTCTATTAAGCTTCTTCAATGATGAATTGGACTTCAATGAGGGGCGGATCCATAATTTCCGTTAGGATAGAGCAAGAAAATAACTAATATGGTCCAATTTAGTTATTCAACAATTGAGCACATACTTCTCCATAAATATAATTTCAACATTATTCAAGCATTCAATTTCAAGTTTTCAACTCTTAAATTCGGAGATTAAAAAAAATTAGGGTTCTAATTAAGTCTACCAAATTCCAATCACAAAGAGGGATAGCCAAGGAGGTGTGAAGCGGCAGAGTGGTGGAGGGGAGTATTGAAGAATAAAGATCATTAGCTTCAGAATATTCATCATTGTCAGTTTTAGACAACAAATAAACTAGCCTCTAATTGTACAGCTGTTAAACTATTTTTGGTACCTAGCTTGATTCATGTAACGGCTAGTGAATCTTTGTAATTAAGACACAATTAGAGTGTAGATTACAGCATAGGTAATTTAGAAATAGCCCAACGGCTAGTTAGAATTTTAGGCTATATATACACTCATGTATAGACCATGTAAAAACACACAACAATCAATAAAATCATTGTTAATTAATCATTCTCTATTCCACTCTAAAAATCAATAGGGAGGCTGATTAGATTGCTTCTTAAGTTAGGCTCCTCACCTGTTATGCTGCGATGAAATCCCAATCATTAGTAAAACAATGATAAAACAAATGCCGTTAATTGATCTAATTGCAAATTTTGTGCATGCGATTTTAGACAGATTAGATTGCTTATTAAGTTAGTGTCAACTCAGTTAAGGAAACTAATTGACTCAGTTACAAGTATTGTAGAAAAATCAATCTAATACAAAACAGTACGTGTGTGTGTGTGTGTGTATACATGTCTTGTTGGCATATAGGTACCAGTACAGGATTGCATTACCAAAGTTACTAAGATGTCCTATGTGAAAAGATTAATTCCAGTCTTACTTTAAGAAATATTATGAATTGAGAAAATTCGAAATTATATAACAAGGAGATAATGTACCTTTCAAATGAGGATATCTTTAGGATTGCACTGACAAACAAGGGATTTTGCATGATGAAATCAACTGAGTTAGATCTCCTATTTTACTGGATCGTACTCCAATATTTAAATCAGGGATTTCAGAGATTAGGTACCAATACTTGCCGTGCTTTTGGAAATCCCTCTCCAAGAGGGGACAATATTCAATATGTAATTTATCAAGGCTTCTTAATCGCAGCAATAGACCTTCTGGCAGGATCCTTATTTTGGGACAACTCCAAATTTGAAGAGTCTTGAGCGCTTCAAGCCCTTGCATCCCTTCTGGCAAAGATGTAAGGTTAATGCAAGAACTAATGTTGAGCCTTTCAAGAGCAGTGAGGCCTCCAATGCTTGATGGAAGGGAACTTACATAACAACCAATTTCTAACTTTTTGAGAGCCACCAAGCTACCTAACTGCTCCGGTAAGCTTTCCAGCTTTGTGCAACACTCAGTAATGTGGAGCAGTTGAAGAGCAGTGAGGCCTCCAATACTTGATGGAATGGAATTCAAACATTCACAATTTCTAATTTCCAACTGTTTGAGAGCCACCAAGCTACCTAACCATTCCGGTAAGCTTTCTAGCTTTTCGGAAACACTAATTTCCAATTTCTCAAGAGACCTCGGGAGTTTGGGAACTTCAACCATATTTGAACAACTGCTGATTGCTAGAGATTCAAGTTTGGGTAGTAGCATTTGCCTAGATGACATCTTTGGTGGTGGCTTTGATCTTGATTGGAGAAAGTTTTTGCAAGAAAAAACTTCCATAATTCGTAAGCAATTTAAATTACTGAGCTCTTCCTCCGGCCAAGAGGTGAGACTGTCACAGTCTTTGATGTAAAGAAATTCAAGAAATGTGAAGCACTTCCACAACCACAGGGGTGAGTTTGATGAAATAGATGAGAAACAAAAGTTGCTTGAATAAATACATAGGTTTCGAAGAGCTGTTGCATTAACATCAACACTCAGCATCTCACATTCGCTTTCATCTTTTGGTGGTATGATGTGGTTGAATCCTTTTATATTTAACACCTCGAGAGACACCCAAGGTTTAAGGGATAGAGATTCCCAAGGTTTAAAAGAGAGAGTTTCTTCTGCATTATTTTCCCTTCCAAGGCTTGACAGGGTGAGGTAGCGGACATTTGTTATTCCAGTTGCAAGGCTTGATAGGGTCTTGTTTCCTGCAATTTTCATTTCTTCCAGTTTTGGTGTGACAGGTAGAGCATTTAGTTTGGGACAGTCGGTGATCGATATCTCACTTAGCACAGGAAAAATTAGTGATGTCTTTTCTCCAACATCGCCTTCACACCAGCAATCCAAATTTGGCATATCATCTAAATCTAAGGATTTCAGTGATGGAAAAGTTATGGGGGCATCTTCATTGCCTTCAACACTCGTAAGTACACCACAACAGAGATGCCTCAAATTATCCATACAATTTATGTTCAAGGTTTGGAGAAAAGGTAGCCAATGTAATGGTGGTAAATTGACGCACCTTCTACATTCAATTATATGTAGCTCAACTAGGTTTTCCAGCATGTGATACTCATTCATCCAGACAGGAAACTTATCACCTCTGTATTCTCTGATTTCCAAAACCTTTTAACTTATTACAAGGTTTAAGAGCATCCAACACCTCAAGATCAACAACCACTGCCTCTAAACCATTAGATCTGGCACCATATGAAATATAGCCTGGTATTCCCCAACTTAGCAGCAAATGATCTAAATTTTGTTTAGATACCATATTTACTTCTCTTGCTTCTCTAGCATTCCCAACTACTCCTAGATTATACACCGCTAGTTGGCCGCATAGATTTAAGGTCTTTAGCTCTCCAATTCTATTTCCAACACTGGTGCCTACTATGTAGTGTGTTAGTGTTTGTAAATATTTTAGTTCTCTGAGGCCTGGTGGTGTGCACTTCAATCTAGTACAGCCTTCAATGTGGAGATGCCGAAGGCTTATCATATATCTCATTCCTTTCGGTAGTTTTGAAAGATACCGACAATTAGAGAGCCTAAGAGTTTGCAAAAGATAAAGTGTGGTAATTGCATCTGGTATTGTTGTCGTTTTTAGTGCTTGAAGATGAAGATATCTCAGGTGCTTCATCTTTCCAGGGGTAATAATCATAGTGTCGTTAGAAAAACTTTGTGACAAGTCAAGCACTCGCAAGAAGTTAGATTTCACAAATCCAATTTTCTGTACACGGTATGAGACATTTTTATTACCCACTGGAATAATAGTATGGGCAGCAGGATAGCATTGAATGACATCATTAATATCGTTTGGAAAAAGTCTCAGTGAGATATGTCGCATATTGCATGGTAAATTGTCATTAATTGGTAATGCATCCAGCAAAGAGACACATTCATCTTTCATCACGGATTGTGCAAGATCGTGCATAAGATCATGCATTTTGCACGTGGTCTGAGAGCGATATCCATGTTCAACATCTTGGAAGAAGGACCTCCAAGCTAACTCGTTGAAAATATCATTACCCCTCATTTCAAGATCATCCGGCCGGTCAGATGGAATAAATCCATGGGCCATCCAATACTGCACCAGCTTCTCTTTTTCCATCACATGATCCTTTGGAAACACCGCACAAAAAGCAAAACATTGTTTCATGTATGTAGGCAAGTGGTCGTAGCTTAGCCTCAATACTAACAAAACACCATCATTATCATTAGCATGCTTAGTTTCCCATATCGTGCTTTGTTCGAATACTGCTAACCATTGGCGAACCTCATCCTTATAACTCATTAAACTACCGAGTGTTTTAATGGCTAATGGTAGTCCCCCACAATTCTTAACCAACTTCCTGCCAATTCCAACTAGCTCTTCTTTTACCCCCTTGCTAAATGCTCTCTTTTGAAACAGGCTCCAGGAATCCTCCTCACCTAAGCATCCCAAATTATAACTCGGCACCGTGCCCATTATAGATGCTACTCTAACATCCCTGGTGGTAACTAGTACGGTGCTCCCTAAATCACCACATTTCAAAATAGCTCTCAGCTGTTCCCATTTACCTTGGTTATCATTCCAAACATCATCCATTACTAGAATATATCGTTTTCCGCTTATCGCCTGGCGTAAACGATTCTGGAGCAGCTCCATGTTGTTAAGAGGAACATTGCAGTCCTCTTGAACTATGGTATCAATGATCAATTTTGCAAGAAGTGCAACATCAAATTCGTCAGACACACAAACCCATACGAGTAATTCGAAGTGGTCTTTTATCCTAGAGTCATTGTAGACCAGTTGGGCAAGGGTGGTTTTACCGAGTCCACCCATGCCGACTACCGGCAAGACCGTCAAATTCTCAGTTGGACACACCTCAATCAACAATTTCACTAACTTCTCCCTATCTTTCTCCCTCCCTACAACCTCTGACTCAATTACATAAGATTGGGTTATGACATGATGAATGGCACGCCCTTGCCGACCTTGAACAAATTTGAACCTCTCCATCTCAGTGACCAGCTCATCAATCCTCCCTACAACCTCCTTCAACTTTCTACTCATCTTGAACCGAAACAGAATTGGATTTTCGAGGGAGAAAAAGCCACTTACATTACCCGCCTTGTGGCCGCGTTTCACGGCATCCCTACGCAGCTCCTCGTAACGGAACTCATCAAGAACGTTGTCAGCATCATAGGCAGCTGATTTGAGCTTGGCCAGCCAGGATTTCACAGATGGTTTAGCATCCCCTTGCTCCTCAGCATCGGTAAGTACGTCCTGGATGGCAAGCAGCTTGTCGTGGAGCTTCTCACGCTGGTCAGCAATGCCCCACATCTCGCTGATCCTCTGCACCAGTAAGTCTCCTGATTTCTGCACCACGATTCGGACCAGAGCTGACACCAACAGGTCCGCCATTGCTTATTTGGAATTGGAAGTACTTCAGTGATGAGAGACCCTTTTTCTTCTGAATCTCAGAGTAAAAACTAAAAGGCTAAAGCGAGAAGAAGATGAGAGTTTGGAAAAGAGAAATGGGGTCAAGAGGAGAATTTGGTTTTTATGTCAAATTTAAGAGTAAGAATGTATCGTTTTTGAGAAAACAGAGAATTTGTTCAAAGGAAATGGCTTGCTGCTGGTTGCAGATCCATTGTGTGATTTACTATGCCAGTGAGAACGTGTTAGGTTTCTCCAATTCCATATGCAATTTGTGAGATGCAAAAGAACTTTTAGGAAGCTAAGGAGATGGAAAAGCAACAGTCAAGCTCACCAGCCGTGGAGAAGACTATTCTAATTGGGTGGATATTTTTCTTGTTTTGGAACAATTGCATGGTTGTGATTGGTGTAAAAGCAGCAATCAATCTTTATTGGTGTGAGACCATTAAAGGATAGTATCAGCCGTGGAGAAGACTTTTCTAATTGGGTGGATATTTTTCTTTGTTTTGGAACAATTGCATGGTTGTGATTGGTGTAAAAGAGCAATCAATCTTTATTGGGTGTGAGTGTGAGACCAATAAAGGAGTATCAATCGCAATTGCTGTCATCTGCATCTCTATCTGCAAGGGCCACATTTCTTGACTCGAAATGTGCAGTACTCTGTTTTTTCATGCGTCATTAGTAAAATGAATGGAACAATTTTACGCGTTAAAATTAAATTTATTGTTTTCGAAGCGAGAAGTCGACGAAAGCGTAAATTTTGATTCTCTGTTGAAAAATTATACACATATTATACTGTAATTTATAATATTATTTGTATATATGTATATTGTTATATTAAGAGTCAAATGGTGTAACAATTCAAAGTAAATAATTTATTTTTATTTGAGAAATTATTTTCATTATCGAAAAAGCATACTTTAAATTAATAAAATTAACTGGAATCACATACACAATGTCTAAAAATAAATTTTATTTTACAGTGATCATTACACATCAAGCTTATTGTGAAAAGAAGATTTATTCCCATAATTAATTATCCCCGTTTCACTGGCATATACATGTATAATGTATTGGTCAAATTTAAGGACTAAAAATTAAAGTTTTTCAATTTTTTTTATTAATATGAAATGTTATTGTACTAAAAAATAACTCAGTCTAATAATTTCGATAATTTTCTTCCAAAGTTTTAAACTAATTACTTAAAAATTACAATTAGACATGCAAATTGAGAACCAACCACAAAATATTAAAAGTTTAAGACTAAGTTCTCGGACAAATCCTACAAAATACATCCTATTTATGCTTCTCTAAAACATTTTTTTTTTTTTTTAAGGTCAGTGGCCAGGAGCCAGCTGACAATATATTAAGATAAAAATGCTTCTCTAAGACATTTTTACAAGCAACTCATGCGCATATTCCTATCCTGATGGGAACCAAGTACCAACAAATTAACACTCGACACACACAAGAAGGAACCAATCTACACAGCCAAGAGCCTAATAAATCTCAAGTAAAAAACAAAAATTTAACATTTGAGAACAAAAAAGAAATCATAGTTTCGCTCCCTGTAACAAACCATCGAGCACCAATTTATTCCCATAATCACAAACAGCTGTTATGAACTAAATTGATAAATTGGTAATGCTAATTGATGGTAACATAAGCTAATTTGAGAAATGGCAAATTTGGGTTAAATGTCGAATAATATTGATAAAAATTGTTCTATGTAACAATACTCGAGAGAGAAACAATGAGGGGGTATTCATTCTCCTATCCTAGCTGTAATCCTAAAATTACTGCGAAAATAAAATACCAAAGATTTCTTTCCTCTCCAGTAGCTCTAACTGCAACTATCCTTTCTGCGTTTTATCCTCGGCTCCATTTCACTATCAATGGACAGTAACGCATTTGAATTGCTAGTGGGTCCCATTTGGATAATGATCCATCGACCATGAATCCTAACTTGTGGGGTCTGAAGCGGTGATTCCGCTTGGAATTCAGAGCCTATGTAAGTATCACAAATTTTGAGTTTGGATTATGTCCGTCCGATTTGCTCTGGCACGAATATTAAAGAATATTAAATGACTCCGTGCATTCAAACTCGGGCTAGATTCTAATCGGACGGTCCCAATCTAAACTCAAATTTTGTGTTACTTTAGGGGACGGACCCGCTTGGTAATCGGAGCCTATTTTCAGTGTATGATTCTTACGCTTTTCAAGCTTTTCAATTGGGCTGTCCAAAGGCCCATTCTGTATTTCTCTTATTTCTTTGGGAATTACTCTGTGGCCCATATGTATTCCTTGTATGGGCAAAAATGGAAAGAGCCACCACTAGCTCTGCCACTACTGGAAAAGATACAGTACTCTTGAACAGTTTCATAGCAATGCACCATACAGGGCATGCAGTTTATAGAGGACTTTTTCGGCAAATTAAGCAAATATTAATAAAGGAATAATGCTAGAATAACATTCTCATGTTAGAGGTAATTAAGCTAAGGCTTTAAACGTTGATCCGTCTTAATATCTATCTCATGTGAAGCAACTAATTCCAGGCTCTATGATGGCCATATTCTTTGTACGGGTGGATAGCCATGAACTGTATGACAAAATGCCTCAATGAACAAAAGACAAGATATTTTAATTATTGTTGATGATGTAAACCATGGTAAAAACATTTCTTATATAAACTCTCAGGTATAACAATGATCCTCCAAATCAGGCAAAATAGTATTGTAGTGAAGTCAATTTATAAAAGCACAAACACATTTAAAACGGGTAAAGCCTGTAAAAGAGTTGTACACATTTCACAGCCAGTGTAAGCTCTTCAGTTAAAATGAGAACTTGGATTGTAAACCACACAAAAAAAATGACATTCTTTCTATATCTCCAATGACATGCGAATTTAGACTGAAGCATCTGAACAAAAAAATGTAAATATACAAAATAAAAAGAAAAATTATCCAAGTTGTGGTTGAGATGTCTTTTCTAATTTTCTCTTTGTTAATTAGGATTTGATCATAACTCATGATCTGTTGCCTTTCTCTTACTAACTATTTGTTTCTTGATATTATTAGGAGAACAGGACTTTCAGAATGAATCCATTCATACAAAAAATAAGGTAACATTATGTAAAAATGAAAGCAAGAAGAAATTAAAAGTGGATGTTATGGTGCTTACAAATTCCAGTTTCACAAATGATGCCCAATGTTTCCTAATTACTTGAAACAAGGCAGGACTTTTCAGCATTGAAACTAAGGGAATATTCCATAATCCCATAATTCAGCACTTTTCGGCATTGAGCTCCAAGGGGCTTCTACAAAATGTGCATTCAAATATACTCAATTGTTATTACATAGAAAAAGACTTTCAGAATCACCAGAAATATTGTTTATTGTGAGTATTGCTAATATTGGAATGGAAATTTACTGCATAAATAATAGAGTTTTATCAGTATCTGACTATAGAGTATAGACCCATGTATCAGTGAAAAAGTCACCAAAGCAAACACAATGAAATTACTCTTGAGTGAATCAGTCAACAATTGCTAATGTTTACTTCTAAACAGTAAAAGTTTGACTTGCAGTTTACCCTGGTTTTTCATTGTCCAGAAGATGCTTCATCTGAACCCAATACTTGTAATTCTAACAACTGGAATGAGAACAAGGTCCAACTCCGCAGGAGCTTATCACTTGTCAAGCACACTAGAGATTCTAATCGGACGGTCCGGATCTAAACTCAAATTTTGTGTTACTTTAGGAGACAGTCCCTTGGATTTCTGGGTCTTGAAATCGAACTGAGGATTTCAGCCGATTTGGACTCTTTTTATTTGCCTTGCACATTATATCGGAATAGATTTATTTGCCTTGCACATTATATCGGAATAGAATCTACTGAAATTCTCTATCAGTATTTTGAAATTTCTGCTTTTTTGAATCCAGCCGTCTAATTTTTTTCATACACGAATCTCAAAGCAGCTAGTTTTCCTGTGCATGAATTTCAAAAGAGTTGGACCCAATTTTTTTATTAATAGGAAAAAGATAAAAAAAAAAGTATCGACAATAGAGTATAACTTTGTAAAATTCGAGATATAAGAAAACCGTTATGGTCCAACACATTCACTGGACGTTATGGACCATAACGTCTAGTTAATTGTAATCTGAAAAATTCAACTCCGCTAATTAACTAAACAAAAGAGAATAAAAAAAAAAAAACGTTATGCACCGTAACGTCCGGAGAACAGGCAAAAGAAAAAAGCGAGCCTTATATTTTCATGATCATCATCTGCACCAAAATGTGTACCCAAGTATGTATTGAGGATATTCAAGTTGAGCCAAGTATGCATAACATTTGTTATTTTAAAAAATAAACAACTGAAGATTAGAATTTGTATAACCTGAATACCTAGATTAAAAACAACATGAATTAAGTAACATTTGTTATTTTATTTAAAATGACTTAAATCTTAATTTTGTTTACTTAATCACAAGGTTCTAAATAGCGTTTATAGCGTCGTAGCGGGAGGGCTAAAAAAAAAGCTATAGCGAATAGCGTCGCTATAGCGGAAGCTATTCCAAATAGCGTTTTTTTTTTTACATTTCGTATATTCAATATTTGTACTAAATATCAACATTATCTAAGGTCTCATAGAACAATAAATAACTCCAGAGTAATTAAGAAATTATAATATTCATATTGAACCCGTACAAAGTCCAAATTGCGGTTCAAAATATCCATAGTAATATCATAAACTATCGATTTTTTCTATTAAAAATATCTTAAGTATCATGATTCATGACATAATTTATTTATTTTTCTATTCAAATTTTAATTCCAGTTTGGACTTTTTTTCTATTCAAATTTCAATTTCTATTCCCAATTTCAAATTGATTTATTTGTAGCAAGTAGCAACAAATTCAATTCGGTTTGAGATTTTTTTTATCTTAATTTAAAACCCATATAAATTGCTTAAAAATAAAAAATAAAAAAAAACTCATATTGTATAGCGCAAATAGCGCTGTAGCGGACCGCTATAGCGTTGTAGCGGCCGCTATAGCGGCCGTAGCGCAAATAGCGCATTTTGATGTCGTAGCGTAGCGTTTGGGGTCCAAAAACGCTATAGCGGCGCTATAGCGCCGCTATAGCGCGCTATTTAGAACACTGCTTAATCATATACCTTAATATAAACCAAAAAAATAAACAACTGAAGATTATAATTTCTATAACCTGAATATCTAGATTAAAAACAACATGAATTAAGAACATACTTGGCTCAACTTAAATATCCTTAATGCATACTTGGATACATATTTTGGTGCTCTAGAAAAAAGCTCCAACAATCCTTGAAGTTGCAAATAATGGTCATGAAAATATAAGGATGACTATGTGTTTCCCTGTTCTCCGGACGTTACGATGCATAACGTCCTGTTTTTTTTTATTCTCTCTTCTGTTTAGTTAATCAGCGGAGTTGAATTTTGTTAAGATTTCAATTAGCTGGACGTTATGGTCCATAACGTCCAGTGGACGTGTTGGACCATAACGGTTTTCTTATATCTCGAAATTTTACGAAATTATACTCTATTGTCAATATTTTTTTATCTTTTTCCTATTAATAAAAAAATCGGAAGTTGGACGGTTGGATTCGGAAAAGCAGAGATTTCAGGATTACTGTTCACGATTGAGAATTTCAGTACATTTGTATCCCATTATATCACCCAAAAATCTTAGAGGTGTTGATATTAAATTCTGATTTCTTTGCTACTGAATATTTTTGGTAAGGTTGTAATCATGTATTAAAACTGATTTTTTTCAATTACTAAATTAAATTAAAAATGGTGTCGACGAGACTTGGACTAGGAGTTGAGTATACTCCACACGTGTTATTTCAGCACCTTTCTCTGGTTCCGAAAACGATTGAGATAAAAAGTATATTGTCAAATTATTCAATTAAGAAAAGTAGTCAGGGGACATTGCTTTCTATTTCTTTGATTTACATAAACTTACAAAATTGCAAACAGTGATTGAGATGTAATTACATATTCTGTTTGTTGGTGCTTCTAATTGATTACATTTGGAAAATTTTACATCTCCTGAAAATTTGTTTGAATTAGTAATATTTTAATTAGGTGACCTTTAAGATAATTAATTGCATCACGTTATTTGCAAATGCTAAAATGATACTGAAATTTGTAAAAATTTATAAATTCCCAATGAATTTAAAACAAGCCCATATTTCCTTAAATTTCGGAGCATTCACTAGTACAAAAAACGCAACTATACGTGGTCCGAAAAACTAATGACACACGGTTCCGCGACCGTGTCAATGGGCGTCGTGTATGAATAGGTAGGTACATTGTACACGGTTACCGAACCGTGTTTATATAGTACTACCATACACGGTTAATAGACTTGAACCGTGTCAAATCTTAAAAAAAAAAGTGCTGAAATAGTGATTTTTACACAGTCAAAGTAACCTGTATAATAACAAGAATTATATACACGGTTTCTATAAGACATCCGTGTTTGATTTTGGTAACCATACACGCGCGGTTTGTTGTTTGACCGTATATGTTTTTATTTATTTTTAAAATGATTTATAATAGCTAGCATCCATATTTGTTAGCCATTAAACATACATTATTACACATCCATAATTCAATAAATATTCAACATTCACAACACCATCCATAAATCAATCATATTCATTCAACATTCAACAACAGTAAACAAAATTAAATATTTTACATTGAACAAACAAAAAATAATATTTCAATTGTTAATTCAACATACTTTTCATTCTTAGATTTCAACATATATACATATACACATGTTTAAAAACTAAAAATCAAGAAAAAAAGATATCTCAAAACAACTCCCAGTTTACCGTCCCTATCGTATGCTTTTTTCAAAATCCAATTTAAACATCACCTCTTTTATTTTTTTTAAACCTTAACAGAATGCAAAATTTCATGTGCAACTACAATGTTATCCATAATCAACCTATTTTTTATAAAAGTTGTTTGAGAAGAGTCTATCAAATGATCCATACAAGTAGCTAGCCTATCAGTCAAGCATTTAGTAATTATTTTCATACTACAATTGATCAAGCTAATAGACCTAATTTTTTTAATTTCATTTGCATTGTCTTTTTTGGGAATCAAACAAATAGAAGCCATGTTTATTAGAGTAAAAAGCTTTAACTATAGGCATGAAATCCTGACTAACTACTGGCCAAAAACTTTGATGAAATAAGAAAGTAAACCCATCAGGGCCAAGGGCCTTTGATGGGTTGCATGAAAACACTGTTTTAGTGATCTCATCTAAGAAAAAAGGGTTTCTCCAAGTACTGTCTCTGTGTAAAATGTTGCTCTTGATTGAAGTTTTTGATGAATTTCTTGTTCTTTTGATATTCTTTCAAGTTTTTGTTTCCTTCACTTCTAGCATTTATGTACAGTATGAGATGCATCATGGGTCAAGAATAAACATGGTTTCTTCATTAAAAAACTCAAAAATAAGCAAGTTTTAAGCATATGGGTATTGCTGTCCATTTCATTCAAAAATTAATATCTTTTGATTCCTTTGGAGTTTATTCCTGAAATTTTTAATATCTTTTGATACTTTGATGCATTTTTGGTGGATTATTTATAATTTTTGGACAAACAGATTGAGAGCATAATTAAATAACTTCTGGTCTGGAATTTAATAGAAAAAGTGAACTGGCAGTTGATCAGATTTGAAAAATTCGATTCTAATTCAAATAAAAACCCATAAATTCTCAAATGCATATTTTCATATTCACTGTATGATTTAGACCACTTGTGTTATAATAATTTTTAATAAAAATCCAAAATTTGGTACATATTGAAGATTTTCGATTTTTCTTCTTTACAAAATTGATAAAAAATCTGATTTTCCCCTTTTCTCTATGATTCGAGGTAATAATTGAAACAGTCCAAGTGACTATAAAATCAATGAATACAAAAACACCTAACTGAAGCCCCATTTTTATAAAAGAATTATGCAAAATGGGAATGAACACCGAACCTATGCAACTCGGTTATGAACTCCTAGGTGGAATCCATGATTCTAAGAGTTAAGCACCAAAATTGAACTCAATAATTGAGTCCATGTGACTTTCCAATGCTCTGTGTGATTAATTGGACAAACTTGTTGAAAACAGAAAACCCTGTCAGTGCATGCTCTCAGCTCGGCCGAGGAAGATTGAGCTGACCCCGACCACTCTGGCAGCCTCCGACCTCCGACAAGCCATATTACAACTCAGGAGCTTCGGCGATGCCAATGATTCCTTGCCATGGACAGTGAGAATTTGATGGGAACTCTAATCGGTGTTCAAACCCGATAAGGGCCACTGAGAATTTTAGAGCCAGACAATATCACAGTAGTTGTAAAGAAAATCTTGTTAGCAGGCGGAGGAAACTGTTAGAAATGTACTAAAGGCCAGAATATACTGGACTATATTTATAATCAATATTGGGTCATTTCTTATTGGGCTAGACTCGAATTTTCTGTTATCATCTGATCTGATCAAATCATATAAGTTTTTTGAAGGGCTCAACAAAATTGGTGCTATGAATAGGCTCGAACGAACTGGTGCATATGTTTTATAATATGCAATGATCTGGTCATAATTCGGTTAGCCATCTATTCTATTTTTCCAGAAAACGAAAGAGAGACAGATCGAAAGAAAGGGCTGTCAATTCGGTACTAGCATACCGAATTACAGTAGTTGCTCACCTGTTCATGTGGATACTGATAGAGGCGTGATTGCTGGGGCTGTTGCGTGAATCTGACACGAGAAGGAAAGGAGAAGAAGGCTACTGCTAGACTAGACTTGAATTTTCCGCTGCGCGTTTAGTGATAAACTCTGTTTTAATCTTGGAATTAATTTTATGCATGGATTCTGGTTTTCGGGTAGTGAACAACTCTTTAACTATTTCGAATTGTTGCACTTTAACTTACCCGAAATCCCTTCAGAAACCTCATTAGATGTTGAAGCATTCCACAGAGAAATTCACACTATAACCCAATAACCCATATTCGACACCGCAACATTGCTAAATTATTTGGTTATTGTTTCTCACCACAAAATAAATTTCTTGTATACAAGTATTATAAAAAGAGGGATTTGTATAATATTCTCAATAGTGAGGAAGCAATAGAACTGGGTTGGAAAAAGAGAAATGTTATATTGAGAGATGTTGCATGTGCTCTCTAACTTCCAAAAACATCTTGCTCGATTCTGAGTTTACAGCAAGTATCTCAGATTTTGGTACTGCTAAATTTCTCAAGCCAGTGTCTTCTAATTGGAGCATGCTTGCTGGAACCTACGGTTACATGGCACCAAGTTCTGTATACTTAAACACCCTATTATCATATTTTAATTTCCATCAATATACTTGTATAAAAAAATATAGTGGCAATAATTGCAATATGAATTTTTTTCCTTTTGCAGAGCTAGCTTATACCATGAGGATGACTGAAAAATGTGACGTATATAGTTTCGGAGTAATCATGTTGGAACTGCTTATAGGAAAGCACCCTGGTGACATGATCAATCTGTCGGCTTCTAATGAAGATGAAATCATACTCCAAGATATCCTTGACCAACGCATTGAACCACCAACTGGAGAAGTCATCAATGAAATTCTCAAAATGATTCAGATTGCTTATGAGTGCTTGAATAATAACCCTTCACTCCGTCCAACAATGCAAGAGGTGGTGAATAGTATCTAGAAGTGAATAGCGCGCCAACTGATTCATATTTCTAGTAGTACCTTCTATGTTTAAATATTAGTTTGTCCTTGACAGTTAGAATTCAGTTTTAGAGAATGATGCTTTATTTCATATTTTATATTTGAAAGTTTTTATTGTTTCTTAATATTCACTTATTCTTATGCACATACGGTGAGAAATGTTCATCGTGCTTGTAATGTTATTGTAATTTCTTCTATGTTCTGTGAGATTACCATGAAATATTCGTCGTGCAGTAATGGTATTTAATTGCAACCTATAGGATACTAATAATTTATTTTTCACAGATGATCAAATATGATGAATATACTAATAAAAACAACCAGTAAATAGATTTAATTATCTGCTAAAAAAAAATACAAACTTATCGACTAAGACTGTTGTAATTAGTAGTAGAAAATCATATTTGATAATTATTAATCATTCAATTGACCATATATATTTGTAATGTCGTGAGTTGAATTTTTCAAACATTTTGTATTTTATTATTAAAAAAAGTAACAGATATATTTTTAATTTACAAGATCGACAACTATTTTTTTATATTTGCTTATTTTATATTTTAAACTTACTTTTTTATTTCATATTTTTTTATATTTGCTTATTTTATATTTAAACTTACTTTTTTATTTCATATTTTTTTATATTTGCTTATTTTATATTTTAAAACTTACTTTTTTATTTCACATTTTTTTATATTGCTTATTTTATATATATTTTTTAATTTTAAATTGAATATAAAACTTAATTGCTTAATATTTTCAACTGAAATTGCTATTTACTTAAATAAACTATTTACATTTTTGCAATATTTTGTTGCATTATGCATGCATTTTTATACAATATTATTGTTTACTATTTTTTCAATATAAATCAACATACTTTGATTGAGATGTCAGGTGTACAATATGGAATGTACTGCGGATTAGACTGGGTTTCCATTATTTCATTAGAGATGTTATTTCACAAAGTGCGATATTAATAGGCCCGTGTGATCCGGCCCAATAAAGCCCATTTATCTTAACCGTCCCATCGTTGCTCAAAGTATCCCGCAATTTATTAGGATCGTCTAATCGAATTTAAAGGCTGTGGCCTAAATGTAGTTGTTAACTTGGGTTGGGCTTTTGACTTTTCAAGGAGCAAGTTGTATAAGATATTTTGATTATTAATATGTAACTTTTTTCTACGTAAGTCTTCAAATTTAGAATTGAATTTCTTATAATACTTGTGTTTATCAGATTGGAGCTTAATGTTGTTGTATTAATTAATTAGCTGTACTAGTTATGTTAGTACTCTCATGCTGCTAATTATCTTATTTCTTAAGCATATGCAGTAAGAGATTTAATATTTTTCTTGTCATATATTTTAATTCTGTCATATACTAATTGTAGGCATAGTTTTTAATTCTGTCTTATTTTTCTTGTCATATTTTCACCCGAGTCTTGCACCCATGCGATTTTTGAGCAAAACCTGGATGAACAGTGTTTGACATGACAGAGTCAACTCGATTTTCAGGCCGAGTCAACCCGAGTCTGACAAAGTCTGGCCGAGTCAACAATATTTTTAATTTTTTTTTTCAATTTTTTCAATTATCTTTAAATATTTCCGTTTCTTTTTACTATTTTTAACTTGTAGGACCCTTTCAAACTCCTACCCCCGTTCTTGGTACCAATTAATTATATATGCAAATTCACCCTTTCAACCCACGTCACCGAGGACCTGATTTATAATGTCAATAAGATCTAGAAAAGTATTTTAGTATTTATCTGTTTTTTAAATTGATAGATTATTTTTTTGCATCAAATTAACTTAATGATATGAAACAAAGAAAGATAAATTACCAACTAATTTTTTTTATTGAAAACTAATTGAATAACTAATTCTCGAAATTGTGCCAAATTCAATACAAAAATTATTAACATCATAGAGAAGATATCTACAATTAATTTTCAAATTTTGATAAATATTTTACCAGTTGTCACGTTTATCAAATAAGTTTGGTGTAATATATACATATATCTTTTCATTTTATATAAACACTGCTCAGAAAAAAAAATTTACCACTCGGCATAGCTTTTGGCAACTAAAAGTGTATTCTATTTGTTAATGTTTGTATTACAATTATAATTAGTAGATTAATTGAGTGTAATATTTTGTCTTAACATAGTTTTACAAATTATTTTTTTACCAATTTTTTCCTACTTTCTAGCTACAAAACAAGCTTCGGCCAAAAATATCCAATGTGACCGAGTAACTCGGCTGATTCCGGTCGATTCATCCGATTTCCGATTCCACGGTCAAGAAACCCGATTCCGATTCGTTCCGATTCCGAGTTTCAGAACCCATATTGTAGGGATGTTATCTGTCTTCATCAAATCCCAAGAGAACAAGTGGTGATTCTTCCATCTATTCCTACTTAAGTTCCTAAATGCATGCTCTGCCCATCAAATTTGTTTGGTATCAGCCTCCATCTTTTTCTCTTTCTGAGTCTATTTCAACATACTTTGGACTGTGATAAGGCCCATAAAACAAAGTCTCGAAAAGCCCTCCCAGAAGCCCACTTAAGTAAAAAGCCCAATAAAATATACGTTCAGCCTGCCAACTTAATTCACAAAAAGGCCAGCAATAAAAACCCAGTCGGTTGTCCGGGACTAAAGAAAAATCCCGAAACCGGCCGACCGACAGGAGAGCCTATAAATACAGAAGGAAGTCTCTGGAAAAAGGGACCGCGAAAAAGTAAAGAGACATACGAAAGAATAGACAGGAGGATCTAGAAAATCCAGAGAACTAATAGGCTTAAGTAATAATAATTCACCACCGCGTCCTGATTAGGGTTAACCTAGGACGTATCAGACTGTTTTGGTTTCAAGGCATCAATCAATTAAGTTGCAGAAAATGATTTATACTATTTTGGGGCCTTGTGAAGGCTTCTCTAGTCATTCTTTCGTAGTGGCTTCTTTTGCGCTTTAGTATAAAATGGAGGGTTCAGTCATTATTACTGGTTAATGATGTCATATTGGCATTTACTCAGTGAATTTTCAGTGCATGACTGTGATTAACAACGTTGTCCTTTTATAGAAAAAACTTCTTTCTTTTAGAAAAGGAAAGAGGGTTTCTAATTAAAGTTAGTGGCATAATTTCTGATAATGAGTACAATCTTACATCTGATACCAGACATGATGCTCTCCAAGCCATTCTATACATCTGCAATATTTAGATGGCGCCTTGCACCAATTCTCTTGATAAAACATCCTGTATGCATGCGTGACTGGTGGAGAAAGCTGGCGATAGGTGGCGCACCTGCTCTATTGCTGGAAGTAGCAAAAGAATTAAGTCTGCTCATATTGCATTAATAGGTGGCAGTCCTGGAGGCAAATTAAATCTTTTATAATTACCAATTTTGAATCGCCATGCATTGACCATTTATTTGGTGGGATAGTTGGTGATAAAATGAAAAGCAGGATATGTCACTGAGTTATGGTGTCAGGGATTATACTGCCTTGGGGGACTATTTTGCGGTTTTTGTATTAAGCAGCAGTGTGTATTTATGGGGTTTTTGTATTCCGATTCCAAATGGTGCATCAATTAATCTCTCTCTAGTCCTCCCTCATTCCACCAACACACGCAAGCTCATAAAATTTGATGGCTACTCCCATTAATAATTTATTTGAGACGGCGAGCAACTCAATTTTAATTTAATTATTTTTTTTTTTCCTATTCAGATAATACTAGTTTTGGGCAAGATGCCGATAACATCATTATCCCAACTTTTTTATTCATAGCATTTCATAAAAATAAAATTAAATATGTAGCACCATTTGGTGAAAATTTGGAAATATAGCACTGTCGATATAGTTTAATGTGTCCCGGAGGCTGCACCAAAACATCCTGGCCTCCAGCTGAGTCACTACAAAATATTCCGACCCCATCCTCTGAGATAACTCATATTCTGTGTGATCGACATGTCCGGTGCCTATTCGGGAATAACGCAGGGGCCAGTATTATTTTTGCTTTGGTGCATAACATATTTGAACGGTTGAGATTTTCCAAAAAACACGCT